>JAGFNQ010008405.1:0-33681 GCA_024364735.1 Boesenbergia rotunda | reverse complement strand
ACATGGAACTTAACACATGAACATCATGCTTAACATCATATCGTAACATGCTTAACATCATACCATAAGGTTCATATCATATCATACTGGACATCTTATCATAAAGTTCCATAAGTCACTATTCGGGCATATAGGTAGCAAAATAAAGTTCTTAGCATAAACGGTTAACACATTCGATTTCATGGGCCAAGTCACCACACACACATACTTCAGGCCCTCCTGCTGCTTCCTCGTTATCCCCTTGCATGATCTGCGGTATAAGGAAAGAAGACTATAAGCACACAGGCTTAGTAAGACTCTTTCCTACTCACTAAAAACATTCGTCATTCCATAATAAGCACATAAACATTATCATATTCACCATACCCCTTGACATGGCATGATCATAAACATGAGTGAACATTCGTAGCATAGCATGAGACATGGCATGAACATAATCATACTAACATTCTAAGCATAGCATGAAACATGGCATAACATAACATAATAATCTTTCATAGCATGGCATAAGACATGGTATAAACTTAAACGTAGGTAGCATGGCATAATACATGGCATAGCATCACGTAACAAAACTCAACCTATATGGCATAAACATAGGCATATCTTCTATCATATCATATGAACACCTTCTTAACATAATCCTGCATAGATCATTCATGCATATCTTTTATCGTAAAGCATAAGTATAAGACATCATTATCTTAACAGGATGCATATCATGTATGAATGCATGGGTGGAATGCATTTACATAAGGATGCTTAACTTTTAAAACGTACTTTGAAAATGCTTAAACATCATCATCTTAACATTGGGCCCTGGCTTGTACCACATACATACATCATAAGCGCACATCCCTAAGTAAATACGAGGTAGCTAGCCTCGACCTACTAGGGTAAGGACAGCATAGTCGGTAGTCCCCGAACCGAGGCGTTCTTAAGGTGCCCATCCCTGTTGCACAGCTACGGTAGTGCCAGAACCGTGGACAGCATAGTCGGGTAGTCCAAAACCGGGGCGTTCTTAAGGTGTCCATCCCTTGGACCCATACTTCGGTCCGGTACAAGCCCATACATAAAGTAAAATACTTTTCATGCTTCATCATTCATAATATGGCATACCTATCATAGCATAACTTGTTACGGCTCGGCCCGTCTACCGGCCATTTACCGGTCCTCTCGACCGTCGTACCGTCGACCATCGACTGTGCCGTTTAGCATATTTATGCCTTAAAGACATAAACATCATCTTTCATTCATCATACTTGCCATTCATCATTTTCATTCTTAGACATGGTGTATGTACACATCATTCATAGAGCATGGCATACATTCGTATACATGGCATATCATCATAACATGGCATATCATTCATAACCGTGGCATATCATTCATAAACATGACATAACATTCGTAAACATGGCATATCATTCATAACATGGCATATCATTCATAACCATGGCATATCATTCATAAACATAACATAACATTCGTAACATGGCATATCATTCATAACATGGCATATCATTCATAAACATGGCATATCATGCATAACCATGACATATCATTCATAAACATGACATAACATTCGTAAACATGGCATATCATTCATAACATGGCATATCATTCATAAGCATGGCATATCATGCATAACCATGGCATATCCTTCATAAACATGGCATATCATTCATAACATAGCATATCATTCATAAACATAAATCATATCTTACCGTAGGGCTATTGGGACCCTTACTTGAAATAAATCTTAACTTTTTCCCTATTAACCCATATTGGCCGAAACTTGTGGAGTCCCAAGGCTATGTGAAAATTACATAATCACCATCCATCATCCTTATATCATGGCAACACATAAACATATGCTTGAAGTTAAAGACTCAACCCTTAACCCTTGGGTCCTTGGGGTTGGCCGAACCATATGGGCCTCTAGGATACTCCAAAAATTCCCAAAAATTATACTTAACCTCTACACATCATAAGGGAACATTAAATAACATTATCATGATTTTTAACATATTTATAGACATTTAAATCATGGTGGCCGAAACCCTTGAACTTAAGGTTCTGGGTTTTGCTTCTTTCATGTTGGCCGAAACATATGGGGCCTCTAGGCTACCCCAAAAATTCCCAAAAATTATACTTAATGTATAAACATCATAAGGGAACATTAAATAACATTATCATGATTTTTAAAATATTTTTAGACATTTAAATCATGGTGGCCGAAACCCTTGAACTTAAGGTTCTGGGTTTTGCTTCTTTCATGTTGGCCGAAACATATGGGGCCTCTAGGGTATCCCAAAAATTCCCAAAAATTATACTTAATGTATAAACATCATAAGGGAACATTAAATAACATTATCATGATTTTTAACATATTTTTAGACATTTAAAACATGGTGGCCAAAACCCTTGAACTTAAGGTTCTGGGTTTTGCTTCTTTCATGTTGGCCGAGACATATGGGGCCTCTAGGGTACCCCAAAAATTCCCAAAAATTACACTTAACTTATAAACATCATAAGGGAACACTAAACAACATTATTATGATTTTTAGCATAATTATGGACCTTTAAAACATGCTGGCCGAAACCTTTGAACATAGGAACCTTGATTTTGTTTCTCTTCAACATTAAATCCGAAAACTAACCCATATATCATGCCAAAAATCATGGAAATCATAGGTAACTATTATACCACAGGTGAGAGAGTCTTACCTTAGATTTCTTGATTTTTTTTTCGAACCTTGAAAGAGGAGAAGGAAAAAAGGACTTGGTATCTCTTAACCCCAACTAGTCTTTGTCACCTTGTAGGAACTTTAGATCTTGAGGGATGAAACCTCTTGTGAAGTTTTCCCCAAGGACTCCTCCCTTTGGTGCTCGGCAAGAATGGGAATGAAGAGGAGAGGTAATGCTATTGATTGAGAGAATAAGTAACTCCCAAAACTCCTCTCATTATAACCCATCAAGGAGGCAATTAAAGAGCAATTAAAGAGCCTCTCCATGCCCCTTCACCTCCTTTTACCTCTTAACCAACCTCCACTTCAATTACTCATAAGCATTCCTTGCTAGGTGAGTTGGTTAAAGCATTCTTGGTTGTTACAAGAGGTCCAAGGTTCAATCCTTGGCTCATGCACATTTATTTTTATTTTTATTTTCATTCCATTTATTTTATTATTTTATTTTCTTAAATTCTGAAAATCCCCCTAAAATCACCCATAATTATGCTAATATTCCTAAATAAAATTCTTTTATATTTATATTAATTTTACCTAATTTATATTAATTTTACTTAATTAATACCCATTTTTTTTGGAGTCCATTTAAAGCTCATTAGTACTTAGTTTTCTCAATTTAAATGAGAAAACATGGATTTCTAAGCCCAATTTTACATAATTATTTCTGGGCCCCTCGAAAAATTATCTAAACATGCTTAATATTTTAAGAAAATATTAAGAGAATTTTCCGGGTCGTTACATAGAGCTTGATCAACCCTAACCCTAGCTCGGATTGCTTCAGATCGTCCCGGATGGCTCAGATCTAGCCACTCTTAAATCGGACGGCCCGGATTAATCGTAAGCTTGATAATTTGATCCGGTTCACTTCCGACTCATGTTTGACCCAATATGCCCTAAGTCCTTGAACCTTTGGTGCCTACAAAAATAGATCCAAAATTTAGTGGCCAATTAATCCAATTTAATGCAAATTTGCAATTAAGTCCAAAATAAAGGTAAGTTCTAAAACCTAGGGCAATTTCACAATTAATCAATAAAAATATGAGTCAAACATGGATTATAACATCTAAAATAATCAACAAAAATGGTACTTATCAACTCCCCCACACTTAACCTTGAGCGTCTTGCGAAACAACTAAATAAGTATCCCTTAGGCTCTCTTAAGCATAATTAGAAACAAATGAAAAGAAATTACCTAGGGTTGTCAATTCTCATAAATCTAAGCTCTATGGATTAGTATCTTGTCCTTAAATCAACAACTTAGCCTTTTCATCCATCATGAGTCATTGAGATGAATTTAAATCACTAGCCTTTCATGGGAAGTTTTGGTGGCTCTCTCCTTAATTCTAAGTTGATGATGGGAGTGGAGCTCACTCTCACACACATGTTTCATGCACTACCATTGGCTTGCTTATTATCTACTCTCTACCATTATTCATGATTAGGATCAACATCTACAAAAACAATTGAAAACATGGAAAATGATAAAGAGTGAAATAAAAGCCAAGAAAATGGAAAAATGGGTAAAATGGAAGACTTGAGTGCTTGAGGATATTTCCAATGAACTTTGCCCTCTTTACAGTCCTCTAGTGAAATACAAAGTGTAGTGAGGTCAAACTTAAATAATTGCCTTTGATTTGGATGAAAAACCCTTCCTTGACCTCTTGTGCCAATTTTTGTCTATTCGTGCCAACTTTACTTTTCTTTTCTCATTCTTCTTTCTCTTCTTTCTTTTCAGCTCAGATTTGTATCAAAGAGCATATGATATCAAGTGAAATAGATACTCAACATTAAAATGTTCACTCAACCCCCTTGTAACTCACTCTTGATACATTTCCTTTACAAGTTGGCACACTTCCTTCATTTGTTCTCTTTTTTTTCTTCTCATGGTCAGTTACTGAATTCATTTCTGCTTTCTTTTCCTCTAGTGGAGTCAAAAAGATAGTGGAACAAAGATGTAATTCGGATGAGAACATTCCACTAAATTCATGAGTCCGAAACTCCCTTGGGTGCCCTTTTATCTCTTTTGTTTCCTTCTTTTCTGATTTTTTTTCCTTCAGCTGTTAACTTCTGTTTTGGGTCTCATTTTATTCAATCATGGTGTGCTCAGCTCCCAAGTCCTTCTCAGAATCATTTCCAATCCATCTAGCAATCAAATAGTAGTGGAGAGTTCAAACAACTCAATCAAAGGATTTGCTTCACAAAATTTTTTTTTTCTTCTTCAAACTTTTTTCTTCTTTTTCTTTTCTGCTCTCAGATTCCAGCTCACGGCATCAACTTCAGAATCAAGAACTTGTTTTCTTCAAGCACTTGCATCAAGTAGTACTTGCTTCAAGTAATAGTGGAAACCTCAAGTGTTCCACTCGGAATTAATTTCTGCTCATACATCTAATTCAGCTAAGCCTCTGCCTTTCCTTTTCTATTCTTTTCAGCAGCTTCTAGCATCCATTAGTTCTTCTTAATACTTCTTGATTTCCCAGCTGTAGTACTCGGCAGCTATAGATGGAATGCAGTCAGATTTTTGGGCAATTTCAGAAATTTTTCTCAGCTTGTGTTCAACCTTGCTCAGTCTTTGATCCAAGCCACTTCCTTCCAATTCAGATCAGTAAAGGATGCACTCATCACTCTTTGATACATTCATATCTTTGATACCTTGATTTCCAGCTCCGGAAAATTCAATTTCAGCCAAAAGTTGACACAAACTGCCTCTTAAGCAATCACTGATTTTTTATAACTGCATTTACAGCTCAAGTATCAACCTCTCTGCTCTCCAGGATTCTAATGCTGTCGAATGGTTGGATCTGAATTCTTGACAGCATCCCTTGCATCCCAATTCAGTTCCAGATCAGTTCAGCTCACTTATCTGCACAAACTGCACAGATTTTTTTCATACTTGCCACTTTGTTCCTTTTGTTTTTCTTTTCTGTTTTTCTCTTTTGGGTTCAGTGATGTTGTGGCCGTGCTTCAACCTCTATCAGAAACAACTCTAACCCAGCCTTCCGTGAGCTTCAAGTGGACTGATCAACACATTTGGCATAAGAAGTGGCAACTCCAAGTAGCAGATTTTCTTCCTTTTTGCTGATTTTTGGCACAAATTTCTGCAAGTCTCAGATTTTCTGATTTTGGCATCTTTTTCATTTCAACTTTGAGTGCCGAATTCAACTTGAGGTTCAACTTCCTTAGATCTTCAAATGATGATCAAGAATTTTCAATTGTTTCCATCTCTCTTACTCATTTTTGACACCAAATTCAACTCACTTGGCAAAAAAAAATTTTTTTTTTTCGAAATGAAGTGCATCCTTGGTAAAAATTGCTTTCAAATCACTAATCACTCCCCCACACTTAAATCTTTGTCCGTCTCGGGCAAAGTAGTATCAAGAAAACATCCCAAGCAAACAAATCCATAGAAAAATTTGGGTTAGAACTAGGAATAAGGAAAGACAATTCAAGAAGAGTGTGTATCAAGTATGATCATGGAAAAAGGGAAACAATATGATTAGTCTTTATAAATGTGATCCAATCAACGAAATATGGTTTTGAAAGAACCTAAGCAAGTTCTAGAGTACAATAACATGTGTGTCACAAATATAAGGCTAATTCTCACTAGGTAAAAATAATCCATTTCAAATCCTCAATTAAGAATCTAAAGCAAAATCGTACTCAAGCATCCAAGATTTCATCCATGAACTCAAACCCTAAGTTTTGACAACCAAATTTAATTTATTTTCAAAAGACTCTAAAATGACATAAAGATAACCTAGAGGGATACATTTATTCTAAGTCATGGAAGAAATAGTGCTAAAACAAAAGACATGATATTTACAATGACTCCTATGCATTCTATTCTACTCATGCATTTATTAGCAAGGACTCAACTTAAAAGAAAATTCTAGAAGTCATAAAAGTGATGGAAAATGCAAAAAGGAACAAACTCCCCTTTATTTCTAGTGGGCGGAGTCGATCCAGAAGTAGCCTCCAACATGGTAGTGGAGGTGTCTGGGTGGCTGGGAGAACTAGGACTCCCCCACACTTAAACTTCACCAAAATTTGCTCCGGTGGCCGCAGGCAATTCAGGTATAATAGCCATGTAAGTGGTGGAGTGCTTCGAATTAGAGTAAAATCATCTCCTCCTTCTTTCTGCCTTTTAGAAGTCCTTCCAGAAGGTTGAAGTCTGTTCAGTTGGAGCACCCACTCCTGAAGTCTTCTGGACCCTGCAAAACAATGTAATACCTTTCTCAAGTGTGCAGGGTCAGAAAGAAATAAAATAGTATCAGTCTCTGCATGAAATGAATCTAAATCTGCATCATGTCCAATGAAATCAATTTGTAGTGCCTCAATAAATTTTTCACAATTATTTTCTACAATATTTGCATCCAAAAACTCATCACAAATAATTAAATCAATCCTTGGCACTTCAATAAAAATTTCACAATTATTTTTCATCAAAGATGTATCAAGCAATGTGTCACAGCCTAAGAAATCAACATTAGGTGTCTCAATGAATTTTTCACAGTTATTTTCAGCATAAGATATATCAAGAGACTCATCACAAAAATCAATATCAATTTCAGGCTCTTCTAAAAATTTTTCACACTTAGCATTTGCATCTAATGTAACACCACATGCTTCATTTTCAGCAAATTCTACACTAGGTACCTCTAGGGATTTTTCACAATTAAATTCTACAAGAGATGTATCCCTAAGTATATCACAAACAATAAGATCAGTATGAGGTACCTCTAAGCAATTTTTAGAAAAATTAGGAAGAGTTTTTACCTGATCATGCTGAAAAATACCTGGAGGTTCTACAAAAGTAGATGTAACTGTGGCCTCCTCCTGGTCAAGTAATTGTTCCACTTCAGGTTCAGGTTCTGGTGGACACTCAACTAAAGCAGGTGATCCTTGGGTGCTTGCTTCCACCATGCAAGTCCCTACACTTTCTGGTTCATCATCTGAATCTTGTGGTGGTCCCTGGGGCTTAGTGTAATCCCCTACACCTGTGGAATCATCTCCTATGCATGCTTCTTCTACAATATCTGCAACAACAATGTTAGAAAAATTAGGAACACTAATAACACTATCATCACAAATTAAAAGACTAGAATGGTCCTGTGGAGCTTCAATTTCTGCTTCTTGAGCTGAAAAATTTGAAATGGATTTTGAGTAGGAATCTCCGGAGGAATACATGCTGTAGGTGCCCAGATTTTAATGTATTCTTCTTCTTCTACTAAATTTGCAAGATCACTTGAAGAAGGATTTGGCCATACACTAGGGTCACCTTGAACTGATATGAACTCAACTTCGTAGCCCTCAGAATTAAAAGGAACATGTGAAGATAATTGTTCTGATCTTTGGGCTTTTATCTGTTTCAGCTGATCAACCAATTTTCCAAAGTGTTCTTCGATGTCTTGCCGTTGTTGTTGTAAAATATGCTATTGTTGTACGACTTGTTGACACATCTCCATAATCCTTTGGTGTAGAGCCTCATCCCAATCAGGATCATCAAAACCTCCTTGATTAAACTGCTGAAAATTGGGTTCACAAGTTGGTGGAGATGGCTGAAAATTATGATTCTGGAAATTCTGATCATAGGGCTGAAATTGTTGGTTGAAAGATTGGATTGGTTGCTGAAAATTCTGATTCTGGAATTGAAAACTCTGAAATAGTTGGAACTGAAAATTCTGATCATTTGGTGGAAAATTTGGCTGTGAAGGTTGAAATCCACTCTGATTTTGATTCTGGAAAGTCTGAAATGGTTGGAACCCTTGCTGAAAATTTTTACTCGATTGAAAATCTTGCTGAAATTGTTGATATGGAGGCTGAAAGGATGGTTGAACTAGCTGATAGTTACCGCCCTGAAAATTCTGATTTTGAAGTGAACATTGCGGTAGTGAAGACTGAAATGGAACGGGCTGGAATTGCTGAATTGGTTGCTCAAAACACTGGAATTGTGGCTGCCCGTTCTGATTTTGTGGCTAGAAATTTGTGTAACACCCCAAAATTTCACCATGAATAATATTGGGAATTTATTACGAAATATTATGTGAATAATATTGTGAATTCATGGAAAATTATTATGAAACATTATGTAAATAATGTTACGAATTCATGGAAAATTATTACGAAATATTATGTGAATAATATTGTGAATTCATGGAAAATTATTATGAAACATTATGTAAATAATGTTACGAATTCATGGAAAATTATTACGAAATATTATGTGAATAATATTGGGAATTCATGGAAAATTATTATGAAATATTATGTAAATAATATTATGAATTCATGGAAAAATTATTATGAAATATCATGATGGATTTGGCTTAATAGGCTTAGATGTGGATTAGTGCAAAAGGTAATAAAAAGTAAATTATTATGAATTCATGGAAAATTATTATGAAACATTATGTAAATAATGTTACGAATTCATGGAAAATTATTACGAAATATTATGTGAATAATATTGGGAATTCATGAAAAATTATTATGAAATATTATGTAAATAATATTATGAATTCATGGAAAAATTATTATGAAATATCATGATGGATTTGGCTTAATAGGCTTGGATGTGGATTAGTGCAAAAGGTAATAAAAAGAAAGTGTAGAAAGGAGGAAGTAAGGATCGAACCTTGAACCTCCTAGTTGCACTCACCATGTCTTAACCACTACACCAAGTATTATTTCTTGTTGAGAGAATAAGAAACATGCTTGTTAAGCGTGTAATAGTGAAGAGACATGTCTCTTCATGAGAATAGTATAAATAAGAGAGGGAAGGGGTGGGAGTAACTTCCTCTTCTTCTTCCTCACTTTCTCCCACCCGAAATTCCTTCTTCTTCCTCTTCTCTTTTCCATTTTCGAAAAGTGCTTCCTAGGGTTCTAACCCTAGGGGATTGGAAGGAAGAAGACTCCCTAAAGGATCTTGCCCTCTATTAGGGCCAAGGAGTCTAGAGAAGAAAAAGTAAGAGGAACCTTCACCTCTCCTTCAACCAAGGGTACCCTAAAGATCTAGGGAAGGTGAAATTCAAGCGAAAGGATGTAAGTATCCCCTCGCTTGCAGTGTAATGGTTAATGTATGTTTTCTTTGTATTTTGCTTTTGGAAAAAGGGAGTCTTCCCTTTAGGTGAGTTTCGGCCACCCCCTTAAGGGGAGGCCTTGGCTACTTTTTGATGCATGAGGAGACCCTTGGGACTTAGGGTACATATGTATGATGACTTCCCATCATGTTGTGATAACAAAAAGTAGGGTTAGCCACCCTACAACTTTCGGCCAAGAGGAGAAAGGTTAGGCTTTTTGGGTTGTTTGCTATCCAATGATGTGCCCATGTTTAGTAGTGTAGGTAAGGTGTTTGAATAAATGTTTGTGCGAAGATTGGATGTCAAATACCTAGCCTACCCTACCCTTACATCATTCGGCCAACCTAGGAAGATTAGGGTTTAGGGATGCTTGATTTGCCTATGATGAATCTATGCCTAGTAGTGTAGACAAGGTGTTTGAATAAATGCTTGTGTGAAGGTTTAATTTCAAAACCCTAGTTTCCCTACCCTACACCATTTGGCCAAGGCATGAAACCTTAGGGTTTGTGAAGGTTAAATTATCCTATGTGATATGATTATGTTAAGGAGATGATATGTGAATGCATGTGATGAACAAATGGAATGCTTGATTGGAAAAACTTGGACTTCCCTAGTGATGACTTTCGGCCAACCCTAGATTAGGGTTAGGGTTGCTTGATTTTCTCCCATGGTGCATGCTATAGTATGATATATGATATATATATATATATATATATATATATATATATATATATATATATATATATATATATATGTGATGCTTGTAGGGGATGTTTTGATGTCAAAAACCTAATCTACCCCTACCCTAGGACATTCAGCCCAAACCTTAGTTTAGGGCTAAGAATCATTCGATTAAACCATGAAGCATGCTACCACTTCCTATGATATGAATATGATTTATGTGATCAACCTTGTCATATATAAGATATGTTTAAGGGGTTGAATTATGATCTATGTATGAGCATGCATTATTGCCCATAGGGCACCCTTATGAAATGCATGCTTTATACTAGGCTAGTTATCATGATTATGGAGATCTATGTATGAGCATGCATTATAGCCCATGGGGTACCCTTATGAAATGCATGTTTTATACTAGGCTAGTTATCATGATTATGAATGCATACATATGCATAAGAATGAGCCCTGTAGGGCATGAACGAAGAAGGCTTAGGGCCTAAAGAATGCTTCCCTAGAAGGTTGGGACTAAGAGCATACTTTATGAAAATAAAGAACATGATAATTATTTTATTTTGTAATGGCTTGTACTATAGACTCTTAAAGCGAGTCAAATGATTATGATACTAGGCTGAAGGACTTTTGAGAAGGCCTAGTAAACCCTAGTGGTTCGGGATTAGCTACCTCGTTCCTATTTAGGGGCGCGCGCAAAACATGAAGTACAAGCCGGGCCCTAATGATTATGCTATGTTCAAGTATTATGTTTATATGTTTTCAAAGAAACCTTCCTATGATGTTAATATGCTTAGATGTTTAACATGCTTAAACACTTACCATACTTGAATGTAATTTATTCTCTTATCTTTCTATGATATGGCTTTTGCGAGTAGGACAGGATCTTACTAAGCATTTGTGCTTACTAGTTTATATGTTGTCTTATGCTGCAGATAAGGGTAAGAGACACTTAAACTAAAGGAAGAGGCAGGAGGGCTGAAGATGTGTGGGGTGGTGGCTCGGGAAATAAAGATCTTCATATCTACAATATTATGCTTATGTTAACATTTCTTTAGTAATGAATGTTACACTTGGATTACTCATATACTTGATTATATTATGAGTTGAACCTATCATGTTATAGGTTAGTTTTGAACAAGCATGCTTAGTACTTTGTTATTAGTACTTTAAGAGAAAAAAAATTTATACGAATGATAGTACGTGACCCCGCCCCGAGAGTAGATATAAGGGCGGGCGTTACAAGTTGGTATCAGAGCAGTTTTCCCCTCCACCACACACACATCAAGCTTCATCCTGCCGCTTCCAAGTAAGAAATCCTAACCTCGCTTTATTTTATTACATGTACAGTAATGATATATATAGAGATGATTTATGCTTACATAATATAGAGATGATTAATGCTTGCATAACAAGTGAAAGAAATATGAATTCTTATGTAGTCATTTATCACCTGTATGATAGTCAATGACTAGAAATTGTAAAATATGTGAACGTATATGCATTTATTAATAATCTAGAGTTTGGGGGTAAGAGGGTGGTTACATATAATTTTAAAGTTCGGGACGAACTTTTTATAAGGTGCGTAGGATTGTAACACCCCAATTTTACGATTTGAGTACCTGGGAATTGTTTAAAGTTCGGGACGAACTTTTTATAAGATGTGTAGGATTGTACCACCCCAAAATTTCACCATGAATAATATTGGGAATTTATTACGAAATATTATGTGAATAATATTGTGAATTCATGGAAAATTATTATGAAACATTATGTAAATAATGTTACGAATTCATGGAAAATTATTACGAAATATTATGTGAATAATATTGTGAATTCATGGAAAATTATTATGAAACATTATGTAAATAATGTTACGAATTCATGGAAAATTATTACGAAATATTATGTGAATAATATTGGGAATTCATGGAAAATTATTATGAAATATTATGTAAATAATATTATGAATTCATGGAAAAATTATTATGAAATATCATGATGGATTTGGCTTAATAGGCTTGGATGTGGATTAGTGCAAAAGGTAATAAAAAGTAAATTATTATGAATTCATGGAAAATTATTATGAAACATTATGTAAATAATGTTACGAATTCATGGAAAATTATTACGAAATATTATGTGAATAATATTGGGAATTCATGGAAAATTATTATGAAATATTATGTAAATAATATTATGAATTCATGGAAAAATTATTATGAAATATCATGATGGATTTGGCTTAATAGGCTTGGATGTGGATTAGTGCAAAAGGTAATAAAAAGAAAGTGTAGAAAGGAGGAAGCAAGGATCGAACCTTGAACCTCCTAGTTGCACTCACCATGTCTTAACCACTACACCAAGTATTATTTCTTGTTGAGAGAATAAGAAACATGCTTGTTAAGCGTGTAATAGTGAAGAGACATGTCTCTTCATGAGAATAGTATAAATAAGAGAGGGAAGGGGTGGGAGTAACTTCCTCTTCTTCTTCCTCACTTTCTCCCACCCGAAATTCCTTCTTCTTCCTCTTCTCTTTTCCATTTTCGAAAAGTGCTTCCTAGGGTTCTAACCCTAGGGGATTGGAAGGAAGAAGACTCCCTAAAGGATCTTGCCCTCTATTAGGGCCAAGGAGTCTAGAGAAGAAAAAGTAAGAGGAACCTTCACCTCTCCTTCAACCAAGGGTACCCTAAAGATCTAGGGAAGGTGAAATTCAAGCGAAAGGATGTAAGTATCCCCTCGCCTGCAGTGTAATGGTTAATGTATGTTTTCTTTGTGTTTTGCTTTTGGAAAAAGGGAGTCTTCCCTTTAGGTGAGTTTCGGCCACCCCCTTAAGGGGAGGCCTTGGCTACTTTTTGATGCATGAGGAGACCCTTGGGACTTAGGGTACATATGTATGATGACTTCCCATCATGTTGTGATAACAAAAAGTAGGGTTAGCCACCCTACAACTTTCGGCCAAGAGGAGAAAGGTTAGGCTTTTTGGGTTGTTTGCTATCCAATGATGTGCTCATGTTTAGTAGTGTAGGTAAGGTGTTTGAATAAATGTTTGTGTGAAGATTGGATGTCAAATACCTAGCCTACCCTACCCTTACATCATTCGGCCAACCTAGGAAGATTAGGGTTTAGGGATGCTTGATTTGCCTATGATGAATCTATGCCTAGTAGTGTAGACAAGGTGTTTGAATAAATGCTTGTGTGAAGGTTTAATTTCAAAACCCTAGTTTCCCTACCCTACACCATTTGGCCAAGGCATGAAACCTTAGGGTTTGTGAAGGTTAAATTATCCTATGTGATATGATTATGTTAAGGAGATGATATGTGAATGCATGTGATGAACAAATGGAATGCTTGATTGGAAAAACTTGGACTTCCCTAGTGATGACTTTCGGCCAACCCTAGATTAGGGTTAGGGTTGCTTGATTTTCTCCCATGGTGCATGCTATAGTATGATATATGATATATATATATATATATATATATATATATATATATATGTGATGCTTGTAGGGGATGTTTTGATGTCAAAAACCTAATCTACCCCTACCCTAGGACATTCAGCCCAAACCTTAGTTTAGGGCTAAGAATCATTCGATTAAACCATGAAGCATGCTACCACTTCCTATGATATGAATATGATTTATGTGATCAACCTTGTCATATATAAGATATGTTTAAGGGGTTGAATTATGATCTATGTATGAGAATGCATTATAGCCCATAGGGCACCCTTATGAAATGCATGCTTTATACTAGGCTAGTTATCATGATTATGGAGATCTATGTATGAGCATGCATTATAGCCCATGGGGCACCCTTATGAAATGCATGTTTTATACTAGGCTAGTTATCATGATTATGAATGCATACATATGCATAAGAATAAGCCCTGTAGGGCATGAACGAAGAAGGCTTAGGGCCTAAAGAATGCTTCCCTAGAAGGTTGGGACTAAGAGCATACTTTATGAAAATAAAGAACATGATAATTATTTTATTTTGTAATGGCTTGTACTATAGACTCTTAAAGCGAGTCAAATGATTATGATACTAGGCTGAAGGACTTTTGAGAAGGCCTAGTAAACCCTAGTGGTTCGGGATTAGCTACCTCATTCCTATTTAGGGGCGCGCGCAAAACATGAAGTACAAGCCGGGCCCTAATGATTATGCTATGTTCAAGTATTATGTTTATATGTTTTCAAAGAAACCTTCCTATGAAGTTAATATGCTTAGATGTTTAACATGCTTAAACACTTACCATACTTGAATGTGATTTATTCTCTTATCTTTCTATGATATGGCTTTTGCGAGTAGGACAGGATCTTACTAAGCATTTGTGCTTACTAGTTTATATGTTGTCTTATGCTGCAGATAAGGGTAAGAGACACTTAAACTAAAGGAAGAGGCAGGAGGGCTGAAGATGTGTGGGGTGGTGGCTCGGGAAATAAAGATCTTCATATCTACAATATTATGCTTATGTTAACATTTCTTTAGTAATGAATGTTACACTTGGATTACTCATATACTTGATTATATTATGAGTTGAACCTATCATGTTATAGGTTAGTTTTGAACAAGCATGCTTAGTACTTTGTTATTAGTACTTTAAGAGAAAAAAAATTTATACGAATGATAGTACGTGACCCCGCCCCGAGAATAGATATAAGGGCGGGCGTTACAATTTGGTTGATTTTGCTGAAAATTTTGGAAAGGCTGAAAAAACTGACAATTAGGTTGAAAAAACTGGTTTGGTTGTTGAAAATTTTCACAGGAATGTTGGAAATTTTGATTTGGTTGCTGATTTTGTTGGAATTGTTGACACGGCTGCTGGTAAGTAGATGGAAACATTCTGAACTGGCAGTCCTGTCACAAAACAAACAAGAAAAATGGCAGTACCCGTATACAAAAGAATAAGCAACAAAAAATAGAACCCAATGATATATCAAAAAGCATACAAGCAAAAATCAAACAAATCAACTAGTTGCTTCCCCGGCAACGACGCCAAAAATTTGACGGACCCAAACTATGTGTCACGAATGTGAGTCTCAAATTTAGATGTGAATGAATAACTGGAAACCCTTTTACAATCAAAAGTATGAAAATGTAATATAGGGGCCACAGGTCGTATTTTTCTCAGGGACTAGTTGACGTTGTGTGATTCGCGCTTGTATTTATGTGTCGTTTGTTATTGATGGGTTTCAAATAGAATTTGGTTTTTGGGTTGCAATTCAGAGATGAAAGTGCAAAGAAAATTAAAGAAATTCAACTCATGAACCTTAAACCAAGTAATAGCAATTGAAGAGCTTAACCACTAAATAACATAACCAAACTAATGAAACTTGACCGAATTTGGAAAACAAATATGAATTCAAATTGTAAGAGTACACCACCACTTGTATTGATCTTCAGGAATCACCTTTCAAAACCAAAGCATGGGCTTGATACAAAACATCACAATGAGACAACTTGATACTCGAATGGGACAATCTCATGTGCCAAAGTCCTAGGTTAAGTACACTTTTAATTGGTTGCTTGATGCAAGGGCAGATTTACCACTGATACGCATGAATAGCACAATAAAATCAGAAACAACCAAAGCTGAAGCAAGAATTCAGGACTGAACTAATTGAGGCAATAGAGATCACGATTAAAGCATTTCCACATGCAAAATGAAACTGAATTCAAGTGCATAAAGTCACTTCTAGGTATGTTCAATCTTAATCCGACTCAATGCTTAAACTTAACTGGAAAATTACACACAGAAATGGCAGCAAACTTGATACATAGATAATAAAAGCTAAAGTGCCGAAATTGATACTAAGCAGAAATTAATGCAGAAATTCAAACAGGGGTCAAGTCCAAAAGTTCATACTGCAAAGGCATGAATGTAGCATCAACTCATCGATACACAAGTAAAACTAATGCCAAGAAATTAGCATAATAAGCTCAGAAACAATCCATGTTTTTGGCACAAACAGTCCATGAATGTTATAAGAATTCGAATGCAAAAACAAGGATGCAGAAATGCAGGACTGCAGTACGGTATTTTTGCAAATGAAGATTGAAACACTAGAACCAAACAAACCTGAAGCCAATTTCAAGAGAATTCTAATGCAAAGATTTACTGATACAAACTTCGGCAGTTTCAAACTCAGAACTGCAGAAACAAACTATAGATGCAGACATGAACCCGAGTTGCAAAAACCTGCTACAAGAGCAAACTGAGCAGAGTTTCAGGGAGAAATCTAGATGCAAAATAAACTTAGATCCAATGCATTGTCACGCTAATTGTTTCCTTTGATTCAGAGCATTAACCTAGACAGAAATCACATGCAAAGGAGACTGCAAAAATTCAGAAGTAACTGGCACGCAGAAACAGTTTTACAGCACAGCTGATACGCAAGGAGTTTGACAGGAAATAAGCTTAAATCTCAAACTAATGTTCACTAAACAAGTTCACCAACTAACTACATGCCGAATTAAACCTAATTAAGCAGAAAACAAATTCAGAAATTGATCTAGGTGGCTGAATCGAAAATTCAGAAATAGGAATTGCAGCAATCGAAAACTACAGCTAATTTCACTGAAATTTAACTAAGCAAAGCCTCAATCTCTCATCTCAGCTTCGAATCCTTGCTGTCATTCAAGGATGAGCCTCCAATTGAGAAAGAAATGGTCCATACAAGTAAATTACAACAACTAATTCAGAAATTGCAGAAATGAAATGCGACAGTAATAAAATTACAGCTACAACTTGAAATTGCAAATAGAAATCTAAACCCCAATCGCTCCATTAGCTCAAGGTCTTCTTGGTTGTCAATCAAGAGCTGGCTTCGAACCCGCAAGCTCAGCAATTCACTAAGGAACTGAATCGGTAGTCGAATCCAGCTCAAAACTGTTCAAGAAGGAAAATTCCAATCGATTTCTTCAATTCAGCCATGTCTGAGTGAAACAAAGGTGCGGGAATTATCCAAACACTTCAGGGAACCCCTCTGAATAGCTTGGATTGATGAAGAACTTGACAAAACCAAATTTGAAGCTATCAAATACAAGGCTGCGGAAACCTCTCAACAGCCCTGTTCTTGCCCAATTCCAAGCTGAAAACTCCACAAACTACTCTCCCTAGTGACCTCGAACTTGATCTGATGAAGGATGGAGGTGGTCGCGCCCCTTGGATGAAGAACTCTATTGAAGAAATGAAGAAACAAATGAAGAAGAAACTGGTTGCGGCGAGGATGCGACGAGGCTGGGCTGCGGTAGATTTTTGATTAAATACTTATCATTGGACGGCTGTGATTGATCCACTTCAATCCAACGGCTGATCTTGGTCTGATTTGAGCCAAACTTTGATGATAATGATCTGGGGTCAGGATCTGCCTCGTGGTAGCTCGGATCCTCCAGATATGCAACGGATGGTCCAGATCAACTCTATCTGTGAATGGACGCTCTAGAGCCCTCCTTGCTTGATCCAACGGTTGATTGAGCTCTGATTGGAATAAAACTTTCAGATCTTGATCATAGAGCTTGATCAACCCTAACCCTAGCTCAGATTGCTTCAGATCATCCCGGATGGCTCAGATCTAGCCGCTCTTGAATCGGACGACCCGGATTAATCGTAAGCTTGATAATTTGATCCGGTTCACTTCCGACTCAAGTTTGACCCAATATGCCCTAAGTCCTTGAACCTTTGGTGCCTACAAAAATAGATCCAAAATTTAGTGGCCAATTAATCCAATTTAATGCAAATTTGCAATTAAGTCCAAAATAAAGGTAAATTCTAAAACCTAGGGCAATTTCACAATTAATCAATAAAAATATGAGTCAAACATGGATTTTAACATCTAAAATAATCAACAAAAATGGTACTTATCAACTCTCCCACACTTAACCTTGAGCGTCTCGCGAAACAACTAAATAAGTATCCCGTAGGCTCTCTTAAGCATAATTAGAAACAAATGAAAAGAAATTACCTAGGGTTGTCAATTCTCATAAATCTAAGCTCTATGGATTAGTATCTTATCCTAAAATCAACAACTTAGCCTTTTCATCCATCATGAGTCATTGAGATGAATTTAAATCACTAGCCTTTCATGGGAAGTTTTGGTGGCTCTCTCCTTAAGTTCTAAGTTGATGATGGGAGTGGAGCTCACTCTCACACACATGTTTCATGCACTACCATAGGCTTGCTTATTATCTACTCTCCACCATTATTCATGATTAGGATCAACATCTACAAAAACAATTGAAAACATGGAAAATGATAAAGAGTGAAATAAAAGCCAAGAAAATGAAAAAATGGGTAAAATGGAAGACTTGAGTGCTTGAGGATATTTCCAATGAACTTTGCCCTCTTTACAGTCCTCTAGTGAAATACAAAGTGTAGTGAGGTCAAACTTAAATAATTGCCTTTGATTTGGATGAAAAACCCTTCCTTGACCTCTTGTGCCAATTTTTGTCTATTCGTGCCAACTTTGCTTTTCTTTTCTCATTCTTCTTTCTCTTCTTTCTTTTCAGCTCAGATTTGTATCAAAGAGCATATGATATCAAGTAAAATAGATACTCAACATTAAAATGTTCACTCAACCCCCTTGTAACTCACTCTTGATACATTTCCTTTACAAGTTGGCACACTTCCTTCATTTGTTCTCTTTTTTTTTTCTTCTATTTTAAATCTAGCATCCAAGATACAATTTCAGATCTTGCAAAACTTCTGATTTCTCCAACAATTAGTATCAATTAGGTCTTGCATCAATTAATAGTGGAAACCTTAAGTGTTCCATTCAAAATTTCAAATCAGCACATTGAACTCAGCCCTTGCCTTCCACTTTATCCATTTTTCCATTTTTCTTGGCTTTTATTCCATTTCTCACCATTTTCTATGCTTTTCATTTGTTTTTGTAGATGTTGATCCTATTCATGATTAATGGTGGAGATTAGATTATAAGCAAGCCTATGGTAGTGCAAGAAGCATGTGTGTTTGAGTGAGCTCTACTTCCATCATCAACTTAGAATTTAAGGAGAGAGCCACCAAAATTTTCCTTGAAAGGCTATGAGTTGAATTCATCTCAATGACTCATGATTGATGAAAAGGCTAAGTTGTTGATTTAAGGACAAGATAGTAATCCATAGAGCTTAGATTTATGATAATTGACGACCCTAGGTAATTTCTTTTCAATTGCTTCTAATTATGCTTAAGTAAATCTAGGGGATACATATTTACTGTTTTCGCGAGACGCTCAAGCTCAAGTGTGGGGGAGTTGATAAATACTATTTTATTGATTATTTGAGCTGCTAAAATCCATGTTTGATCTATATTTTTATTGCCAAAATTGTGAAATTGCCCTAGGTTTTAGAACTTACCTTTATTTTGGACTTAATTGCAAATATGCAAATTTTTGGATTATTTTGGCCACTAAATTCTTGATTTATTTTTGTAGGCATCAAAGGTTCAAGGATCTAGGGCATATTGGGTCAAACTCGAGTCGGAAGTGACCCGGATCAGACTATCAAGATTACGATTAAATCTGGGCCGTCCGATTCAAGAGCGGCTAGATCTGAGCCATCCGGGACGATCTGAAGCAATCCGAGCTAGGGCTAGGGTTGATCAAGTACCATGATCATGATCTGAAGGTTTCATCACAATCAGAGCTTAATCAACCGTTGGATCAAGCTTGGAGGGCTCTAGATCATCCATTCAAAGATTAGCTTGATCTGGACTATCCATTGCATATCTGAAGGATCCGAGCTACCACGAGGCAGATCCTGACCCCAGATCATCATCATCAAAGTTTGGCTCAAATCAGACCAAGATCTGCCGTTGGATTTACTCAAATCAATCACAGCCGTCCATGCTTAAGTATTTAATCAAAAATTGCGCAACTTCTTCCCTTTGTCGCGTCTTCAGAGTTCTTCGCCGCAAGTCCCGTTCTTCGTGTTCTTCCTTCATTCTTAGGTTCTTCCTTCAATCCAAGGCGCGACCACTCGATTTTCTTCCTGAATTCACGTGCTAGGTCATTGGGGAGGCCATCAATATTGTTTTCGGGTCGAAATTGCCCAAGAACAGAGTTTGTGAGAGGTTTCTACAGCTCTGTCCAATTGACACCCTTCGGATCGGCTGTGATCTACTACCTTCCACCTAAGCTATCCAGAGGGGTTCCCTGAGTAGCTTTGATCATCATCCACTCACCCACGCATGCAGACACAGCTGCAATGAAGAATTCGTATGGAAAATTCAGAAATGGGCAATTCGAGCTGTATTCAATCGCGGATGAAGTTTTCCCCATGATTTGCTGAGCTTGCGGGTTTGAGGCTCTCCCTTGCTTGACAACCAAGGAGTATCTGAGCTCTGGAAGGAATCGAGGAGTAGATTTCATCAGTTTAATTTCATGTTTAGCTGTAATTTTCAATTCTGCCGCAAGCTTGTTCTGAAATTCTGTTTAGTTACTGAATTTTTCGATTTTTAAGTTGTTAGCCATAATTTAGCTTCAATTCTGCAAGTAGAGTAATATAGGAACTTGTTTAGTGATCAACTAGATCAAATTTTAGTTTATTTTAGTTTAATTTGCTGCGTGCCAAGTCAATTTGCTGCGTGCCAACTAGTTTGCTGTTTATCAGAAATTTCAGCCAATTTCCTTAGTTCCTGTCAAGTGATTGCTAGTTTCAGTTACATTGCATCTAGATTAGTTAGTCAAATTCGTTTTGCATTAGCTAGTTTAGCTTTTGATCCATTGCGAAAACA
This sequence comes from Boesenbergia rotunda, assembly GCA_024364735.1. NCBI lineage: Eukaryota > Viridiplantae > Streptophyta > Magnoliopsida > Zingiberales > Zingiberaceae > Boesenbergia > Boesenbergia rotunda. The sequence continues at coordinate 12,430 of JAGFNQ010008405.1, read as the reverse complement.
AAAATCCGTAGCTAATCCTTGAATTTCTGAACATCAAGTTAATTTCTGCATATCATCATTTCTGAATTTGCTTTTGTTTCTCCAATTTTGATTTCAGTTTCAACTCACCAAAGCTGAAATTTATGTACCTGCACTAACTAACCAATTTTGATTTCAATTTTGATTTCACTTAAATTTATGTACCTGCACTAACTAAGAATATAATTTCTGTATCTTGTTTAGACAAGAAAAACTTTTCATTTATCATAAAGGACAAATGTTGTTCTATAATGTCAAATGACATGTTCTATTGTAGTGCACCACTTATGAATGGACTCTATGTTCTAGACGTAGAAAACCCAATTTATAACATAGATACCAAACGGTTCAAACCAAATGATTTGAACCAAACGTATCTCTGGCATTGTCACTTAGGTCATATAAATGAGAGTCGCATATCCCAGCTCCATAAGGATGGATTACTGGACTCATTTGATTTTGAATCATATGAGACATGTGAATCTTATCTTTTAGGCAAGATGACCAAGACTCCATTTAGTGGACACGACGAAAGAGCAATAGGCTTCTCCAAGTCCTACAAACTCAATCACACATATCAAATAACAACACAACACCCTAACCTTAACCATATTGACACACACATCGAAACCATGATCTCCCCGATCATTCTTAGGTCGATTGCCCCACCAATCTCCCCCTTTTTGATGTGTGGCAATATGTTTAAGGTAGGGAAAACAATAGTAAGTAACAACAATTGAAAATACAAGACATAGCAACAATAAGAGGTAACCTCCCCCTTAACCTATGCCTTCTCCCATTTTCAATCATAAACCAAGATTAAATCAAGAGTTAAGTTACAAACCTAACTTAAATCTCCCCAATTCTCCCCCTTTGACACCATCAAAACGATTGCCCAAAGCAATACTAACCAATAGCATCAAACGGGAGAACTTTTCATTTCTGAAAAATTCTCAGTATTCGGAAATCAGACGTGCCAGTCGACTGCCCCTGGGGCAGTCAACTGATACTCTGTCAATCTGAATTACAGGTTTCTGAGCCAAATTTCAGAAACTCCCCAAAAATTCTAAAAAATTTTAAAAATTACAAAAATTTACAAACATGTTTCATATGATAAACTTTATCAGGGAAAAATATAATTTCGTGAAAAGTCCAAACATGGTTGACTTTTTGACAAAAGTTTAAATTTCTTGAAAAACTCTAATTTTGTATCAAAGTTTCAACCTAGTTTTGCAATCATACATGTCCCAAGCTTATGGCAAAACAAATAAAACACAGAATGGTTTTCAAATGTTTAAAATGTCCAACCATGATCTTTGGGCAAGATGTCCATTAATTAAACACTTGATTTCGCCATGGTTGGTCTATTTTTCATAATTTGATACATCTCATGACCCAACACTATGCCATAAGCACACGTGAATCACTTGTATCATCCTAATGAATTAAGCACCACCTTCCTATTGTATTACCCCAAGGTCCATCCTATACTTCTACAAAACACATACCAAGGCCCCTTCATAAGGATGTGAACTCCGCTTCGGGAAGAGGCTTGGTAAATATATCGGCAAGGTTTGACTTTGACTCAACATAGTGCAAATCTATGTCACCCCTTGCCACATGATCCCTAATGAAGTGATGCTTCACTTCAATGTGTTTTGTTCTCGAATGGTGAACCGGATTTTTAGTCAAGTTAATTATACTTACATTATCACACAAAACCTTGACCTTGGAGTAATGTAACTCATAATCTGCTAAGGTGTGCATGATCCAAAGTAGTTGAGACACACAATCACCCATTGCCACATATTCGGCCTCCGTTGTTGATAGGGCAACATATGGTTGTTTCCTACTACTCCAACTAACTAAAGATGACCTAATAAATTAACATCCTCCACTAGTACTCTTCTTATCTAGTTTACAACCCGCATAGTCCGAATTGGTGTATCCAAAAAGTTCAACATTTGGAGTTCTAGGATACCAAAGTCCGACATTAAGAGTACCTTTAATATATCTTAAGATCCTCTTGATTACCACTAGATGAAACTCTTTGGCACATGATTGGTACCTTGCACACATACCTACCGCAAATAATATATTGGGTCTACTAGCAGCTAGGTACAATAAACTACCAATCATGCTCCTATATTGTTTTGAGTCTACCATTTTACCTTCAAGATCATTATCCATTTTGACATTTGTTCCTATAGGGGTAGATGCTACCTTAGCATTTTCTAGTCCAAATTTCTTAATGATTTCCCTAGTATATTTAGTTTGATACACATGAGTCCCTTCATTTGTTTGTTTAACTTGTAGGCCTAAAAAGAAAGTCAATTCTCCCACAAGACTCATCTCAAACTCATTTTCCATACATTTAATGAACTCATGGAGAAATTCACTATTTGTTGACTCAAATATAATATCATCCACATAGACTTTGGCCACAAAGATGTCCTTATCCTTAGATTTTAGGAATAAAGTTAGATCAATCATACCTCTCCTAAAACCCTTGGATACTAAGAATGATGAAAGCCTTTCATACCAAGCCCGGGGAGCTTGTTTCAATCCATACAAGGCTTTTCTTAGTTTGTAGACATGTCTAGGGTAATTTGGGTTCTCAAACCCGGGTGGTTGTTCTACATAGACCTCTTCTTTGATGACCCCATTAAGGAATGCCGACTTCACATCCATTTGGTGAAGTGTGAAACCCATGTGAGCGGCATATGCTAATAAAATTCTAATAGACTCTAATCTAGCTACGGGGGCATATGTCTCATCATAGTCAAGGCCCTCTACTTGATTAAACCCCCTAGCTACCAACCTAGCTTTGTTTCTATTAATTTTTCCTTGGTCATCTAACTTGTTCATAAAGACCCATCTTGTGGTGATAATAGTACAATCATTGGGCCTAAGAACCAACTCCCATACTTCGCTTCTTTCAAATTGATTCAACTCTTCTTGCATAGCTAGGACCCAATCCACATCACCTAGTGTCTCATCAATAGTTTTCGGTTCAAGTTGGGAAATCAAGGCAATTTGACTACTATGTTCCCTAAAGTAAGATCTAGTCCTCACCCCTTGGGTCACATCTCCAACTATTTGATCGATGGGATGATCTTGGTGATGCCTTAAGTTCCTAGAGATTATGGGCTCATTTTGTACATGATGTGTTAGTAATATGAGAGAAGTGTCCTAAGGCAATCGCCTTATGATTGTAATCATTTACTTTAATAAATGAAAATTTACTATTTGAGTATACATGTTCATGTATTTGATTGAGATCTTGAACTCATTTACTGAATGCCCGCAATACAATTCACAGCATGAGAGAATTTGTGATGAATTCACAACTAGTGATTATCTCTACATGTGCAATTATGAAGTATTGAAATTGTCCCTAGTCAATGAATTGATAAATACGGACACTATCAATTCTGTTGAGACTAGCATGGGTTATTCTCTAAACAGCTGATTCTCACTGGCTGGTGACATTGGGATGTCCGGAGATAAACATGGATGCTAGTTAAGGGAACTAGTTCATTGGAGTGACTAGCTGTAAGACTTCATATGGTAATCTACATATAGATATGTCAGTGAAAGTTCTTACTGCAGCTTAAGTGCGATGTTCCTTTGACTTGCGGTGTTCAAGTCATCTTGGTCATGAAGACTTATACTTTGACATCTTAAGCAAGCATCTCCAAGGAGGTGTGGACCCAGGATGATTGGGTATAAGCCGAAGTGCCCAAAGATGTTTGAACAGCCTACAAAGGATTCACCACTCCTTGCGAGGAGATGTATACCCAAGGCCTATCGTCGGATTGTTACTCGAAGCCTCTGGCCAGAGCATCACATGTTCCGAGTATGAATCTCTCAGAAACATGAGAGTAATTAGAATCCGTTGGACGAGAAAGACATTACTTGGGCTAGGTGTGACGTAGTCAGCCTAGTGGGGACTGACACACATAGACCGTGTCCTGAACCAAGTGGGTATAAGATGGTGAAGGGAATGAGACATGATTCATTAGAGCTGCTGAAGGGTTTCAGAATTCTTTCTGAGGTCAACCGTTGATCTTTCGATTAATTGGGGGTCATGATGTACTACTAGGTGCCACACATGATCGTTCTATAATTAGTTAATTATAGACAGCCAACATAAATCGAAAGCCTATTTAGTCACACGCACAATGAGTAATCCGAGGGATTTAAAACGAGTTGAAAATTGGATTTTCCGATCAAGAGAAATAAGTCGAATCTGAATTTATCAGAGGCGCATCGGAAGCTTAAAATGGCTAAGTCTTTTGAAGGCTTATTGGGCGAATTAAATGAGTTTAATTTGCGAGGAGGCGGCTCGGTTTGGCCGGCCAAAGAGGGTCCCCACCCTCTTTGGTTTGGTCGGCCACCACATGGAGAGAAAACCAATTTATTTGGTTTAAATTATAAAATAAATCAAGCGCGATTTGTTTTATAAAATTATGGATAAATAAATTTATATAAAGAAATTTATATAAAGAAATTTATATAAATAAATTTATTTTCATGAAGATCAAAATAAACTTTAAATGGTTTATTTTATTTTATAAAATCAATTGTGAATTGATTTTTCCATAATAAGAAAAATTTATATAATAAATTTCTTGTAAAAATTTATTCCATAATAAATTGGGAGATGTGTTTGTTTTATTATAAATTTAGTTATAATAAAACTTGGCATAACAGAATAATTCATAAGAAAATTTATAAGATAAATTTCTTATGTAAATTTATTCCGTTAAAAGGGAGACTTGGCAATGGAGAGGCTACTATATAAAGGAACCAAAGGCAAGCCTTGAATTCCAATTAATCCAAGAGATCAAGGATTCTTGTCTCTCCTTCTCTCCCTCTCCCTCTCCCTCACGGAAGCCACAAGCCTCTCCCTCACGGTGTCCAGTGGCTTCTCCCTCACGGTGTACCGTGACAAAGCAGCAGGCGGTCTGCTGCTTCTCCCTGACGCAGAGGATTTGCATGCAACGGGAAAGCATGCCTTTTCATTTTGATCAATTTGCATGCAACGGGTTTTGATCAATTTTTCCGTTTTGATCAATTTGCATGCAACGAGTTTTGATCAATTTGCATGCAACGGGAAAGCATGACTTTCCGTTTTTGATCAATTTGCATGCAACGGGTTTTGATCAATTTGCATGCAACGGGAAAGCATAGCTTTCCGTTTTTGATCAATTTGCATGCAACGGGAAAGCAAGGTTTCCCGTTCTATACATGAAGCTTGCACACGGGAGAAGGGATGCAAGGCCAAGGTTTGCTATTGGCCGTGAGTCTTCTTGGCTGAAGGGCGCAAATCATCTTCCTCCTTCTCGTCGGAATTGTGATTCCGGCCGACTTTAGTGGTTAGTTTTCCATCTCTCTCTTGATACTCTTGTCGTGCCTTTGGAGAATCTAGTAGTTCTTGTCGGCACGAAACTCGTGGCTTTGCGAAGTCATCCCGAAGAGAACTCAGCGTGGACGCGAATAGAGGCGGAGCTTCCAAGGGACGCTACGGTTGGATCTCATCCCCTTACTTCGAGTTACGCGAGGTATTGAGTAAATTAATTTACTTTCTGTAAAATTTTAATTTATGATCATGTCTACACATCATAAGGTTGCATGCTAGATACGTGGTTAAAATAATTTGAGAAATTATTTATGCTAATTCTTCCGCTGCACGTAATTATTTTTTAAAATTATAAACCCGTATCTATGTCAACATGCACCCGGTCCCAACAGTGGTATCAGAGCCGATTAGTGTTCGACATAATCATATAATTGTTTTCCAAAAAACTTTGTCATGATCTCAATTTTAGAAAATTTTTCAATTATGGAAACTTTCCAATTATGATAAATTTAAGATTTAGGAATTTCAAAGTTTGGAAATCCTCATGAAATTTCGCAAACTTTTGAAATATCCTAGTTTCTGAAATTTTATGATAATTGTGAAAACTTCCCATCTTTGGAAACTTTCCAATTTTGGAAATTTCCTATTTTGGAAATTTTCCAATTTTGGAAATATATAAGTTTTCTTTGTACCAGAAACTTACAAATATTCTGAAAACCTATTATGAAATCTCACAATTTTGGGCACTTTCTTTCAAGAAAGTCTAGACAAATTTATGGATCATTAATTGACAATTAAATTCGAATTGGTTTTAAATTATTAACAAAATTCTTTATTTTGGATTGAGCCTCGGGGAGCCGTCCAATTTAAAGTTAGTTGTTGTAATTTAATTTCCCATTTTGAATAAAATTGTCATGTTTAATTTGGTTATGCCTCGGGGAGCGGACCAAATTGGATTTACGATAAATTTCTTTTCTTTGGGTATCTGAGCCTCGGGGAGCCACCCTTAGAAAATAATTTGTTGTAATTAATTAATCCATAAATAAAATATGTGATCAAATCTTGGAAATTTAGGATAATTTCCTTATTTGATTTAAGAGGTGATGCTCTTACATATTGTTGTCTCCAAAATTAATTAGGAAAATGGTTTCCTATAGATTCTTCTTAAATGAGATTTTCATGAAAATAATATGTGGTTGAATTAAAGGAATTTGTCTCTTAATTTAATAAGATTTGATTTAGAGAAATCAAAGTCTTAAACATATTATTTCCGAAATTGATTATGACAATTTAGGAAATTGTTTCCCAAAACAATTCATTGAATAAAGTATGAAATTAGAATTAGGAAATCCGGTTCCTAATTCGATTAATGAGACTTGATAACTTAAGTCACATACATACTTTATTAAGGAAATCGTTAGTACATGACATAATTATATGTCATGAATGTACTTAGAAAAGAAAGGATGAGACCCAAAACCCCTTACAAAATATTAAGGCCAACACCTTCCATTAATATGGTTAGAACCGGAGTTTTGTTTCTCGTTTGGGTTGATGGACACATCCATGCCCGGCTTGAACCTCAACATGTTCAAACCATGGATTTAGTTTATGATTAATATAGTTGGAGTCAGAGGTCAATCCTTAGTTTTGGTTGTTGGACACATCCAAGCCTGACTAAACGGTTGAATGAGCTCCAACCATATTAAAACTATTTCTTGATTAATGGGTCAGCCTTAAGCTTGGAGCATTGATTTGTTGTGCCACAACCAAGGTCGATGTAAAGAGAGGTGCAGTTGGGTGCTATGTATATTGTTGCATACTTGTTAATGAGTTAACAACCCAATGATTTATGCAAACATTCAATTAGTTGATAGCATAAAGTGATAGTTACATATATGTGATATGTAATCGGTATAATTACCTACCTTCATAGCTAAGAATAACTTGATGTCCACAGTCATGATTGTTCTTATCTATGGTTGGATATCAACCTATTTGGAGATGTTCCTACGATCTCACGAATTGATAAAAAGGGTTATTCAATTCGAAAAATAAATAGGATTTAATTAATGTATGTTGATGCATTCTTTATCATTCTTCTCACATAAGCTCAATTTGTATTTCTAGGATAATCACTCGATCATGTCTTCTCTGAATTTGCGTTCCATTTTGGACACCAATAAGTTAACTAAGGACAAAAAGACTGAAAAGACACTTGCCATCACTGTGGCAAGGAGGGTCACTGGCGAAGAAACTGCAAGGTTTATCTTGAGTCCTTGAAGAAGAAGGCATCCGATGCCCCATCCTCTTCAGGTATCTTCGTTATTGAATGTCACTCTATTTCCTCGTACACCCGGGTACTTGATACTGGGTGTAGCTCACATATATGTAATGACATACAGAGGCTAAGGAATAGAAGAAGACTCGTCAAGGGAGAAGCGAATTTGCGAGTTGGAAATGGAGCAAAGATTGCTGCCATTGCCATCGGAACATATTTGCTAAAACTCCCTACTGGACTTGTCTTAGAATTGGATAATTGTTATTTTGTTCCTTTGTTAATGAAGAACATTGTATCTATTTCATGCTTGAATGAAAAGGGTTACCATTTAACTTTTAGTAACAATTGTTATTACATAACTTTAAATGGTGTTCTTTATGGGACCGGAACTTTATGCAATGGTATCTAAACGTTAGATTTATCCGGTGACATTTTCAATATCGAAGTTAGCAACAAACGTGCTCGAATAGATAATCGAATAAACTCCTACACATGACATTGTCGTCTTGGCCATGTAAGTAAGAAACGCATGACCGAATTACACCGATGTGGAATTCTGGAATCATTTGAACCCGATTCATTTGATACATGCGAATCATGCTTAAAAGGCAAGATGACCAAATTACCCTTTTCCGGAAAAGGTAATCCAGTGGGAGAATTTCTTGCTTATACTGATGTATGTGGACCAATGTCAACTCTTGCACAAGGAGGCTATAGCTACTTCATCACCTTTATCGATGATCACTCATGATTCGGGTATGTGTTCTTGATGAAACACAAATCTGAAGCTTTTGAGAAATTCAAAGAATTCAGAAATGAAGTAGAGAAACAGCTTGGCAAAAGTATTAAGATACTTCGATCCGATCGGGGTGGTGAATACTTGAGTCAAGAGTTTCAAGATTATCTTAGGGACAATGGGATATTGTCTCAATGGACTCCGCCGTATACATCACAGCATAATGGTGTATCTGAAAGGTGTAACCGAACCTTGATGGACATGGTTAGATCCATGATGAACCATGCAACTTTTCCAAAATCCTTTTGGGGCTATGCACTTAAGACAGTTGTTTACTTGCTAAACAGAGCCCCGACCAAGGTAGTCTCTACTACTCCATATGAGATATGGAATAGTAAGAAACCTCACTTAACTCACCTTAAGATATGGGGTTGTCCTACTTATGTGAAGTGGACTGTATCAGACAAATTGGATGCTAAGTCTAATAAATGTCTATTTATTGGATACCCTAAGGAAACGAAGGGTTACCAATTCTATCATCCCTTGGAGCAAAAGATATTTGTTTCAAGGCATGCTGTATTTCTGGAAAAAGAATTTCTTTTACAAGAAAATAGTGGGAGTGGCATTGAACTTGATGAAGTTCAAGAAACTCCAATAGACATTACAGAGACACCTAGTCTAGAACCACAACCGATAACTCATAGTGATGAGCTATGAGTTGAACCTAAAACAACGCCACTTCTTCGTAGGTCTGATAGGACACGCAATATTCCAGAGAGATACGGATTTCTCATAAGAGAATCGAACGACGTGTTACTCATAAACGATGACGAACCTATCAGTTATGAAGATGTTCTGAAAAGTTCAGAAAGGGACAAATGGCTTGAAGCCATGAAGTCGGAAATGGATTCCATGTACGAAAATCAAGTATGGGACTTGGTTAACCCACCTGAAGGGATTAATCCCATAGGGTGCAAGTGGGTTTTCAAGAAGAAAACCGACATGGAAGGTAATGTACTTACCTTTAAGGCTAGATTAGTGGCAAAAGGATATCGTCAGAAACAAGGAATTGATTATGACGAAACCTATTCGCCAGTAGCTATGCTTAAATCCATTCGGATGCTCCTGGCCATAGCAGCTCATCATGATTATGAGATATGGCAAATGGATGTGAAAACAACTTTCCTTAATGGAAACCTGCTTGAGGATGTATACATGATACAACCTGAAGGTTTCACATCGGTTGATAAAAACAAAATATGCAAGCTTCGACGATCCATATATGGACTGAAGTAAGCATCCAGGAGCTGGAACATCCGTTTTGATGAGACAATCAAAGAGTTTAATTTCTCACAAAATCCTAACAAACCCTGTGTGTACAAGAAGGTTAGTGGGAGTGCAGTCGTATTCCTAGTGCTATATGTCGATGACATATTGCTTATAGGAAACGATATATCAGTCTTACAATCAGTTAAAATTTGGTTGTCCAAAACTTTCTCTATGAAAGACCTGGGAGAAGTAACCTATATCCTTGGGATTAGAATCTATAGAGATAGATCAAAACGATTGCTTGGTCTTTCGCAGTCTACATATATAGACCGAGTGCTAAAAAGGTTTAGCATGTCGAAATCCAAGAAAGGTTACCTTCCCATCAGGCATGGGATCAACCTTTCAAAGTCTATGTGTCCGCGCACAGAAGACGAGAGGATTTGCATGAATAAGATTCCTTATGCATCCGCGACAGGATCTATCATGTATGCTATGTTATGTACTAGGTCTGATGTATCGTATGCTCTGAGTGTCACGAGCAGATACCAGTCTGATCCAGGAATGGATCATTGGGCGGCTATCAAGACAATCCTTAAGGACTTAAGAAGAACTAAGGATGTATTCCTAATATATGGAGAAGGAGATATGGTAATACGTGGGTATACAGATGCCAGTTTCCAAACATATAAGGATGACTCCAAATCTCAGTCTGGATACGTATTTACTTTGAATGGAGGCGCAATAAGTTGGAAAAGTTCCAAGCAAGACACTATAGCGGATTCTACCACGGAAGCGGAATATATCGCGGCTTCGGAAGCAGCAAAAGAAGCAGTCTGGATCAAGAAGTTTGTCTCAGAACATGGTGTGGTTCCAACCATTGATGAAGCAATACCGGTTTACTCCGACAACAATGGAGCTATTGCACAAGCAAAGGAACCAAGGTGTCATCAGCGATCCAAACACGTGCTTCGCCGCTATCATCTGATCAGAGAGATTATAAGTAGGAATGACATACAAATTGAGAAGATTCCCACTGAAAGGAATTTAGCGGATCCTTTAACTAAGGCCTTGCCTCAAAGCAAGTTTGAGGGTCATGTTAGAGCCTGTGGTATTGGATACCGTAGCGATTGCATTAGGCCAAGTGGGAGTTTGTTAGTAATATGAGAGAAGTGTCCTAAGGCAATCGCCTTATGATTGTAATCATTTATATAATAAATGAAAATTCACTATTTGAGTATACATGATGTATTTGATTGAGATCTTGAACTCATTTACTGAATGTCCGCAATACAATTCACAGATGAGAGAATTTGTGATGAATTCACAACTAGTGATTATCTCTACATGTGCAATTGTGAAGTATTGAAATTGTCCTAGTCGATGAATTGATAAATACGGACTATCAATTCTGTTAGACTAGCATGGTTATTCTCTAATCAGCTGATTCTCACTGGCTGGTGACATTGGGATGTCCGGAGATAAACATGGATGCTAGTTAAGGGAACTAGTTCATTGGAGTGACTGCTGTAAACTTCATATGGTATCTACATATAGATATGTCAGTGAAGTTCTTACTGCCAGCTTAAGCGCCGATGTTCCTTTGACTGCGTGTTCAAGTCATCTGGTCATGGAGACTTATACTTTGACATCTTAAGCAAGCATCTCCAAGGAGGTGTGGACCCAGGATGATGGGTATAAGCCGAAGTGCCCGAAGATGTTGAACAGCCTACAAAGGATTCACCACTCCTTGCGAGGAGATGTATACCCAAGGCCTATCGTCGGATTGTTACTCGAAAGCCTCTGGCCAGAGCATCACATGTTCCGAGTATGAATCTCTCAAACATAAGAGTAATTAGAATCCGTTGGACGAGAAAGACATTACTTGGGCTAGGTGTGACGTAGTCAGCCTAGTGGGGGACTGACACACATAGACCGTGTCCTGAACCAAGTGGGTATAAGATGGTGAAGGGAATGAGACATGATTCATTAGAGCTGCTGAAGGGTTTCAGAATTATTTCTGAGGTCAACCGTTGATCTTTCGATTAATTGGGGTCATGATGTACTACTAGGTGCCACTCATGATCGTTCTATAATTGGTTAATTATAGACGGCCAACATAAATCGAAAGCCTATTTAGTCACACGCACTACGAGTAATCCGAGGGATTTAAAACGAGTTGAAAATTGGATTTTCCGATCAAGAGAAATAAGTCGAATCTGAATTTATCAGAGCGCATCGGAAGCTTAAAATGGCTAAGTCTTTTGAAGGCTTATTGACGAATTAAATGAGTTTAATTCGCGAGGAGGCGGCTTGGTTTGGCCGGCCAAAGAGGGTCCCCACCCTCTTTGGTTTGGCCGGCCACAAGGAGGAGAAACCAATTTATTTGGTTTAAATTATAAAATAAATCAAGCGCGATTTGTTTTATAAAATTATGGATAAATAAATTTATATAAAGAAATATATAAAGAAATTTATATAAAAAGATTTATTTTCATGGAAATTAAAATAAATTTAAATTGGTTTATTTTATTTTATAAAATCAATTATGAATTGATTTTTCCATGATAAGAAAAAATTTATATATAAATTTCTTGTAAAAATTTATTCCATAATAAAAGGGGAGATGTGTTTGTTTTATTATAATTTAGTTATAATAAAACTTGGCATAACGAATAATTCATAAGAAAATTTATAAGATAAATTTCTTATATAAATTTATTCCGTTAAAAGGGAGACTTGGCAATGGAGAGCTACTATATAA
>JAGFNQ010008404.1:0-71174 GCA_024364735.1 Boesenbergia rotunda | reverse complement strand
CAGTCCATAATCTTTTTTTTTGACCAACTCTAGCCACCTGCGCTGCCTCATATTCAGGTCCTTCTGAGTGAAGAAGTACTTCAAACTCTGATGGTCTGTGAAGATTCTGCACTGCACTCCATACAGGTAGTGTCTCCAAAGCTTCAGTGCAAAAACCACAGCTGCTAGCTCAAGGTCGTGGTAGGGTAATTCTTCTCATAGTCCTTGAGCTGTCTGGAGGCATATGCTATTACTTTACCATCTTGCATGAGGACAGCTCCAAGGCCCATCTTGGATGCATCACTGTAGATGTCAAAGGCCTTGTCACTCTCTGGAACAGTCAGGATGGGAGCACTGGTCAGTCTCTTCTTCAGCTCTAGAAAACTGTGCTCGCATTTATCTGACCATTCAAACTTCTTGTTCTTTCTGGTCAAAGCTGTGAGTGGAGAGGCTATCCTGGAAAAGTCTCCACAAATTTTCTGTAATATCCTGCCAGGCCTAAGAAGCTTCTGATCTCACTGGGCACTCCTTGGGTCTACACCAGTTGCTGACTGCTTCTATCTTGGCTGGATCAACTTGAATGCCTTCTTTGGATACAATGTGACCTAGGAAGGTCACCTGATCTAGCCAAAACTCACACTTTGAGAATTTGCATAGAGCTTCTCCTGCTGAAGGATCTGCAGCACTATCCTCAAGTGTGTAGCATGGTCCTCTGGAGTCTGTGAGTATATGAGAATATCATCAATAAACACAATGACGAATTTATCAGATACTCCCTGAAGATGTGGTTCATCAGCTCCATGAAGACTGCTGGAGCATTGGTTACTCCAAAAGGCATTACTACAAATTCGTAGTGGCCGTATCTGTTCTGAAGGCCGTCCTGGGATGTCACTTTCTTTAACCTTTAGCTGATGATACCCAGAACGCAGATCTATCTTCGAGAACACTGTAGCCCCTTTGAGCTGATCAAATAAATCATCTATTCTAGGAAGGGGGTACTTGTTCTTGATGGTCACCTTGTTCAGAGCTCTGTAGTCTATGCACAGACGCATAGACCCATCCTTCTTCTTGACGAAAAGTACAGGAGCTCCCCAGGGTGAATGACTCGGGCGGAATGAAGCCCTTGTCTAGTAGCTCCTGGAGTTGCTCTTGTAATTCCTTCAACTCTGCTGGAGACATACGATATGGGGCCTTCGAGACCGGACCGGTACCGGGGCACTAGCTCGATCTCGAATTCCACTTCTCTGTTGGGAGGTAGTCCAGGTAATTCTTCTGGGAACACTTCTGGATATTCGCAGACTACCCGTACATCCTCCTGCTTGAGTTCTTCCTTTGCTTCTGATTCCACTATGTGTGCAAGAAAACCAGCACACCCTTGCTCTAGCATCTGGTGGGCTGCCAAGGCTGAGAGAAATTTCTGAGTCTTCCTCCTTGGGGCTCCTTGAAACTCGAATGGTGGTTCTCCTTCTGGGCTGAAAACCACCTTCCTTCTACGGCAGTCCACTGAAGCGCTGTACTTACTGAGGAAATCCATGCCCAGTATGATGTCGAAGTCCTGCATCGCAAGGACTATCAGATCGACATATAGCTCTCGGTCTGAAATCTTGATTGGCACAGCCCGGAGCCTCTGGGTGGACTCCATGATTTCCCCTGAAGGGAGAGTTGTCAGGAATCTGGACTCCCAACTCTCTGTAGGCACCTGTAACTTACTAGCAAAAGGTACTGATACGAAAGAATGGGTCGCCCCAGTGTCAAACAGTGTAGTAGCTAAATGCTGAAAAATAACTATTGACCTGTTACGACCGTGGAGGCGCTGGCAGCTTCTTCCTTCGTGAGGGAAAAGACTCTGGCATTGGTTGGAACTGGTGCTGCTTCCAACCCTCCCTGACTGATCTGAGGTCCCTCCAGTATAGTAGGCATGTAATGTAACTGAGGCTGGCCTCCATACTGTACGGACTGCTGAGGAAGTACCTTGAACTTGTTTGGGCAGTCTTTGGATCTGTGTCCCTCTTGTCCACATGAATAGCATCCAGTTACACCCAAAAGGCATGTTCCTGGATGGTTCCTCCCACACTTAGGACAAGGTGGATACTAGCTTGCTTATTCTCTGGTTTTCCTTTCTGGCTGCCAGGCCACTGCTTCCTTTTGTGGTTCTTGTTCTTCCAGTTCTGGCTATTTGGCTGAGGCTTCTGGCCTCCTATTGTCTTGTTCTCAATCAGGACTGGCTTCTGCTGTGCTTGCTGTGCCTTGATGCTATTCAGGTAGTGCTCTGAGATTAGAGCACTACTGACCAACTCCTCGCTGGTCTGGGGTCGGTGCATCCCGCTGTTCACGTTGAGTGCTATCTCAGGGTTCAGCATGCGGAGCATCAGTCTGACTCGCTCCTTCTCTGTGCTGACTAGCTCTGGGCAGAGGCGAGCTAGTCTGTTGAACTTTGCGACTGCTTCTCCCACTGGTAGGCTACCCTGTCTGAACTCCATGAAGTCCTCGAAGTGCTTGTTGGTAACCTTCATGTGGAAAAATTCCTCATAGAACTCGTGCTCAAAATCTGCCCAGCTCATCTGGTTGACTATCTTCTTACTCTTGACTCGCTCCCACCACATACGAGCATCTCCAGTTAGGCAGAAGGAGGCACATTTGACCTTCTCAACCTCTGGCCAGTCAAGAAGCTCCATTGTGCTCTCTAAAGTCTTGAACCAAGCCTGGGCATCCCAGGGCTCAGTCGTGCCTGAGAAGCTTTCGGGTTTCAGCCTCTGCCACTGGACGAGGTATGCTTCTTGTCTTCGGTTCACGGCAGGGGTCTCCTGTGGGACTGGTGGAACTTCAGCCACCACTGGAGTTCCCACTCCTGCTGTGGGTGGTGTAGGGGGCACTGGGTGCTGATTCGCCATCAGTGTGGCGATGGTCTTCTGTTGTTCTGTAATCTGAGCTTGCATTTGAGCAATGACTGCCATCAGGTTTGGCTGTTCTGTGCCAGGCTCACTGTTATCTGGAACTGGAGTTCTGTTATTAGCATTAGGAGCTCGGCCTCTTCTTGCCATCTAATAATGCATAAAGGAACAAGAAATCACTACTACATCTCTAGGTATAAACTTGTCTTCTTACTTAGAAATCTGATATCCATTCTAGGGATTAAACATGATTCCGTGATACTAAGGGATTAAACATGCTTCCTTGTTCTATGCACATGTGAGTAGTACTTAAGCATTTCTCTGTACTGCAATTAAATAAAGGAGCAATAGAAAAACTGAAACTTAAAGCTTTCTTACTTGAAGACGGCAAGGTTGATGCTGATGTGTGTGTGATGCTGGAGAATGGGAACTGCTCTGATACCACCTGTAGCGACCCGCCTTCTTACTGCCTTAGACGGATCGTTACTTTCCTCTACTTCTCAACTTTTATACATGACTAAAAGTAAAATGCGGAAATCTTTTTTTTTTCTTTTAAATTCTTCTAACAATTATATTCTAACTTAAGTAGTCATGCATGCTACCATATCACACTTTCCTTCTCAAAACTCGTAGTTGATACTTATTGAAACAAGCCTCACCCAACTCAAACTGCCCGTACCAGTCGACTGGTGACGTAGCAGTCGACTGGTACGCCTGTAATCAGAATTACAGGTTTTCGGCTCTTGCTTCTTAAGTCCACCATTCATTCAGTTTCGAGCCATATCAAACTACGACACCATTTCTATACTCTATGTCAGTTTCCTAAACAATTTAGCCAATCAAACGAATCCATAAACTTGAATTTAGGACTTTTATGGAAGAAAATAAACTAAACAAGTTTATATAAACTTTAACAATAGAGTTTGTACCAATCTTGACTCCTATGCATTCATAACGCCAAATACATGTTCTACAACCTTGCTAATGCATTATGAAATGTGATTGCAACTTTTCTAAACATTTTTAAGCAATAAAAACTTGATTCAAAGGGAAATTGATACTATCTTGGCACAAACACCTTTTTCTCTAACAAAGTATCAATATCTCTAACTACTTACACTTCTACTCATCCAATGCAATCATAAGGATATGTATGCTAAATGAAATGACATGGAATCTTTACTCTAAGAAATTGAGCATGTAAAACTATCCAAAACTCAAATACTCTATAATCTCCATAAGCAAGAACTTGAAATTTGAATAAACTTAAACATTGCAATTCAAATAACTAAATTGTCTCGTCTCAAAGATCTCTCCATAATCAGCCACCACACACACTCTACTCAGCACCGCCTCGTCGTCTTCCTTCAGAATTGCTTGCCTTTACCTTTATCTGCAATAAGAGGAAATGCATCTATAAGCATAAAGCTTAGTAAGTACTATCTAGCTCACAAAAACTCGAAATATGCAAACATGCTTCTAGATCAAACTGAACATCATATGAGATACTAATATGCTTGAAAGAAAACTAAGGACATGTATAGCTCAAAACATGCATACTCAAGCAATAATAAATCTCAATTTACTTTTCTTGGCTCAACTTGAAACTTTAGCTATTCTTTAACTTTTGAAAACTTTCTTAAATTTTCGAAACTTTGCTAAAGCATATACTTGAAAATAATAATCACTTGGATCCACTGAAGACGTAAGTACCATCTGATATGCGCGTTCCCTAAAAGGTTGGGGTAGCGAGCCACCAATCCTAATAGAGCAGACCTTGGTCTACCAGGGCCAAGACCTTGGAATTGGACACCTGGATTTCTTTAACGACGCCCTTGGACGCCGGGTACTGGCCTTATAAAATAAAATAGCTTTTCTTTCTTTTCTTTCTTATCTGTAAATGCCTTGGCATTTTCTGGAGCACCTTGCGTGCTAAAATCCCTAAGTCTTGATTTTTGGGGATTTCTTAAGGCCTTGGCCTTTTCTTTTCTTATCTTTATCTTCTCTTTTCTTTTCTCATAGCTTTTCTCGGTCCCTAATCTCATATAGGGCACTCAATAAATATATAAGCATATAATGAACTAAGATCACATGCAAAAACTAAAACAAAAGAATATCTCTTTTAAAACTTTTAAAGGAAATTCTCGCGGGAAAACCGCCTCTTACTGCAGGTGAGCAGTACTTACATTGATATCTTGGACTTACAACCAAGATTGACGTCTAGAACTCGGAAGAAACTTGAGATCTCGGAGAATTCTTCACGTCTACGCGTTCCTCTCGTCGCGGGGATCCCGAATATAGGATTATCTCTTGGAGAAGAGTCTTGGCCGGCCCTCTAGAGCTTGCTGTTGGTCGGCGTCGCCCCAAGAGAGGAGAGGAGGTCGGCGTGAGGGTTTGGAGAGGAGAGAAATAAAACTTCTCTCTTTAATTAGCTATTTATACTTAAGGGTCGGATCAACCTACTACACCATAAATACCCTTCTCTCCGTCCCCTATTGTGCTTGATACCCCTAGCCCGGCTGGTTGCGCGCGCGGGCTGTTTCGTGGTGGTCGCGCGTTCAATCCACCGGCTGCCCTTAAACGTTTTTATTATTTTTCTTTTTATTTTTCTTTTTCTTTTTCCAAAAATACCAAACGGACTCGGAAAATTCCATAAAAATACTCTAAAAATTCCTAAAAATATCTAGAATATTTCTAAACCATTTCTAAATAATTCTAAGGACTTTAAGAACTAAAAATGGGAATTTTGGGGCGTTACAAAAAGAAACTCTCTTTATATTTCAAGCCTGAAATCATCTTTCTTTCTGGCCTGAAATCATCTTTCTTTCTTTTTTTTATCCATATCATCGTCCTCTTTAATAAACTTATTAAAATAACACTCTCTATTATTTAATTCTCGAGCAACTCTATTTAATTTTCTCTTTTAAAAATGCTTTGTACGAAATAATATCATAAAAAAGTGAGGGTGACTCCGTATATAATGAAGATTTAAATCTCATTTCCCTCTGTTTTTATCAGTGGAGCAGGGTCTGAAATCATCTGATTTCAGACCCTACGTGGGTGACTTCAGGTCCTGCGTTTGAATTTGAAATCACATGTTTTGATAGGTTTTTTTATATTAATATATTTATTAAATATTATTTATTATATTAATTTATATTAATCAAATATAAAAAATTATCTCTTTATATTTTTCAAATCATGTTGAAAGAGATATTTCTTTTAATTATGCCCAAGATGCAGTTATATTTATATATCTTTCTGTGCCAACTGATACGATTAGAGAACATAACTGAAAATTATTGGTACTAAGATTGCACATCAGAAATAGCATCTCCTAAGTAAATTCTAAATAGAGATATCAAGTATGGAGAAATCTAAGTATCCTAGGTCCATCAGTGAGTTTTCACCGAAACCCATTGATTCATCCTAGAAAACTCCTATTGCAACATAATTTATAATTATTAGAAGTTTAGACACCAAAAATATCATCTTCTAGCTCAACTCTAACTATTGATATTGGATTTTGAGAAATCCAAATATCCTAGGTTCATCACTAGGTTTTGGTGAAAACCCACTGATAGACTTAAAAATCTCCTATTGCAACATAATTTATAATCGTTAGAAGTTTGGACACCAAAAATACCATCTCCTAGCTCAACTCTAACTATTGATATTGGATTTTGAGAAATCCAAATATCCTAGGTCTATCAGTGGGTTTTGGTGAAAACTCACTGATAGACTTAAAAATCTCTTAGCTCAACTCTAATGGGTTTTCACCAAAACCTACTGATGGACCTAGGATATTTGGATTTTTCAAAATCCAATATCAATAGTGAGAGTTGAGCTTGGAGATGATATTTTTGGTATCCAAACTTCTAATAATTATAAATAATGTTGCAATAGGAGATTTTTCAGTCTATCAGTGGGTTTTCACCAAAACCCACTGATGGAGCTAAGATATTTGGATTTCTCAAAATCTAATATCAATAGTTAGAGTTGATCTAGGAGATGGTATTTTAGGTGTCCAAACTTCTAATGATTATAAATTATGTTGCAATAGGAGATTTTTAAGTCTATCAGTGGGTTTCACCAAAACCCACTGATGAACCTAGGATATTTGGATTTCTCAAAATCCAATATCAATATTTAGAGTTGAGCTAGGAGATGATATTTTTGGTGTCTAAACTTCAAATAATTATAAATTATGTTGCAATAGGAGATTTTTAAGTCTATCAGTGGGTTTTCACCAAAATCCACTGATGGACCTAGGATATTTAGATTTCTCAAAATCTAATATCAATAGTTAGAGTTAAGCTAGGAGATGGTATTTTTGGTGTCCAAACTTCTAATGATTATAAATTATATTGCAATAGGAGTTTTCAAGGATGAATCAGTGGGTTTCAGTGAAAACTCACTGATGGACCTAGGATATTTAGATTTCTCCATACTTGATATCTCTATTTAGAATTTGCTTAGGAGATGTTATTTCTGACGTGCAAACTTAGTAACAATAATTTTCAGTTATGTTCTCTAACCGTATCAGTTGGCGCAGAAAGATATATAAATATGACTGCATCTTGGGCACAGTTAAAAGAAACATCTCTTTCAACATGATTTCAAAAATATAAAGAGATGATTTTTTATATTTAATTAATATAAATTAATATAATAAATAATATTTAATAAATATATTAATATATAAAAAAACCTATTAAAACATGTGATTTCAAATTCAAACGGCTTGAAGTCACCCACGCAGGGCCTGAAATCAGATGATTTCAGGCCCTGCTCCACTGATAAAAACAGAGGGAAATGAGATTTAAATCTTCATTATATACGGAGTCACTCTCACTTTTTGATGATATTATTTCGTACAAAGCAATTTTAAAAGTGAAAATTAAATAGAGTTGCTCGAGAATTAAATAATAGAGAGTGTTATTTTAATAAGTTTATTAAAGAGGATGATGATATGGATAAAAAAAAGAAGGATGATTTCAGGCCTGAAATATAAAGAGAATTCCTTTTACTCTGTTTTTATCAGTGGAGCAGGGTTTAAAATCATCTGATTTCAGGCTCTCATGGGTCTAAAATCAGATGATTTCGGGTCCTGCATGGGTGATTTCAGATCCTACGTTTGAATCTGAAATCACGTATTTTGATAGGTTTTTTTATCTGACTTCAAGCCCTGCGTTTGTTTTGAAATCACGTGTTCAGGCTCTCCTAGCGTGACTTCGGACCCTGCGTTTTAATATGAAAATACGTGTTTTGATAGGTTTTTTTATATATTAATATATTTTTAAAATTGAAAAAAAATTGAGATCACATTGGGCCTGAATCAAAAGATTTCAGGCCCAACATGGGCCTGAAATAAAAAATTTCAGGCGCACACTAGGCCTGAAATATTTTGACTTCAGGCCCAGCATGGGCCTGAAATCTATTGATTTCAGACCCAGCGTGATTTCAGGCCCACACTGCTTGAAATCAAAAGATTCTAAATTTTTTTATATATTAATAATTTATTAAATATTATTTAATATATTAATTTATATTAATCAAATATAAAAAATTATCACTTTATATGTTTGGAAATCACGTTGTATGAGATATTTTTTTTAACGGAAATATTTTTTTGATATTTATCTTACGTTTTTTAGCAGATTTCATAATATATTATTTTAAAATAAAAAGTCTGAAAAAGCATGTTCAAACATCTCGGAATTCGTTACTGAGAGAGAAAGAGAAAGACAGTAGTTAGCAGAAGGGGTATAAGAGGAAGTTCACTAAAATGAGTACGCCCTTTGGTAAAAATAAAATCATGATATGCCTTTTGGTAAATACCAATTCATAGTTACGCCCTTTGGTAAAAAGCCGTATTTCTTTAGGTATCATTTACATTGTATGATGTAACAAATCATTAGGACATTGTGGATAACCTTCATGATTTCCGAATCCACATTCGGGAGATCATCAGTGAGAGAACTTTGGGAGACATTGTACAATGACTTGTTCACATGATTGTGTGGTAATTATATATATTTAGAAACTGGTTACAATCTTAGTCAATAGTATTGTTTTTTATTATTGGTGTTGATGAGGTAATTATATATATTAAAAATTATATAATTTTATTGGTGATCACTAATAAATCAATTATTATTGTTAGTATCAAAACCTCATTTGTGTTTTAGATCGGTTGTTTTTTTTCTTTTTCAGTAGGAAATTTGCAAGACAACATTTTCTTTTATAAAAATGGTAAGTCATTTCATTTTTAAGTTCTAATATATTGGTTATACAAACTTATAAATGCTATTTTTAATGTAGGAAAAAACATATGTTATATTTTTTAGATATAATCCGGGCATTTATGATTCATGGATGGAAGCATCAAGTCAAGTTACTGGATTTAAGGGCGTCATACATAAATCTTACAAAAGTATAGAGGAGGTACAAAAAACTTTTCAAGCGCACTTAGATATACAATTTGCATCAACTTCCATTTCATCATTTGCAACTTCAACTTCAATGTCAACTTCGAGATCAAATTCAAATTCTGATAGGAAACTTTTGAAGTCAGAAAAAAAGCTAAAGTTTAAGGATACAATGAAAAAGATAGTATATCTTTTGGATTCTTTAGAAATTAGTGATAGTGATTAGACATGTTATGTTGTTTCAACTTGTTGTTTGTGTTGAAATTCAAACACTTGTTTTATCTAAGTTCAAGTTGAAACAATGATGTTATATAATATGTTATTTTTTGAGTTTCAAGTGTTGATGCAGTCTTGTCCTGATTGTTGTTTTGGTGTTGACAACGATTTTAGTTTAGGTTGATGATTATGATGATTATGATTAAGTCCTGATCGAGGATTAGGCATGATATGGAGGATTCTAGCCTGGAGGGCTAGGTGTTGGAAAAATCCTAACCTGGAGGGTTAGGTGTGAAAAATCCTAGCTTGGAGGGCTAGGTGTTGAAAAGTCCTGATTCGGAAGGGTTGGGTGAAAAGTCCTAGCTTGGAGGGCTAGGTGAAAAGTCTTAACTTGGAGGGTTAGGTACAAATTCCCATCCTGGAGAATTAGGTGAAAAAGTCCTGGCTTGGAGGGTCAGGTGCCTAGCTTGGAGGGCTAGGTTGGATGAGTTTCTAACTCGGAAGGGTTGGGTGAAAAGTCCTAGCTTGGAGGGCTAGGTGAAAAGTCCTAACTTGGAGGGTTAGGTGCAAATTCTCAACTTGGAGAGTTACATGGAAAATCCTTAGCTTGGAGGGCTAAAGTGGATGGAAACTTAGCTTAGAGGGCTAAGTTTGAGTTCCTAGATCGGTCTGGTGATCGATCAGGGATTCTAGCACGCTGCTCCTTCGTGGATCGGTCTGGTGACCGATCCAGCGATGACTGATCGGTCGGGTGACCGATCAGGGAGCACACAGTCAGGTTGGGAACCTACTGTGCTGCTCCTGATCGATCTGGTGACCGATCAGGGAGTATGCGTTTCACCCATTGACTGGCTCCTGATCGGTCTGGTGACCGATCAGGGAGCGAGCAGTGAGGTTGAGTTCCCTTGCTGAACTGCTCCTGATCGGTCAGATGACCGATCAGGATCACTGTGCAGATCATTCTGGTGAACGATCCAGCTTCGCGGGCTTCTCACTAAGATCGATCAGGACGGTTCCTGATCGGTCTGGTGATGACCTGATCGGACTGCTGACCGATCAGGTGACACCCTGATCGGTCGGTTGACCGATCAGAAGAATTAGCCTGCGAAACACAGAAATCGCCCAATATAAGGGTGGATCGGTCCGGTGAATGATCCACGACCTGGGATCGGTCTGGTGATCGGTCCAGGAGAATCTCAAAGAAATCGCGATTTCTGATTGAGCGTTGGGGATCGATCAGGACGGAGCCTGATCGGTCTGGAACCAGCCTGATCGGTCTGGTGATCGATCAGGAGACTCTCTGATCGGTCGGGTGACCGATCACTTTAATTCAAAATGCACTGTCAGACGCTCTGATCGCGTCTGACCATATCCGATTCGCTGCTGTTTATCTCTGATATTTGATTTACTGCGTGATTTGCTGCTCTAACAGTCTGATTAAGTTACAGGTGACAGGGGAGAATTCAAACACTCAAGGAGAAGTCAAAGAGGGCTTTCCTTGGAGCAGGTTTGTCCATTTCTCAACTCAGGTTGCAACGGATGGAGCTGCAGGACTGAAGCCGCTGACTAAAGCTTGGCTGAGGGAGCTCAGGAAGTTCAGTTAGGGTTCAGTGTAGCTGGCGTTGGCAGTGAGGCAGCTGGAGGCTGCTGTAGATGAGGTCACTTGTTGCTTAGCGGAGAAACAAAAGGAACAAGAGACAGCTTCGAGGGAGAAACGAAGAGTGTTCTAGAGTTCTATTCTTGAGTTCCTGCGCTTTGGTTTTCTCCACATCAAGCTTGCTGTTCTTGAGGTTTCCATCATTCTGAGCAAGCGATCGAAAAGCAATCATCCTATACTTGAGCCTTGAAGGAGGGAACAAGGAGCTTGGAGTCCGACAGTGGGAAGACACGAAGAGGGTTCTTGCGTGAGATCGCCACTGGGTGGAGCTCAGGGAAGCTTGCTGTGTTCTTGTCCTTGTTAAGTGTTTGAGTAAGATCCTTCGTGTTGTTTCTTTGTGCTTAATCTATATACTTGTTTGAAACACACTGTGGAGAGGTTTCTCCACCGAGAAGGAGGTTGCTGAATTATCCGGTGTTAACCGGGGCTTGATCTGCCGACGATCAAGGGATCGCCCACCTTAAGGGCACGCCAAGGAGTAGGGGGCAAGTTATCCCCGAACCTTATAAAATCTCCTTGTTAGCGATCTTGCTAATCTTGCTAGTTAGTTTTAGGTTTTAGTTTATGCACATCCTGTTTTCCATACTTCCGCTGTGCTACTAACAACTTCGAGTGCAGAAATTGCTAACTCTTCAAAGGAAAAGTGATTGGCTATATTCACCCCCCCTCTCTAGCCATCTCGTCACCAACATCAAGTTGTTTGAGTTTGAAGAGTGGTGTATTGAATTTGAAGCATATGCCCATCGAATAATGTTTGTCTCTGTTTCTGCTGATGCTGTCATTTTCATACTTAAATGCTTACATTCTTGATGATCTCTTTATAAAGTTATCATAGACTAACTGGCTGTAGACTCAACTTGGCTATCAAATTTTAGGTGAATCTTTTCTGACTATCTTAGGATGGGAATGCGATGAGAAAATGTATGGCAATAGATTCTGATCATATCAAGCTGAGCTAAGGAAAGTTGAGTAGCAGTAACCATAGATGACTTCTCAAAGGCTATTGCTTCTCAATTGAATCTCCTTTTAAAGATAACATCAATCACAAACAAAAATATTTTCGCATTGTTGCAATGTTATTGGCAATTTGTAAAAAAGAATATTACATTCACAGGTGATCTTCAATCCCATTTGGCTTTAGAGCGGAAGCCTATCTCAACTATAACAAATCTTCCATATATCGACGGTAATTCTACATTCTATGGTTACTGCAACAAGATCAATGATTTAAAAAATAAGCTCAAAAGAACTACAAAAGGAGATTTGATCAGAGAAAAGCATTATTCCGGCAAATGCAACTCATGGATCTGCAAGATAATACATTTCCAATTAAAGCTTTTGCAAGTTTATACAACTTTATATATTTGCTGGGACATACACCAGTTATCTTGTAAGTGTTGGATACGATTTTGATGTCATCGATCGTTGAAAGTCAAGTTTGACTTCAAAATCGAAATCTACGTTTCACGTAGATAAATCTAGACTATTTATTTGCTCAAAACCGAATAAGGGTGAATGAGAAATTAATTGTTCAAGATACGCTTAATGATGGCCGTCGGATCAAAGATCTGGACAGATCGCAAGAAGGTGCAATCTGGAGCGTCTCATCAAATATCTGAATGTGAAGAGGGAGAATGGATCTGAGGCGTCGGATTAAATGTTCTAATCCGACGACCGAGATCAAGATGAATCTGAAGAGTTATAACTCTTCAGATCAAGAGACGAGATTAATGACCTTTAAAGGATTATACCCTTTCGTTATGAACGGTCTAGATCTGTCTGAACCAAAGGGTACTTACCTCTTCACTCAATATAAATAGATCCCTCCACTAGATCATTTCATTCATTCAAGCATTGCAATCTATAAGCATTTGCACTCCTCCCTTTTCTGCATCGAGAGTCCGAGAAGCCTACGGAAGGTTCGCCGGTCTCGGAATTTGAAGTGTTACTATTCCGAGACGACGTCGTTGTATCTTGGAAACGAATTACTGCTATCCATGAGCACCAGTAGCGGAGCAATATCGTTTTACGGAGATAGTGTCCAACACTAGTCTCGACTGAAATACCAATCAGTTTGCTTCCTTCGAAAGTAACCTCCCGGAAGTTTCGACGGTCGTGAATCGACTAAGTCAAATATCGAGGAGATATATTCGGAATTATTGAAGGAATAAAATTTCAAACAGTAAGAAAGGCTATAAAGAAAAAGCTAAGTTGTAAGTGAAACAAAAGCTTTTGGCAATATTTTTCAATAAGACATTTTCAATGACAACAAGTAGACAATTAGTCTTCAATAGATATCTTCTGTTCAGTAATCACACAATGGAAAGTGAAGTCTAATTATATTCAAAATTCCAATTAATTTGTCAAAATTAATTCTTTTCCATTATGCAACAGCCATATGAACAATGAACCTCGAAGCATCTTAAACAACTTTAATGCAACCCCACGATTTTGGATTTACTGAAGAAAAAAAACACAACATTAAATAAAATCGACAAGGATAGAGATGTTTAGCCTTAAAATCTGCAGCTTTTTACCAAAAGACGTATATAGAAAAATGTATTTATCAAAAAGTATCCTATGGTTTATTTTTTACCAAAGGACATACCAAAAATTATTTTATTCCTCTTATACCGCTCCCGCCAACAAGCCTCATTCGCAATTATATTTTCGAGGCATCCGAATTATTTTTTCATAGTTTTGATTTTAAAATAATATATTATGGTTCGGATGTAAGTATTCTCCTTTCTCTCATAACGCAGGTAACCTACTTTTTTTTTTTTGCCGAAAAGTGATAACTGTGTTATAGTTGCGAGCTCATCCCCCAACCTTTGCAGACTTTTAGATTCGCAAATTTTCAGATTCTCAGGTACATCTTTTAGTTATGAATTTTAAATACAAACTATAATAAAATAAAATAGGGATAAAGAGAGCCTGATATGATCGACATATCAGGCTCAAAGAGGGCCTGAAATGATTTGATTTCAAACCATCTTTGGGCCTGAAATTAATTATTTCAGACTCTTTTTAGGCCTAAAATTATTTCATTTCAGGCTCACATTGGGCCTAATATGAGATAATATCAAGTCTATTTTCTTGAAGATAACTAATTATTTTAAATTGTTCAGATATACTAGTTGCATTCACCAGAAGAGATATTGCTTTATTATTAGGTATTACAAATCGAGATATTTTGGTCCCTATTAATTCAACTAAAGTATCGGGTGACATCTATCTTACTTACTTCTCAAATGAAAAGTAACCTACTATAATAAAAATTTAGGAGTTACTTAAATTTTATGTTAATAGTGTTCAATTAGTGGATGATGTTGCATTAGTTTATCAATTCTATATTATATATATATATTAATTGTGATTAATGTTGTCACTAGAAGAAAAATAATTATGGTTAGTGTTGTCACATCTATATAATCGAATGTTAAGAAAAATAATTATGTGCTCTTTATTGAAATCCAGTTGTTGTATTGTTCTGTTCCAACTGACACGGTATGAGAACTTCATTATTAGTTGTTAGAACTAAGTTTTGACATCATAAATACCTTCTCTTAGCTCAACCCTACCTAGTGATATCGAGTATTGAGAAATCTAAATATCCTAGGTTCATTAGTGGGTTTCAGTGAAAACCCATTGATGGATCTAGAAAAGTCCAATTGTAACGATTTCAAATATTATGAGTTTATAGTGTTGTAAGGACACTAATTGTGCTATCTATTGGGTATTTAGGGGTTTTTTAGAAGTTGTCTAATAGTACTATACGTTTAAACTTGTTTAAAGTTTAAATCAATATAAGCCGGATATGAACATACCTGAGTATTTTATAAAAAAAATTAAAAAATAATTAAAAGATTATCTTATAAATAATTAATAAATAATGATTATATATTTTAAAATAAAAAAATATTGGGTCACGTTGGGCCTGAAATAATTAATTTCAAGCCCAAAGAGGGTCTGAAATGATTTGATTTCAGGCCCAAAGAGGGCCCTCTTTGAGCATGATATAATGATCATATCAGATCATCTTTGTCCCTATTTTATCTTACTGTAGTTCGTATTTAAAATTCATAACTAAAAGATATACCTGAGAATCTAAAAGTTTACGAAACTAAAAGTCTGCAAAGGTTGGGAGGGATGAGTTCACGACTATAATACAACTATCACTTTTTGACAAAGATAAGTACATTGCCTGCGCTGAGAGAGAAAGGAGAATATCTGCATTCGAATCACAATCTAAACCAATCAAACATACAAACTAAGGAAATGCATGCATACCAACTGTAGATAATTACAAGCATCCTAGCACATATTAGAACCTACAACAATAAAGACAATTATTACCTTTATTTTCTCAATGAACCATTATAATTTAACAAATTAAAACTAACAGTACCAGTTATAGATGTCAAATCTGGTTCATATATGTCATCAACACTGTTATGATTAAAATAAATTTGAGTTTGCAAGTAAAATTAAAATAAAAATACAAAATTAATGGACACATACCCTTGTTGCAAATTTGGACAGTTATACTTGTCATATGATACTCCTCGATGTCTGCATCCACAACATAACCTAGAATCTGATGTTGATTTCTACTTCGACGATTTCAATCTCTTTCTACATCCCTTTATTCTTACCAAAGAAGGATCAATAATACTAAGATCCTCATTCATGGATTTCTTTCTTTGACTTCTATCACTGCATGTTCTACTGATGTTAATCTCTTGAATTTTTTTTATAGATACAATCAAATTGTTCATCCAAGAAGGTTGTCCCCTCATTAGTCAAAGATGCATCATCAATTAACATTGAAGCTTATAGGATAACCTCGAGTGTCTCGATATCAAAAACCCTTCTGGAGCTAGATCATTAATCAAATTTTCCTCTCCCAAAGCATATATTGCTCTAACTTTTGCATCTTGAGTATATATGTATCAGGCAAATGAAACACTTGATTGATACGAAAAAGGCTAGCATATGCCTGCATGGAATACTCTCAAACTCAAATTTTGTGTAGCTACACGATATGTAGTCCCTTTATTTGTCATGCATGAAAATATTTGGTTTGGAGGAAGAATGTTGGTGTCAGAAGCACCAGATCAAACCTGGTTTTGATAATGACAAAGGGTTCAAAGTTAAGTATATTTTGTGATCTAACATGTTTCACTAAGTGTGCAGGAAAGTCATAGTTTACCTAGGTACGAATTCTTGACCTGTAGGACTGAGCATAAAGTCTTGGCCAAGGGCTGGGAAGCAAAGACCAGACTGAGGATTGGGCATGAAGACCTGGTTCGAGGAATTGAGCATGAAGTCCTGGTCGAGGGTTGGGCACCAAAGACCTGACCGAGGGTTGGGCATGAAGACTTGATTCGGAAGACTGGGCTCGAAGACCTAACCAGGGGTCGGGCACCGAAGACCTGATCCGGAAGATTAGGTAGAAGTCTTAGCCGAGCGAGGACAATGGACAGAAGTAGGGACGAGTTGAGGAACGGACGTCTCGAGATCCGGAAGTTTTGGAAGTCGAGGAAAAGTCCAATCGGAGGTGTCAGTTGGCAAAAGATAACTTCTCCAGTGTGGAGTAGGTGAGGACATGTTCCCCGGAAGAGGGAATAATAGGCGTCGGTCCGACCTAAGATTTTATTTCAAAATCCAAAGTCAAGATCGAGCAGCTCCGGCTGTCGAACATGCATTTCATTTTATATACTTTATATGTTATGTGTATTTCGGACTAATCCTATTTTACAACTGAACAGTTGGACATCAGCAACTTTCGGGGCACCCGAGAGGTCTCGGGTGCCCAAGAGGTTAGGCACCCAAGAGGTCGTGGGCACCCGAGTATACAGGCGCCGGAGAGGTCTTGAGCGCCCCAGTGCACAAATCTCAGCCAGGCGAGGCTGAGTTAGCGGCTGTTGATTGGACGCGCCACGTGGGCAGTCAGGCGCCCCAAAGTACTCAGGCGTCAGAGAAGAATAAAGTTTGGACTTTATCAGGGGATCACGATGCGGCCAAATTGGTGGCATGGAGGCGCCCCTATGGGCACTCGAGCGCCCGAGTGCCTGTATATAAGGGGTTTCGAGCTCTAGCATTCTACATCAATTCTTCACACCATTTGCACTCAAGTTTTCTACTTTGAAGCGATCCAGGAACTCCAACAACTACGCGTTGCTTCTAATATTTAATTAGAAGTTGTTGGTATAATTTTAGTATTCTTCTTTGTACTTAAACTTGCATATTTTGTAACATCTTTGCGACTTATAGAATTGTCCAATGAAAATGGTTAAGGACTGTGGGCCTTGGAGTAGGAGTCGTCCCAAACTCCAAACCAAGTAAAAACAAAGCTGTTAGCATTGTTTCGATTTGAGTTCTTTTATTTCCGCTGCGTTTACTCACGACTTGAATCTGAAAATTTTGAATCGATATTCACTGCCCCCCCCCTCTATTGATCTCATTGATCCCACAAGTGGTATTAGAGAGGGTTGCTCAATTTCGGTGAAACCACCAGTAGAGCTGTTTTTCGGATTTTTTTCGATTTTTGAATTAATCAGAAAATGTATTCTTGCATATTTCTGATATTTTTTTGTTTCTTTTTCTATTGTAAATTTTTCGTTTCCCGAAGTTGGTGCAACACCACTTGAGATTAATAAGTAAATATCATATAATTCAGTGCTAGAAATAGATTATGGTCAGGTATTAGAGGATGTATCAATGAAAGGCCACAATTAAGACTTTTGGGAGAAGTTTAAATGATACATTTTAGGAGAAGTTAAGTTTCGTGCCAATCTTGGGATTTGGAGTATATTTATTTGGAAACATATTTTTCCCAAGTAGGCATAGGCTCCACAAATCTCCCCACGAAATTTCAGATTGTTTGGAGATTTATGGAATTAACTAGGCATTACTGAAATTAGACTGAAAAATTGAAATTCAGGTATCAGTCGACTGCCCTGGGGCAGTCAAATGATCTGAGGGTTTAGGTAGAAATGGCCTACTAGATGATCAGAAATTGCAAGATTGAAATCATAGGAAAGTGTCATGATATCTTGTGAGATTTTATGTCATGATTTGATATTATATGATTTGAAGGTCCTAAATTACTATTGGATGAAGGGATGTGGCTTTAAATTAAAACCCCTTAGTTATGATGTCATGTTCCTTGAATAAAGTCTTGCCTCATGATATAATGGTGATAGTATGAAATGAGGCTCTGTGGATATCATGGAAGTCAAGGAAGATTGATAAGTTTATATGTATCTAGTGTTAAAAGATGAGAAGAAGAGAGTTTTATCATATTAAGGATACATAAGACAAAAGGGGGAATTGAAGGACAATTTCATGTGTCAAATTATAATGGTTAGCTTTGATAAACACATGGAATTATAGATAGACTTTCGATTTGATACAAAATGACCATGTCTTAAGGAAATTAGAATTGATACCAAATGCCAAACTTTTTAGGAAAATAAAGGATGTTCCAAAAGTCAAGCACATTTGTATTTCTCATGGAACTATACTTTTCTAGGATAGGGTGTATCCTAGCAAATGTGCTTGCAAACTCTTAGATTGTTCTAGGTTTTGTTGAGTTCCTTTTGGCACTAGGAATAAGGTTGCTTGGAGCAATCCTTTAATGGTGTCAAAGGAGGAAGAACTTGGTTGTTAAGTTGGGTAAAACTTAACAGTGTGTCATGGTGTTAAGTTGGGTGTAACTTCACCTAGGTAAAGTGAAAATTGGGAGAAGACATAGGTCAAGGGGGAGGTTGCCTCTTCTTTGTCTTAATTTTCATAGGAAATATTTTGGGTTTTATGTTAAACTTGGGAATGGTGATAGATACATGGTTGAATGTATTTTTCCCAAGTAGGTATAGGTACCACAAAGGTCTCCACAAAATTTGAGAATTTTTGGAGATTTGTGGAATTTCTGGCGCATTTCTGAATGTGGCCTGAAAAATTGATTTTCAGAGTATCAGTCGACTGCCCTGGGGAGCAATCGACTGGTCAGGGCTGATTTGTGTATCAGCAGCTGGTTTGGTGTCCAAGTGATGTAAAACAAGTGTATGGGGGGTTAGTACATTGTGTTTAAGATCATTGGGGATTAAAAGATTCAATAATTTGGATATTGTTGAAGTTTTTTTGATGTTAGGCAAAAGGGGACAAGTGTTGGGTTTAATTTGGGAAACCAAACACACCTTTGCGGGAAACCCTAGGTTTAGGGGGAGCTGAGATTAAGGGGGAGCATGGTTGCTCCATTCTTGGCGTGAGGGGAACTTTGGAGAGGTTCTTAAAAAGCCTTTGTAAGTCCAATGTACGGGGAGCTTTGGAGAAGCTTTAAAAAGCCCGTTTTGGAGAAAATTCCTAACTTGGGGAAGTTAGGTGTGGAAAGTTCTAACTTGGAGGGTTAGGTGTGGGATGACTGAAAATTCCTAACTTGGGAAAGTTAGGTGTGGAAAGTCCTAACTTGGAGGGTTAGGTGTGGGATGCCTGAAAATTCCTAACTTGGGAAAGTTAGGTGTGGAAAGTCCTAACTTGGAGGGTTAGGTGTGGGGAGCCTTGGGATAGATTTTTAAAAAAGCCCGGTTCGGAAAATTCCTAACTTGGAGGGTTAGGTGTGGGATGCCTTGGGATAGGATCCATACATGGTTGCATTGCATATGCATTGACGGTGTAAGTCCAGGATGAAGTCTTGGTAACGTAAGTCCAAATTGTTGTTTAGCATTGTTATTGCTATTTATTATTGCTATCTGTTTCCCTAACTTAAACGTATTGCCAAACATCAAAAAGGGGGAGATTGTTGAGGCAATCTGTGGTCCGGAGTGACCATGAGTTTTGATGTTTGGGCAAAGGATTTAAGTTAGGTTTGCCCTTGTGTATTTGATATGTGTATGTTGTTGGTGCAAGTTGCATCAATGATGTTCCTCTTTAAGTGTTTTAATGTTTGATAATTCACTTAAGTCAGTGATATATTGAACAGACAAAGGGGAGTAAGAGAGAAGTAAACTAAGCTGAAGAAAAGTCCTAGTTAATCTAGGCATCGAAACCCTAAGTCCCAGCGAAAGGCTGCTGGGCACCTAGCGAAGGGCTGCTAGGTATCGAAACCTCAAGACCTAGCGAAGGGCTGCTAGGCACCTAGCGAAGGGCTGCTAGGAATCGTAACCTTAAGACCTAGCGAAGGGCTGCTAGGCACCTAGCGAAGGGCTGCTAGGTATCGTAACCTTAAGACCTAGCGAAGGGCTGCTAGGCACCTAGCAAAGGGCTGTTAGGTATCGTAACCCCAAGACCTAGCGAAGGGCTGCTAGGCACCTAGCGAAGGGCTGCTAGGCACCTAGCGAAGGGCTGATAGGTATAGAAGACCTAGCAAAGGGCTGCTAGGCACCTAGCGAAGGGCTGCTAGGCATAGAAGACCTAGCGAAGGGCTGCTAGGCACCTAGCGAAGGGCTGCTAGGCATAGAAGACCTAGCGAAGGGCTGCTAGGCACCTGGCGAAGGACTGTTAGGCACCTGGCAAAGGATTGCTAGGTTATGAAGTCTTGGTTGGAGGGACTGAGCAACTTAGCTGAGCGATGACTAAGGACAGGAGTAGAGACGGGTCAGGGTTTGGCCGTCTCGAGGTCCGGAGGTATCGGAAGCTAAGTAAAAGTCCACCCGAAGGACTGGGTGGCAACCGTCTCCTGAAAGGAGTAGGTGAAAGGTACGTTCCCAGGGGTGGGAACTTACGCCGGTTCAAACTAGGGTTTCGTGCAAATCCGAAGTCTGAACCAAGTCCTTAAGCCTAATATTGTATGTATATGTGCTTTGTATTTGTGTATCTTACAGGTACCAAGAACCGGAGACAAAGCAACTTGCTGAAAAAGGCTGTTGGGGGCGCTCGGAGTGTTGGGGGCGCCCGGAGCAAGGCTTAAAACCCAGTCTTGGGTTTAAGCCATGGTTGGGGCACCCAGAATGATGGGGCGCCCGGAGCAAAGAAGAAAATGCAGCTTTCGTGAAGTAAGCAGAATAGGTGTCAAGGGGGGCGCCCGGAAGGTCCAGGGCGCCCGGGTTGAAACCTATATTTGCTGTTTCAGGTTCGAAATGCAGATAAGCACTCAAGAGGGCGCACGGGAGGTCCGGGACGCCCTGGTCAAAGATTTTATCACCTGCGGCGAGGTAGGCGTAACGATAAGGTTTGACCGGGTATTTCGGGGCGCCCCCAGCGTCCAGGGCACCCCCAGGAGTGCTATATAAGGGGCTTCGACCCCTCTGCTTGAGACAACAACTTCCAAGAGCGATTCCAAGCATTCTGACCGACGACAACGCGCTAGAGACGAGGCTCTACGACCGGGAGGCTCCAGGAGGAAGTGCGCGGCACTTTGGAGGTCCAGATCAGCCGAGCTTCAGACTTTGTCTTGTTGAACGATCCGAGTTTTCCACGAGGTTTCCGCAAGAGAATTTGAACGGTCGATATTCACCCCCCCCTCTATCGACGGCACCGGTCCTACAATTTGTATCAGAGCCGAGCCGCTCTTCACCGGACTAACCGCCGACGGAGCAACGACGCCAGGAGTTGAGGGGGAGCCCAGAGGTGAATCAGGTACTTTTTAATTTTAAAATGTCCATTTTTAAATTCCATATTATCTGTTTCACGTGCAGGGAGAGAGGGCACTACAAAAATCAGTGCCCTACTCGTAAGTTAGTCACCGGCGGCAAAGGAGGTACCAGTGCCAGGAGTCCGGAAAAACAAAAACCACATCAGATGATTCAAATGCGAGAAGTACGGACACTACAAAAACAAGTGTCCGGCGAAGGTACGTAAGATGTATGTTCCAAAAGTTTTACAAATTTCAGTACTGTCTTTAGATAATTCAGTTAATTTTTCTAAATTAGATTTACTGCATAGTAAAATTAATATTCTGCATGGAAAATTAGAAAATACAGACATGACTAAAATTTCAGAAATTAATTATTTAATTCAGAACATTAATTTAGCAATTACTAAAATAAATTGTCATAATTTTTCAGATAAATCTGATAATTTTAATTCAGATAAATTCAATCCCAAGGATAAATCTGAATTCAAAAATCTTAAGGATAATTCTAAGTTTGAAAATCCTTTAGATAATTATGAATTCAAATTTGAAAATCCGTTATATAACTCTAAATTCGAATGTGAAAATCTTAAAGATAATTCAGAAATTAATCCTGAAAATCTTAAAGATAATAATAAGGATAATTCTAAAGATAATTCTAAGGATAATTCTGAGTATAATAAGGATAATTCTGAAGAAGATATCTCTTTAGATATTAATTTAATTATTCCCTTAGATAATCCTGAAAAATTAACTACTGGTCCACTTTACTCCAAGGATATTGAAAGATTTAATCTTGAGAAGGAGATAGAATTTACTAAGATAAAGGCCATAATTAATAAAAATTACAAAAATTCAAATAAATCAAAATTATTAGAAAAACTTGAAAAGAAAGAAAAAGATGAATAAGAAATTTTCGAAATAATGAAAATGATGAACTTAAACCCACAATTATTAATTAATCATTATAACCATAAAAATCTTAATTAAATTCAAATTAAATCTTAATTAAATTCAAATTAAATCTTAATTAAATTCAAATTAAATCTTAATTAAATTCAAATTAAATCTTAATTAAATCTTAATTAAATTCAAATTAAATCTTAATTAAAGTTTAATTAAATCTTAATTAAATCTTGATTAAATCTTGATTAAATCTTAATTAAATCTTGATTAAATCTTAATTAAATCTTAATTAAGTCTTAATTAAATTCAAATTAAATCTTAATTAAATTCAAATTAAATTAAATCTTAATTAATTATTCAAACTCAAGTTAATTAAATCTTAATTATTCAAATTAAATCTAAAATTAAATTCAAATTCAAATTTAAATTAAATTCAAATTAATCCTAATTAATTCGAAATTAATTAAATTTAATTCAATCCAAATTAATTGAAACCTAAATTCATTATTTCTCAATTGATTAATTAACTTTCTAATTCAATCAATTCTCAATTAACCTGAATTCAACTAAAATCTTAAATAACTTAAACTCAAACTAAAATAAAATTTTACCCAAACTATAACAATTAAAATTAATAACATTAAATATGTCAAAGTGGGTTGACATATTCGCGGGTTCACTCGTTATGTATCAAATCGAGAATTTGATACATTTTTAGAAACTTAAATAAAATGATTTGAATTGTCTGATTCATGCATAATTGTCATGTCATGCATTTGCTATTTCTTTTGAATATATGACATGTCATTCATATTTAAATTTTATAGATATATTAGAACGGCTATAGGAAAAAGAATAATTGAAACTTGATCAACCTGGTATTGGGTGGCGGTGAGATGATAGTACGTTAGGGAAGCCAATTCTAATAAGATCAAGTATACTTGGTCCCTTTAGACTGGTGAAACTAGCCGAAGCTACCGATCCAAGACCCAAACTAGTTAGACCAGAATTTTTCAAAAAATAATTTTGAAAATGAAATTTCATTAAAAGGCTTTGTCAAGGAAAGGGTTGATGATCCAATAAGGCTACGGCCAAAGAAGGCCTAGTGCCTCGCCAAGACCTGGAAGCCGATTTTTGAAATTCAAATTCAAGTTACTTTTTGTCAAATTCAAATCTAACACAAGCTTCAATTAAATCTTAGAGGTAATAATAAATTAAGAAAAATGATTCAAGCATCTCACAATACACCTATAAGGCAACCATGCTTGTTGTATTGATACATCTAAAATGGGTGAGATGTTAAGGACTAATGAATTGAAAAATATTTTTTCAAAATTATTTTTCAAAATTGTTAGAATATTTTCCTAAAAATATATTTTCAAAATAGTGCTTCAACATAATAATGTTTTTATGGAATTCATGCTTGTCTGATTGATTATACATATTATACATTTTTCAAAAGTATATCTTTTCAAAAATTGTTTGACTCACTCAATTAGACACAAGCCTCTTAGGTCAACACTAAAGTTCCTTAAGGCACTTGGATAGAGTCAAACGGTATCGGGTACAGGGGGAGTGCTTTTTATTTTTTGGTTTTCAAAAACTGCACTTTAAACATTACTATCATTTGAAAAATACTTTTCGAAAACTATGCTTTAAATCATTATTACTTGTATTTTCAAAATGGGTCTATGTTGTAAAAATTATATGTTCAAAAATTTACCTGTTTCTTTGACTTTGATAAACCCTAAAGACACTGAGGAAAGGTCCACCTCATGATCTTCAAGGACTCCTAGGATGTGTCAAATTTAGGGGAAGTCTGAGTCAAAAGAAAAATTTCAGAAAAGTTTGTTTTGGTAATTATTCATTTTTTGTCAAATATTTCTTCTTAATTTGAATCAAACCTTAAGACTCAGAGGAAGAATACTTGTGGTCAACAAGCTTCCCAGGACTAGGTCAAGTTTAGGGGGAGGTCAAATTAAAAGAATTATTGAATATTTCAAATGTTTTCATGCGCGGTATTTTCAAATCCTGTTGAAAACGTAAGTATTCTTTCAAAATACTATTAAATTTCCCAAAACAAAAATATATACTATTATTTTCAAAAATTTGAAATAATGTTTAGCTTGAGTTGGAAAATTCTCCAGGACACTTAGGAAAATGTCCTTGTAGTCAACAAAGTTTCCTATGATTGTGTCAGACTAGAAGATAAACCAAATCAAGTATTATGACTTCAAAAATTTATACATTTTTCAAAATATACTCACTATTTTTCAGAAGTTCTGTGACTTATGCAATTATTTTTATATTTACTTGAGTTTAAAAAATTTCCAGGACACTTAGGAAAATGTTCTTGTAGTTTAACAAGATTTCCTAAGATTGTGTTAGACTGGAAAAGAAACCAAGTCAAGTAAAATAGTATACTTTCAAAATGCATAATTCTTTGCAAAAATTACTTATATTTTTCAAAGTCTCATCTTTTTAAAAAATAGTTAGTACTTGCAAAATATGTATAATATTTTTCAGAAAAACTTATATTTTTCAAAATATCTTTCAAAACTGCTCAATCTATTCTCTCAAAACCTTCAAAGATCATTTTTCAAAATATTTGTACCTTCAAAAATCCGGTATTTTCTCAAAAAAATTGTCTTTTCTGAGTTCAAAATACTTAAGTATTAGTTTTATGCTACGCTTTCAAAAATTTATTAGTATCTTCAAAAAGAACCAAAGGTGTTCATTGTTGGTGCAAGTATTTTTTGATTTTTTTGATGTATGACAAAGGGGGAGAGGTGTGCTTAAGTTAGAAGTTAGAAAAATTCTCCCAAAAATAAAAAATGTAGTTTCAAAACTCATATCATTTTTTTTGTTTTTTTTCTCAAGGACAGTAAGTTAGCCCCTTTAAACCAATCTAACTTAAGTTATTGTCAAACATCAAAAAGGGGGAGATTGTTGGTGCAAGTTGCATCAATGATGTTCCTCTTTAAGTGTTTTAATGTTTGACAATTCACTTAAGTCAGTGATATATTGAATAGACAAAGGGGAGTAAGAGAGAAGTAAACTAAGCTGAAGAAAAGTCCTAGTTAATCTAGGCATCGAAACCCTAAGTCCCAGCGAAGGGCTGCTGGGCACCTAGAGAAGGGTTGCTAGGTATCAAAACCTCAAGACCTAGCGAAGGGCTGCTAGGCACCTAACGAAGGGCTACTAGGCACCTAGCGAAGGGCTGCTAGGTATCGTAACCTTAAGACCTAGCGAAGGGCTGCTAGGCACCTAGCAAAGGGCTGCTAGGTATCATAACCCCAAGACCTAGCGAAGGGCTGCTAGGCATAGAAGACCTAGCGAAGGGCTGCTAAGCACCTGGCGAAGGACTGCTAGGGAAAGAAGACCTGGCGAAGGACTGCTAGGCACCTAGCGAAGGACTGCTAGGTTATGAAGTCTTGGTCCGAGGGACTGAGCAACTTAGCTGAGCGATGACAAAGGACAGGAGTAGAGACGGGTCAGGGTTTGGGCGTCTCAAGGTCCGGAGGTATCGGAAGCTAAGTAAAAGTCCACCTGAAGGACTGGGTGGCAACCGTCTCCTTAAAGGAGTAGGTGAAAGGCGCGTTCCCGGGGGTGGGAACTTGCGCCGGTTCAACCTAGGGTTTCGTGCAAATCCGAAGTCCAAACCAAGTCCTTAAGCCTAATATTGTATGTATATGTGCTTTGTATTTGTGTATCTTACAGGTACCAAGAACCGGAGACAAAGCAAGTTGCTGAAAAAGGCTGTTGGGGGCGCCCGGAGTGTTGGGGCGGCCCGGAGCAAGGCTTAAAACCCAGTCTTGGGTTTAAGCCATGGTTGGGGGCGCTCGGAATGATGGGGGCACCCGGAGCAAAGAAGAAAATGCAGCTTTCGTGAAGTAAGCAGAATAGGTGTCAAGGGGGGCACCCGGAAGGTCCGGGGCGCCCGGGTTGAAACCTATATTTGCTGTTTCAGGTTCGAAATACAGATAAGCACTCAGGAGGGCGCCCGGGAGGTCCGGGACGCCCTGGTCAAAGATTTTATCACCTGCGGCGAGGTAGGCGTAACGATAAGGTTTGACCGGGTATTTCGGGGCACCCCCAGCGTCCAGGGCGCCCCCAGGTGTGCTATATAAGGGGCTTCGACCCCTCTGCTTGAGACAACAACTTCCAAGAGTGATTCCA
Source organism: Boesenbergia rotunda (assembly GCA_024364735.1). Taxonomy (NCBI): domain Eukaryota; kingdom Viridiplantae; phylum Streptophyta; class Magnoliopsida; order Zingiberales; family Zingiberaceae; genus Boesenbergia; species Boesenbergia rotunda. The sequence goes on along the minus strand of JAGFNQ010008404.1, from coordinate 44,342 downwards.
AGCATTCTGACCGACGACAACGCGCTAGAGACGAGGCTCTACGACCGGGAGGCTCCAGGAGGAAGTGCGCGACACTTCGGAGGTCCAGATCGGCCGAGCTTCAGACTTTGTCTTGTTGAACGATCTGAGTTTTCCATGAGGTTTCCGCAAGAGAATTTGAACGGTCGATATTCACCCCCCCTCTATCGACGGCACCGGTCCTACATATGTGAGTGTGCAGGTTGTACAGGTTACACATATTGACTCAGCTGGACGACCTCGGTACGGTGAAGGGTGGCATGGAGACGAGCTGGAGGCTTGTGTGCACACCTGAGGGACTATGGTTAGCAGGGACGATGAGTCGAGGGGCACAGACTTCGAGGTATGTGTGAAGGATGACATGGAGGTAAGCTGGAGGTTTGCGTGCATCCGAGGGACGGGAGCCGAAGATGAAGAGGGTGCGAAGACAATAGTCGAGGCTGCTAGTGAGGAGTCAGTTGAGTCGTGAGGATACAAGTGTTGTGTGATTGTACTCGGGAAATCCTAGGGTTCGAGTGCTGAGAGAACTGTACTCGGGAAGGGAAACTTTAGGTGGGTGAGTGGACCAGTTGACTGCCCTAGGGGCAGGGGCAGTCGACTGATAAAACTCACAGAAAGTTTTCGACTGGGGACCAGTAGACTGCCTGGGAGCAGTCGACTGGTCGAGTAAAAAACTAGCCGTTACAGAGCCGTTGGACTGCTGTTTGGCTGGCACCAGTTGACTGCCCTGGGAGCAGTCGACTGGTGGCGAGGGTTTTCAGCCCGAGTCCTATTTAAGAGGACTTCGTGTTGACTTAAAGGACTGACGAATTTGGTCTTGGATAAAGGCCAAATAGTGGTCTTGGTGCTCAGGTCTTGTCAAGGTGTTGTGGTGAGGTTTCTCCACCCACAAGGAGCGACAAGGGCTAGCCGGAGGTTATCCGGGGAGTGATCCACCGATGGATTCTTGGATTAGTCACCCTTAGGGGTGGATATCAAGTAAATCTTCTTGTTAGCATTGTTCTTCGTTGTTAGTTTCATTTTTATTGTATATTCCGCTTGCGCAACTATCAACGTCAGTACAAGAAAGCACGATTTGCTATTCACCCCCCCCTCTAGCAACCGTACAAGATCCAACAACTAGCACCCGAGTCCAAGCATGGGTCCCTAAATTTAGCTTGACAAAATAAGCAGAACCAAATCACTATTGGATCCCCAAGGATAAAATATATTTCCTAGATAGTCTATATTGAGGTTGTAATCTAGGGAGAGCCAATAGAAAAATCATTCATATTATTAGATGATTTCTTTGCATGTTTGTTAAAATTGCTTGAATGTTTTTTTTCTATAAAATTGTCATGCTTTGGAATAGAAACAATTAGATAAGGATCTGACTTGATTGAAACTTGCACAACCTAGTATTAGAGTGGGGCGAGCTGATAGTACATTAGGAAAGTCTGTCTAAGGAGTCAGGTAGGGTAAGTTGTATCGTATTTGGTCATTTTAGACCGGTGGAACTAGTCGAAGCTACCTCACCACATCCTCGACTAGTTAGACCAAGGTTTCTAGAGTAACTTGAAAATATAATTTCTTTAAAAGGCTTTGTCTGTTGTTTCGATATCCAAGAAGGTCTCTATGTCTCTCTAAGACCTAGAAATCAATTATTAATATTTATTTTCAATTTACTACTTGTTAAACTTGAATTTAACTCAAGGTTAAATCAAATTATAGTTTTAAATCTAAATTTAAAGATAAAATTTGACGTATCTCACAAAACAAATAAGGTTTCCCTGTTTTGTCGTTTAGAAATGGGTGAAATGTTTAGGACCTAAAATGATTAGTCTAACTCAACCAACTCCACACATATAATCAATTTAACATTTCATTTAAATAACAAATCTAATTTAAAATTTCACTTTATTAAAATTCTAAATCCATTATTTCAAATTTAAACTTAACTAAATTTTTTAATTTTTTTTCAAACTTAACTAAATTTTTAATTTTTTTTTAATTCAAACTTATCTAAATTTTTCAAAATTTTTATCAACTGATCTTGTTACACACTCACACTCATCCTCTTTGGAGTTGCTCTTTGAAACTCCCTTCCTTTGGCTCTCATCCCTCGGATGCATCAAGCTCTTAGCTTCCCGATGCCATCATTCGCGTATGCCTTGAAGTATGCTTCCCTTGGCTCCACTCTGTTGCTCCTTATCCGGTGGTCCCTCGGCTTCACTCTGTTGCTCCTTATGTGTGTTGCATCAAGTCCTGCATGACTCAAATACACGTCAAACAATATGAAAGTCTAACTTAATCATATTGACACACACATCAAAATTCATAATCGTACCGATCAAACTTGGGTCAATTACACCAACAAGCTCCCCCATTTTGATGCGTGACAATATGTTTAAGACACAAAAATAGCAATTTTAAAAATACAAAACATAGTATAACATGAAGCATTAAAAGTATTCAAGTTTCCCCTTAAGCTATGCTTTATCTCATAAATTTCAATTTTTGCATAAATATAGAGAAAATAAAGTTAAGTTCTAACTTAAACCCTTCCATTCTCCCCCTTTGACACCATCAAAAAGATTGTACCAAACAATTTAAACTGAAGGCATCAAAGTAAAACGAAGTGAGTAGTTTTTCTAAAAATTATCAGTCGAAATCAGAAAATCAGAGTACCAATCGACTGAGACAGTTATCAGTCGACTGAACTCAACGAAACTACTCATACCAAGGCATAGTATAATTAGTCGACTGGTCCTCTACACCAGTCGATTGGCACAAATCTGATCCAAATTTCAGCCTTTTGAGCCGAAATTTAGAAATACATTAAAATTTTCAAAAAATTTAAAAAATAATGAAGTTTTGCAAACATATTTCTTTTGATATCTTCTAACAGGGAGAAATATATTTTCATGAAAAATCAAAATATTTTTGAATTTTTGACCAAAACTCAAAAACTTGAAATAACTTTAAATTTTGTATCACTCTTAAGCCCTAATTTTGAAATCATGTATTTTTCAAATCTATACTACAGTATATAAAACATAAAATTATTTTCAAAACATTTGAAATATACAATTATGATCTATACACAAGATGCCCATTAATTAAATATTTATTTTTTCCATAGTTGGTCTATTATTGCTAAAATTATACATTTCATAATCATTAAAATGCCATAAGTACATGTGAATTATGAGTATCATTCTAACATCTCATATGCATAAGTAAAATCATAAATTAAGTCATTATGAGATGTACTAAAAGTAATCTCTACTTAGCCTATTTGATTATGAATGTATTTAGGCTAAGTGCTTCCCTTTAATGTACTAAGTCAATCAATTTTCAAAAATTTGAAATTCTAACATCCATGGTTGACTTATCCCTAAATCCTCTAACCCTTGTGGATTGACTTTGGCATTCAATAGAAATGCTTCCTAATTAGGTTAACCAAATATTTCTTAGGAATTCATTTTCTATCTAGGATCTTAATTTTTGATTGTTCTCTAGTAAGTAAACAATGATTGGTCTTTTCATTGCTAGAATCATTATATCCTAAACTCATTTTCTTGAAACTTACTTTTTGACTCCTAATGATCATATCTAGAATATTAGAGCCAATTTCAAATTTCCTAAGGGCTTTAGTAAGGTTATCCACATTTAAACTAGAAGAAGAGAAAGCATGCATATCATCCCTAAATGTCATGGATTCTAGTTTTTCATTAAACATGCAAATTTTATTTTTCAAACATTTAATTTCCTTTCTAGCCTTAAATAGATCATCATTAGTGCTAAAAATGATTTTAACTAAAGTAGTAGTGGGTATATTATATACCTCACTTACCGAGACGTTCGAATTCGAAGTTTGACTTCTCCCTTCACTTGAGCTCCCTTCATCTTCACTTGAGCTCTTTTCTTCTTCAACTTTGGATGATGTGGAGGCAATGCCCTCAATTTCCATTAAGGTAAAATGGGACACATGGTGTTCTTCTTCTTCCGATGATGATGACTCATCCCATGTTGCCTTTAAGCTTTAGACCTTCTTCCCCTTTTCTTTTTCTTTCTTCTTTTCTTCTTTCTTCTTCCCTTCCTTTTTCTTTAAAAGAGGGCATTCATCCCTCATATGTCCTTCTCCTTGACAATTGTAGCATATAATTTTTCTTGTTCTACTCTTGCTTCCTGAACTTTTCCTACCATGAGATTTGTTAGTTGAAAAATGTTAAAAGCTTTTCTCATTTTTCTTACCATGTAGGCCTCCTCATCACTATCCATGGATGCACTTGATTCTTTTGAATCAGATGATGAGGTCTTCTTCTTTTTACCCTTTCCCTTGTTTGCCACAAGGGCTACTCCTCTTGGTTGGTGAACTTCTACATTTAATTCTTCAATTCGAGTTTCATGAAGCTCCATGATTGAGAAGAATTCATCTAGAGAACTTTTATCCAGATCCTTGGATATGTAGTATAAGTCCACCATTAAGCTCCAATTTATGGTTCTTGGGAAGGCATTGATGGCTTTCATCAAGATATCTTGATTGAAGATTTGCTCATTGATAACCACCATTTTTGCTGATTATTTTAGGTTGTAAAATCCATGTTTGATCCACATTTTATATGCTTAAGTTTGCAATTGTATTAGGTTTCATGTATTCTCTTCATTTTGGCTTTTAATTCTAATCTTTGTATATTTGGGATATTTTTGGCACTAAATTTGAATATCATTTTGTAGGCTTCAATTGATCATGGACCTAGATCAAATCGGGTCAGACTTGAGTCAGCATTGGATCCAGATCAAAGGGATCAAGCATCGGATTATTAGGAGCCGTCCATTCCAGAGAACGGCTAGATCTGAGCCATCGGTCAACTTCTGGTCAATCCGAGTTCAAGATAGAATCAATCATGACCATAGATCAAGATCTGAATATTTCAGCCAAATCAGAAGTAATCTGACCGTTGGATCAAACTCAAGTTGTTCTAGACCATCCATTCAAGAAAAGGGAAGATCTGGATCATCCACCAATGATCTGGCTAATCCGAGTTGTGGGCAGGTAGATCAGGACCATTGATTGAGATCTGTGTGTTGGATCGAGAGATGCGATAGAGGGGGGGGTGAATGTCGCAAATCGTTCGGATTTAAAAAGAGCGGGTGCGCAGCGGAAATAAAAGAAAAACAGAACAATGCAAACACAGTCGGTTTACTTGGTTCGGAGCCTGGGTCGACTCCTACTCCAAGGCCCACGGTCGTTGACCATTTTCTGCGGGCAATTCTATAAGTTCGTGAAAATTTACAAGAAAGATTATAACAAGAACAGTTTAGTAAACTTTAAATACAGCTCTTCGTTACCGACGCCCGGTGTACATCGAAGTTTCGGAGCAGCGGGACGTCGTCAGCTTGAGTTGGAAGATTTCTGGAGCGTGTCGCGGAAGCAGAAGAGCGCAGAAGTGTCGAAGCAATTGATGCAATGAAGAAGGAGGTCGAGGGCCCTTTATATAGGGCCTGGGGGCGCCCTGGTCGACGGGGGCGCCCCCCATGTGGCGCTTGATCCCCAAAAGGCGCGGCCAAGGGTTTATCCCTAAGAACTCGGGATAACCCTTTGACGGGGGTGCCCTGGACGCTGGGGGCGCCCTGGTTGACTCGGCCAGCTCTTATCCGCAGCGCTGAGGTCTCCTCGGCAAGTCTGGCTGGGGGCGCCTGGGACAGCGGGGGCGCCCTGGGCGTGTAGCGCAGACGCGGCAGAGTTGTTTTGCAATGGGGGCGCCCGGGACAGCGGGGACGCCCTCAGAATGTACTGTCGAGGTTCTTCTGGTTGTGTTGTGTTTTTGTGTTCACCTTGGGGGCGCCCGGGACACTCCGGGCGCCCTGGTCAGCGATCGCCTCTTTCCTTTGAGGCATTCTGAGCTGCAGACACACGTTCCTTTGGTCCTGCATCCAGGGTTAGTCCAAAACACAATAAACCAATAACATAATGAATTATACAGCCTTGGCTGTCTTGGTTCTGACTTTGGTCTCCAAAATGGAGCCCTAGGTCGAACCGACGCCTAATGTTCCCTCAAGGGGAACGCGTCCTCACCTACTCCTCTCGGGAGAATTTACCTGGTGCCAACCGGCTCCTCCAGTTGGACTTTTGCCCGACAGTCCTTCGCCAGGTCTTGGTTTTCGCCTAGCAGCCCTTCGCCAGGACTTGGTTTTCACCTAGCAGCCCTTCGCCAGGACTTGGTTTTCGCCCAGCAACCCTTCGCCAGGACTTGGTTTCCTGACAGCCCATCGTCAGGTGCCTAGCATCCCTTCGCTAGGACTTGGTTTCCTGACAGCCCATCGTCAGGTGCCTAGCAGCCCTTCGCTAGGACTTTGTTTCCTGCAGTCTCAAGCAGCATTGTTAGACAACAAATAACCCTTAACTTTGAATCCTTTGCCAATATCAAAACAAGGTTCCTACGAGCTACAGGCGTATAGTTGTGATTCGGTTTAGTTGTTCCTCTATTGACAGATGGCAGTCCGAGCATACTGTTTAGGTTCTAGAGGGCTTGCTGCGCTCGTGTGTGATGGACTTTGGGGGCAGTTGAGAGGACCAGTTGCACTTGGTGGAGTTCGCCTACAACAACGGCCTTCATTCGACGATACAGATGACACTGTTTGAGGCGTTGTACGGTAGGGCGTGTCGGACACCCACCCTCGGGGATGAGGTCGGTGAGACTCAGTTGTTGGGACCCCAGAGAGTTCATCACGAGGCAGAGTTAGTACGAACTGTAAGACAGAGATTATTAGCAGCGCTGGATTACCAGGAAAGCTATGTTGATCGGAGGCACAGACCCATAGAGTTTGCCCCGGATGATCATGTTTTCCTTGAGTTTCACCCACGAAGGGGGTGAAACGTGTTTGTCTCAGAGGTAAGCTAGCTCCACGGTATATGGTCCGTTCCAGATTCTGGAGAGGATTGAAGCGGTAGCTTATCGTCTAGCACTTCCACTGTCTATGACTGACGTCCATGATGTCTTCCTTGTATCTTTGTTGAGAGGTTGTGTGTCAGACGTCTCATACATATTATCCGAGGTGCCTGTTCCGCTCCGGTCCGACGCTACTTATGAGGAGGTATTTGTACGGATTTGGGTTCCGGGAGCATCAGCTATGGAACAAGACGATCCGGTTAGTCAGGGTCGGTTGACGGTATCATTCTGATGCGGACGCAACCTGGGAGCTAGAGGATATGATCAGAGCTCGTTATTCCCCCTTGTTTATTTGAGAGGTGTACGATTTGTTTGTACAGTATCCTTATTGTCTGTCCCCGTTCAGTATTTTATGTTATATGATCGTACTTAGCACATGTGACAACGAAATTTGGGGACCAAATTTTTATTAGTGGGGGAAAATGTTAAAATACAGAAACTCAGAGTGCTAAAAGGTAAAAAGGGATAAACTAAGGGCATAGGTTATATTAGATGGAAGTGGGGGCTTTAATGCAAATAGACCAGCCCTTTAATTAAACCTAGATCCTTCCCTGCGGGAGTTCACGAAGCCGAATCAGAGCCCTCTCCTCCTCGCACGATCGCCGCCGTTTCGACCTCTCGCCCTCTCGCTCCCTCTTACTCACGATTCAGCTGTCGGCACTCTTCTTTCCTCCATCTCTCAACCCTAGCGACAGATCTGAGGGTGGCAACGTTCTCGCCGATCCTAGTATGCCATCGTGGTCAAGACGAGACAAATTGGGATCGAGGGGTTGAGGCAAGATTTGGTACTGGAATCTCGCCGACCTTCCTCTACCAAGTGGGTTTCGAGGTGATCTCTCATCATTTCCTTTCCGATTGTGTTTAGGTGGGCTAGTATCGCCGGCGCACCTTCAGTAAGCCAGCTATTGGAGCATGGGCGAAGGGAGTTCTACCGAGCTCACAGGAAGGGGAAAGAGGCTCGCGTGGGTGCATTTCCAACTTGATCTGGGGATTGTTTTGCTTCTAGCGGTCTTGGTTCAAGTCGAATTTGAATAGAGAATTGCTGCGCCAACTCCAAATTGAGGTAAGGAGGATCTGTTGTAAGGTTCGGATCTGTTGCTTGGTCGTGTTTGGGATTCAAATTTGTGCAGGTACTGGGTTATGAATGTTTTGACTCTATGGGGTGGTGATTCGATTGTTGTAGGTTGGATGGTGGGCTATCTTGACTCAGTGGTGGTTCTTCGCAATTATTCGCATGTGAAGGACAAGGCGATTGGCTGCGGTTGACCTTGAGGTAAGACTTCTTCGATTGGCGTTTCAACTTCTACCGAGGGTTTCGGTTGGCGTTCGTGTTGCTGTGATTTGCCTTGGTGATGTTTGGTGATTGTTCTAGCTATTTGAGAGGTAGATTTTGTATCTATCGGTTGGGGGATTTTGGTGTTTGATCCTGTTTCAGTTTATGGGTTCTTGTCGTGGGAGAAATCTTGGAGTATATTTGGAAGTTTAGATTGTGGTTCTGTGACAAGCTCTGCCATGAGTTTCTTGGGGGTTTGTTCGATTTGGAGCAGTTTGTGTAATGGATTGATTTTTGTTTCTTCTTCATATTTGTTGTATGACATAGATCAGTGATGAAGAGAGGGCTGTGTTGATCCGGATGCTAGGAAATGATTAGTTATTTACTATTGTGTAGATAGCTAAGTGATTTCGTATTAATGCAGGACATTGATTTCCGCGGCTATCTGCGTTGCAGATATTCTTTTGGACGGGAGAATGCTCAGCTTACGAACTCCTATTTTGGAAGTGGGTACCTCTGACTTATCTTTTAGATTGGTCCTAGCTGATATGCTTGATATGCTATGTTTAGCGGTAGGGTAAAGTATTAGTTTATACCTGCTCTACCTTTGCTGATACTGTTTATGATAAACCTGACATGTGATACCTACACCATTAGGATCTAGGCTATGGTGCATTTGTTTATGATCCTTGCATATCATGTTGATATAGGTGGATAGATAGTGGATGCTGTTTGACCAGAGTCATGCATCATCGGACTGTGCATCACTGTCGATCAGGGGCCCTTATGGGTGAGTCAGGTCGACAGTCATACTGACCTATCCATACGCCACTCATGGGTTAGTGGTTGACGGGTATGGGTAGTGTGCTCTATGTTGCTCAGCTCATGCACTCATGGGTTAGTGAATCGGAGCGTGGTGGCAGACAGAGGTCCCTCCTGGAGTAGTCCATATACCAGGAGTAGAGAGAAAGAGAGGTCTCTCCCCATTTATATACATGGGGTAGATGTTAACACTCAGATAGAGATATCCTCCAGAGATGGCCTGGGGCTGATAGTGATATAGCCAGGATAGGTGATGCCTGGGCTGATAGAGATACGCCAGGATAGGTTTGCCTGGGGCTTTATGATATAGCCAGGATAGTGATGGCCTGGGGTTGATAGAGATATCGCCAGGATAGGTCTTAGCCTGGGGCTATTAGTGATATAGCCAGGATAGGTGATGGCCTGGGGCTGATAGAGATATCGCCAGGATAGGTCTTAGCCTGGGGCTATTAGTGATATCGCCAGGATAGGTCATGGAGTAGGGGTGTTACACCGACAACATACCGTCTACTCGGTTGCTCAGGAGTAGCAGCGGCAGAGTACGGACGACAGTCACAGCTCTACGCAGGAGGGTGAGCGAACACTTGCCGTGCTTGTTATACTTGGATGTTGCATTTGTTTGACATGCACATACAGGAGACCCTTATGTCAGTTTTGACGACTCAACTACCTTGGTATGGTGTTTTTATCCCTGTTCCAGTTATGCTTACCACTGCATGTACCTGTGTTATTTCGATAGCCTGTTACTCTATTGCTAGCTAGACTATCTTGTATATCTGATGAGATATTCACTGAGTATTGTTACTCACCCCGTTAGCTCCCTGTTTTTATTTCAGGATGATTGTCTGGAGTGCCCGGCAGCCTGTCCCAGTTCGCGTATCTCTTCGAGATGACTCCGGGATGTTTCTTTTACCTTGTAGTGGTACTTGATGGTACCCATTCTCTGTTCTTTTACTTTACTTTTCCGCTGCTGTATTCGTGTTTGGTCGTGTCCTTTTATACGATGGTATAGTGGTACTTTTGTGAGCCATGGAGGCCTTGTGCTTTGTGTTTGTCGTAAGTCGTACCGGTATGCAGCTTTGTTGCCGTTTTTGTTTTCGATTTATACAGTCGCTTGTTCCAGCCCTATAGGCTGCGGTACAAGCAGTCTGAGGTAGTCGTGGGGGTCTGGTCATCTGAATTGTCCGCCGGGACGAGGGAGTAGTTGTCCGGTCAGTATCGGACGAGCGGCTCCTCGGGGCGTGACAACAAACATCCATGATATTTTCTTCAAAACCAAATGAAGTAATAATATCATGAAATTTTAAATACCAATGACGAGAGGCTTGTTTTAATCCATATATGGATTTATTTAACTTGCAGACTAAATTCTCACATTACTAGAGGAAAATCCTTCTGGTTGTTTCATATAAACCTCTTCCTCTAGATCACTATTGAGAAAGGTCATTTTCACATCCATCTGATGCAGCTCTAAATCAAAATAAGCTACTAATGTCATGATCACACGGAATGAGTCTTTCTTAGATACTGGAGAAAAGGTATCCGTATAGTCTATCCCTTTCCTCTGAGTAAATCCTTTGGCAACAAGTCTAGCCTTATGTCTCTCAACGTTGCCTTTTGAGTCTTTCTTAGTTTTAAAGACTCATTTACAACTAATGATTTTTACATCATTAGGCAACTTGACAAGATCCCAGACTTTGTTAGATGCCATAGAATCCATTTCTTCTTTCATGGCTTTGTACCATAAGTCAGATACATTAGAACTCACGGCTTGTGAAAATGTTTCAGGATCATTTCGGCTCCAACATTATAGTCACATTCTTGTAGATACACAACATAATCATCAGAAATTGTTGATCTCTTTGTCCTAGTAGATCTCCTCAATGTTGCATCAACACTCCCCTGTGTAGCAGGATCATGTTGTTCAACAGTGTGTTCAACAATTTCAGGTATTTGCTGAACCTCAGGGTCTACTGAATTTATATCAGCAGTCCTCAATGTTGTATCAACATTCTCCAGTGTAGCAGAATCATGTTGCTCAACAGATTGTTCAACAATTTCAGGTATTTGCTGAACCTCAGGATCTACTAAATTTGGATCAGCAGTTTGTGGAACCTCTTGGACCTGTTGCTCAATATGCGCATGAACACAAGGCGCATTATGAACTATAACAATTGGTTTACTAGTTGAAGTGGAGCATTGAGTATCTTGCTGATCTTTCCCAAGACCAGGGTCTTGAAAACGATCACTCCCACTGCCTAAATCATTTTTCAAGAAATTTGGCATTTCTTGATTTCACAAACCTAGTGTTGTGAGAAGGACAATAAAATCTATATCCCTTGGATCTTTCGGCATAACCAATAAAATATGCACTTAAGGTCCTCGGGTCTAACTTCCTTTCATGTGGATTATAAATCATCACCTCGGCTGGACAACTTTGTTGGATCGGGTTGGACCGGCTAGAGGGGGGTGAATAGACGGGAAAAAAAAATTATGAAAGTGGAGGCACTCGTCTTTAAAAAAGAACTTGGTCGCAACTGAGAACGTTGCTTCCAAGGCAGTGGACGCTCAATAAAAATCTCCTTGTGGCGGAGAAGCCTTAGAAAAATAGCACGCTAGAGATTTTACAAGAATGAATAAAATGATTGATTTCTAAAGCAAAACCTCTAAGTCTATTTATAGCCTAAGAGAATAAATCTGGATTGTTGATTGTTGATCACTTTTCTCTTGGCCGTTGATCCATGGATGTAATCTGGATGGTTGATCTTGGATGGGATTAAATTGCATCCATTGGATTTGATTAAAGGATAATGTAACATTATCCTTGAAGTTTTAATTGTTTTAATTAAAACTTTATCTTTCCTCGAGATGGCTGTTGGAATCTCCATGTCGCTGTTGTAATCTCTAAGTAGTAATATCGGCAACATTTTACTGCCATCGGCCTTTAGTCCAAATGGTAAGTGGGTTAGTGTGTGTTGTTGAGGTCTCGGGTTCGATCCTTCGTGGCACCAAATAATTTTCTCTTTTCTTTTGGGCGCTTGGACTAGTCTTTTTGATTCTTCGTCTTCTGGGTGATTTCCGGGCAACCGGAGTTAGGCTCACCCGAACCCGACTCCGGCCTTTCGCCCCTCGAGCGTCCTTCCTCCCGGCTTCCTGTCCCTCGGACACCGCACACGTCCTTCTCGCTCCACCGGTGTACTCTTCCGCAGCATCCGCGTCCCTCGGATTGTACCGAGCCCGTCGGCTCACTTCCACGCACAATCCTTCTCGTCCGCTACATCTTACACTCGACTTCCTCCGTACCTAAGCTCCTGCACACTTAGCAGAGGGATTAAAACCAACAGGACCTAACCTAACTTGGTTGATCACATCAAAACCAACTGGGGCACCAACAATCTCCCCCTTTTTGATGTGCATCAACCCAAGTTTAGTTAGGGATAAACAACAAACAATAATAGTATTGTAACAGAATTAAGCATAAAAAATTTTGCAATCATGTACATAACCTCCCCCTAACTACTCTCCCCCTTTGGTCACAGCAAAAATGGGACAAAAAAAATAGGGAAGGGAAAATATAATTAGGAAGAAGAAAAATTTTAAATGTGATAACAAATATTCTAAGTAAAAAGAATCGCATTACCACAAATTTTTCAAATTTAAAATGACATATTTTTTCAGAAGTTAATTCCAATTTTTTTTATTGAAAAAAAATAAATTTCAATAAACGATTCATAAAAAAATCGAACATTTATGAAAAAAATCTGAATATTTTTGTCAAAGTCGAAGATGAAGATATGAGTTTAGACAAAAATTTTCAGCTTTAAATTTGTTTATCAAGTCTGAAAATAACAGATATGAGTTTTTGAAGAATAATTTTTTTTTAAATCGAAAAATACTTCGAATATTTTTTTAAAAAAATTATAATGAGTTTTTCTACTATATCTGAATCATGAAAAATTAGATCAATAAAAATAAATTATTTATCTATTTTTTTTAATTTTAATTTCAAATTTTGACCGAAAATATTTGAAAAATATTAACATTACTTTTGTAAAAGAATTCTGCACAAAAAAAACTTATCAGTTTAAAATAAATTTTGGAACCCAAAATAAATTTTCATCTACGGGGTTAATCAAAAACTTTGGAGGAATATAATTTCTAGGAATTTTCCTAATCTGGCCCTTATGATTTTTAACATACCAATTCAGATTTTCAGGATAAAAATTCTTTTTAATTCTTAAACATGCAATAGCATTTTCTAATTTCTCCACTAGATTCTTCAAATTTTCATTTTCTATTTTTAATTGGTCGGATAGAACAGATGAGCATACAGTGCCAAATCTTTCTTTTAACTCAGAGTTTTCTATCTCCAATTTATTCATCGACTTAACCATGGATTTTATTACTGAGTAGATTCGAGCAGGTGGAAGTAGACATACCTCACTTACCGGGTCGGTTTCGAAAAGCGAGGTTCCTCCTTCGTCGTCGCTTTCTTCTGACGTCTCTCCCCCTTCATCAGTGCTCCCTTCTTGATGGTTTGCCATCAGCGCAAGTCCCGCGTATTCTTGACCTTCCGACTCCACTTACGAGGACTCATCGTCGAGTTGGATCTTCCTTGTGTTCAGTGCGGCGATGTCTGATTTCTAATTCTTCTCTTCATGCAATTCTAGGAATTTCTCCCAGAGCTCTTTTGCCGAGTTGTAATTCTTGATGCGGTTAATTTCTTGCGCGAGAAGAACGGCTAGTAGATGAAATTCAGCTTTGTCGTTTGCTTCAAAGTCTGATTTCTCCTTCTTGGTTCACGACTTTATTTCTTTATCCTTGCCGTTGTTGTCTTTAGGAACTGAAAATCCATTTTTCATAATTATTAGCAATTCAATATCAATTTTAAAAAATACCTGCATTCGGCGCTTCCACATCGCGAACTCCCCCTCAAATTTCGGCGGGTAGATTACGGCTCCAACCATTTTTCTTGAAATTGCTGCAGTCGGCGATTAGTCCTTCTGCGGCGACCTTGGCTCTGATACCACTTGTTGGATCGGGTTGGACCGGCTAGAGGGGGGTGAATAGACGGGAAAAAAAAATTATGAAAGTGGAGGCACTCGTCTTTAAAAAAGAACTTGGTCGCAACTGAGAACGTTGCTTCCAAGGCAGTGGACGCTCAATAAAAATCTCCTTGTGGCGGAGAAGCCTTACAAAAATAGCACGCTAGAGATTTTACAAGAATGAATAAAATGATTGATTTCTAAAGCAAAACCTCTAAGTCTATTTATAGCCTAAGAGAATAAATCTGGATTGTTGATTGTTGATCATTTTTCTCTTGGTCGTTGATCCATGGATGTAATCTGGATGGTTGATCTTGGATGGGATTAAACTGCATCCATTGGATTTGATTAAAGGATAATGTAACATTATCCTTGAAGTTTTAATTGTTTTAATTAAAACTTTATCTTTCCTCGAGATGGCTGTTGGAATCTCCATGTCGCTGTTGTAATCTCTAAGTAGTAATATCGGCAACATTTTACTGCCATCGGCCTTTAGTCCAAATGGTAAGTGGGTTAGTGTGTGTTGTTGAGGTCTCGGGTTCGATCCTTCGTGGCACCAAATAATTTTCTCTTTTCTTTTGGGCGCTTGGACTAGTCTTTTTGATTCTTCGTCTTCTGGGTGATTTCCGGGCAACCGGAGTTAGGCTCACCCGAACCCGACTCCGGCCTTTCGCCCCTCGAGAGTCCTTCCTCCCGACTTCTTGTCCCTCGGACACTGCGCACGTCCTTCTCGCTCCACCGGTGTACTCTTCCGCAGCATCTGCGTCCCTCGGATTGTACCGAGCCCGTCGGCTCACTTCCCGCACAATCCTTCTTGTCCGCTACGTCTTACACTCGACTTCCTCCGTACCTAAGCTCCTACACACTTAGCAGAGGGATTAAAACCAACAAGACCTAACCTAACTTGGTTGATCACATCAAAACCAACTGGGGCGCCAACAGGCTGGACAACGCCAAACGCATAGATGTCGTAAACTCGGTTTCCAACCTTTAAACAATTCAAAAGGTGTCTTTTGGACAACTTTGGTTGGAACTCGGTTTAATATGTACGTCGCCGTTTTTAGGGCTTCAGTCCATGAGGACCTAGGAAGTTTGGAGCTAGCAAGCATACTCCTAACCATGCCCATTAAGGTTCGGTTTTTTCTCTCTGCTACACCATTATGATCTGGAGAACCAGGTAAGGTGTATTGGGCAACAGTCCCACAATCTTGAAGAAACTTTGCAAATGGACCAGTTGCTTGTCCACTCTTAGTGTATCTACCATAGTACTCTCCTCCTCTATCAGATCTTACGATCTTAATTTGTTTGTCACACTATTTCTCTGCTTCAGCCTTAAAATTTTTTGAAAGCATCAAGTGCTTCACTTTTGCTGTCTAATAAGTAGAGATACATGTAACGAGAATAGTCATCAATAAAGGAGATGAAGTACTTGTTACGGTATGATTCTAAATCAAGACTACAAATGTTTGTATGAATTATTTCTAACAATTTAGAACTCCTCTTGGCACCTTTCTTTGACTTGTTGGTCTACTTACCTTTAATGCAGTCTATACAAGTACTAAAATCGGTCCAATCAAGAGCACTAAGTACTCCTTCATGTACCAACCTCTTAATTCTTTCAATGGAGATATGACCTAATCTCCTGTGCCACAAATTAAAGGAACTCTCATTAATGACACATCGTTTAACACCAACATGCATAGAAGAATAGTGATTATCATTTTCTAAATTATGATGAAAAAGACCATCAGACAATGTACCACATCCAATAGTTTCAAATTCATAAGAAATACTGAAAGATGAATTTGAAAAATTAAAGGAATATCCAACAGATACAAGTCATGAAATCGAAATTAGATTCCTAGCAAAACGAGGAATATAAAATGTCTTTTCCAAACTTAAAATAAAACCACTATCTAAAACAAGCTTGCAAATGCCAATGACTTCCACATGTGAGGTCATTTTGTTTCCAGAATAAATGTAACACTCACTTCCCACTGGTTTCCGTAGGTCTTGTAAGCCCTGCAAGGAGTTGGTAACATGAATTAAAGAACCAGAGTCAATCCATCATATGTCATGAGTAACATCAACCATGTTAGATTCATAACAAACAAAAGAGAGTTGAGTACCTTTCTTGTCAAGCCACTGTTTGAACTTGGTGCAATCTTTCCTTAAATGCTCTTTCTTCTTGTAGAAGAAACATTTGGAACTTTTCTAAATGTCGCTTTTGGCAGGAATCTTGCCCTTGTCCTTGGCTTGAAATGTCTTCTTCTTTCCAGGTGTAGTTAAATTTACCTTCTCACCCTCTTCCACAACAAGTCTACCCTCCTCTTGAACACACATGGTCATAAGTTCATTAATTGACCATTTCTCCTTATGTATATTATAAGAGATCTTAAATGGGGTATATTGCGATGGTAAAGTGTTGAGAATGTAATGCACTAGGAAAGAGTCAGACATCTCAACCTCAAGTCTCTTCAATTGAGCCGCAATGCCTCTCATCCTCATAATGTGGTCACGTACACCGTGTATCCCACTTAGCTTCATGGATGAGAATTGGTGAATTAGGGTGCTAGCTAAAGCCTTGTCTGAAGACACAAATTGATCATCGATGCCTTCAGTAAGTCACGGACATTGTCATAATGCTCAAGGGAACCCCTAATGTCATCTGAGATCTTGGTCTTTATGAACATTATTGAGAGGCGATTAGATCGCTCCCATTTTTCATAAAGAGCAATATTTTCAGGAGGCGGTTCATCCTTCCTTATGGCGTAATCAATGCCCTTGCACCCTAAATGAAGGAGAGTTCTCTCCTTCCAAATTTTATAATTGTCCCCTCGGAGCTCAGGAACCTCACATATCATATCAGAGAAATTAGCAGGCTGACAAACTACAAAACAAAATTAATCATACTCATGTTACAAAATTTGAAGCTAATTAAACAACATGGCATATCTACCAATGTAAAATATGTCTAAAATATGAATCTACTGACATAAAACTTGCTTGTGGGCCAAAGCATTAATTCAATTAGATTCATAAAATAATATGATAAATTTATCAAATTATGCTCTTAATTTCTAATCCCTATGGGTAAATTAGAAAACATATAATTAATATTTTATCCAAATCAATCACATAAAATATAATAAATTTTCCTGTGGGATAAAATTTATTACATCTTATATAATGAATTAAAATTACAATATTATCCTACACCATTTTTATCCAAATCAATTACATAAAATATAATAAATTTTCCCATGGATAAAATTTATTACATTTTATATAATGAATTAACATGTCACAATGATTCTACAATTACATATAATTAATTGTTCATGTCATGCAGTAAAATCGAGAGGATAAATAAAGTTGATTAATAAAGCCAAAACAACATTAATCAAACATGCAACTTAATGTTAATTAATAAGGCAAAAATAACATAATGAAACAACATGCAGCCTAAAGTTGATTAATTTGCCCATATCTATTTTTCCTGTGGCGTATTTTTTTTATTTAAACAAAGATGCGATAAGTTTCTGCCCTATTCCCAAATTCACGACGCGACACTGCTCGCCGCCGATGCCAGCCATTGCGACGTCTGCAGGCTTGTGCTCACCAGCAGCAGCCGATGCCAGCCGCTGCGACGCCTGCAGGCCTGCGCTCACCAGCAGCCTAGTTCGGCCTTCTGCGAGCATCAACAAGCGGAAGAAATTGCAGAAATTGCAATGACAGTTTAGCCTTCCTCGGCGTCCAAAATGCAAAAATTGCAGTGGGAAGAAATTGTAGAAATTGCAACGACAGATAAGTGCTTTAAGCTTACCATCTTTGTTTTACAAGGAAGAATCCAACCAAAAAAAAAATGTTGGCCAAGAAAAATCGAGGCACTGCAATAATTGCTCTCCTTACCAAAAATGAGGCAGAGGCAGTAAACTGCTCTGATACCAAATGAAAAAAAACATAAACTTGCAAACCATATACCTCCGGCCATCGTTTCTTATCAAGGAAAGTGACTGCAATAAAATTGATGCTTCCGACCCTTTCTCCTTTTTAAAGCGATGGTGTATTTTTGTCTCAAGAAGAAGACACAAGAGGAGTAAGAACCAGGGACCAAATTTATATCATGCTTCCTCAATTTTTGCCATCATTAAAATTAGGAAGTAAATGGAAAGGAGTTACATACGGTTTCTTAAACCGTTTCAGTTGTTGGGAAGTAACTGAGAAGTAAATGGAAGGAGTTACATAGACCAATATCATTGGTTGTTCCATGGCCAATGGAGTCAAAATCAACCAACATTCCAGACTAGTGCATGCTCTTGGAGAAAAAATTCCTCTCACTCCTAGCCACTTAGCGGTCGGCTATAAGCTGATCCTGTGATTTGCCTCTTTTCACATAACCTACGAATTAGTTGTGAGGGACATTTAAAATGAGCATAATCATCTTTTGCTATAATAGCACAATAATACACACTAACTAACCCCACCAATAGATTTCTAAAACTCTCTTAATTCGAAAATATCAAATTCTAAAATTTTCAAATATTATAGGTCTATCAATTAGTTTCAAATAGACTTAAAGAACTGAATCACTTCAAATAAAAAATAAGGTATTCTTGGAAACATCTTTAATGTATTCATACCCTCCTATTCAAATTCAACAATATAAATTGAGAGCAATAAATTTTTTAATGAGTTGAAAAAAATTTGAGTGTAAAAAAGAAATTTAAACATGGAAATAAAGGAAGAGTATAATGGGAAAGTGTTACATGTTTTTAGATTTTAAAACTTGAGTACGTGAAATGAGTAATATTAAATCTTGATCACGTGGTTTGTTTAAAATATATTACGTGTATTGATGAAATTAGTTTTCACAAGTGGCTCAACTCGATATTAAAAATCGAGCTTGAACTCGGATTCATATTCTTGTGCATCAATTTATGCATTTTGACTAGTATCAAATATTATTGAACCGCATTGGTTTGAACCAATCATATTGAGTCTCATTCAAATTGTGCCATTATTTTTAATATATGGTTAGATATCTGTGACAAAAGAGAATAATATTTATCTCAAATGGTTCAGTATCATTGGTCCCTGACTAGATATAATGAATTAAATCACGAGGGTTTCCTCCAAAAATAATACTGCATGGGATATATGATTAGAATCAGAGTTTATATGGCGTGTAAATCAATTCAAATCTAGGTACATTTATGTAAATCCGCTATTTGGATTGGAATGTGATGCAATGAAACATGACACAAATTCTGTAAGAGGTCCAACCCAACTGAACGTTAATATGGGCTAAATTCAAGATTAGCATTAATAAACTAAATACAACTCAACAAAGGGAACTAAAATTTGAAGTTAGTTAAGACAAACCCAAACCAAACTAATTCCACATCAAATTAAATTAGCAATTCTAAAATTCTTTGGACCACAAAATAAAACTCTAAAGCCTCAATTGGTACCAAAAATATTATTTATAAATTTTTAAAAAATAATAAATATTTTCACCCAAAATCATGAAAAATACCAAAAACACTCATAAAAAATTAAATAATTTTCAAAAAAAAATAATGAAAGTTTTGTCAAAGCATAGCACAATAAAAAATTCAGCCTTTAGCCAACGTTAACAAAGTCTGTCACTAATAGCGACGGATTGAAAACATCCGCTGATATATTAGAGTTCCCTGCCAAAGTCCTAAAAATAACGACGGATTTGACTTGTCCGTTGCTATTTTTAGTGTTTATTTTGACCCAAGCCCTTTTCCCCTTATGCGTGTGCTGTCTTTCTCCTCCGGCAATTGCCTTATTGGCGTCTCCTCCTTCGGTAATCTCCTCCTCTAGTCACAGGTACACAAGTATGGCAAGGTCTTTTTTGACGTTGGTGTCTCCTCCTCCGGTCCTGCAGCCGTGCGCGACCCCCTGCCACAGTTGATAAACCATAGATATTTAAAGAAATTATATTATGCTTTCTTAAATTTATACATTTTTATGTTATTCTATTTATTACAATTTGTACATACATTTCTTAAGTTATGTTTTGTGACTAAGTGTTTGCTTGATTAATTGGAAACTAATTTGGATAATTTAAATTAATCGAAAACTAGTCAGTACTTAAGGGTAATTGATGAACATTGCTATTAAGGATGATCCTAATCAAATTTATAATTTAGTTTACCTAGTTTGTTATTTGTTAAAGTAGCTAAGTTGTATCTTTTTGATATAGGAGATTGATTAGTTATGTACATTTATTAAAGTAGCTAAATATGTTTGCTTGAGTATTCATACTGAATATTTTATTGTTATTAGGATACAATGTATATAAACAAGGCATGGATGTATAATAGGTTAGATAATAGATTTATCCGTGAATAATTTTTTACTGGGGTTGAAGATTTTGTGAACTCGCAAAGTCTCATCCTAAGTGTTTGAATAGCGCCGAGTTAAAATGGCCATGTAATCAGCGCAAATGTAGAAATACAACTTTCCGTGATGAGGATACAGTAAAAACATATATCTGTAGGTATGAGTTTGTTCCAAATTATTACAACTGGTATTGTCATGGAAAGTCGTATGTATTTGAACCTGTTGGACCTTTCGTAGCTTCATCATCTAACCTAATTGGTGCAGAAGCATCATATAGGCTTGCTGATGCAATGCAATCAATGGTCTACGATACAATGAATGCATTTGATCATTCAAATGTAGATGAAATAGCTACGCTTGAAGTTCAGAAAATGTATAACATGCTGAAGGCTAGTAAAGAGAAGTATGAGAATGTATTCCTTCCAGTCATTCTCAATTATCTGCTACTGCAAGATCATTAAATATGAAGGTCGAACATCATTTCTTTGAAGGATGTTATGATGACATATGTTAATTGATGTCAAAGTTGCTTCCAGCAGATAACTACATGACTGATAGTTTCTACAATACCCAAAAATTAATTAGAGATTTAAGTTTGTCAATCGAGAAAATATATTATTGTATCAATAATTGCATGGTCTATTGGAACGAAGATAGTGAGCTGATGGAATATAAAATGTGTAATTATCATCGTTACAAGCATAGTAGTTTCATAGTTGGGAAGAAGAAGAAAAATATTACCTACAAAATAATATATTACTTCCCTTTGACTGTTAGGCTCCAACGCTTGTATGCATCTGTAGCAATAGTAAGTCATATGATCTGACATCAAAACCATGTACATGAAGGAAACATAATGTGTCATCCTTGTGATTCTCCTGCATGAAAACATCTAAATACAACATTTTCTTCCTTTGCAATGGAACCACGTAATGTGAGACTTGGACTTTTTGCAGATAGATTTCAGTCATTCGAAAGTTATACATAACAATATTTATCGTGACTAGTTATTTTAATACCATATAACTTACCACCATGGATGTGGATAAAAGATGAATTAATGTTTCTCACCGTGCTAATTCTAGGTCCTCATAATCCAAAAGGGCAAATAGATGTATTTTTGCAATCTTTGATTGCTGAGCTGAACCATTTGTGAAATGTAGGCTCAGAGACATATGACATCGCAAGTAATCGAACTTTACAATGCATGCAACATTGTTATGGATCATTAGTGATTTTTCTGCATACTCAATGTTATCAAGATAGAGCACGATTGGAAAGTTAGCATGTCCACATTGTATGAGTAAGTCTGATGCATTTTCTTTGCTTTACAGTGGAAAGATTTCTTGGTTTGATAATCATCAAAAAAATTTACCTGTTGATCACCCGTTCAAAAGAAATAAGAAATTTTTCAAAAGGAATGAAGTGGTTAGGAAACTACCCCCAATTTGGATGTCAGGTAAAGAAATGCTTAATGAAATTGCTAATTATGGATTTTTACCAATATATCAAGATGGTTCTGATGATATCAACAAGTACATTGTTAGAGTCAATAAATGTGGTTGGAGGATTTTGGGAGCTTCCATATTGAAAATTTTACTCATTCGACAAAATTTAGATGTGATGCATATTGAAAAAAATTGCTTTGATAACATCATAAATACTATGCTGAATGTTCATGGGAAAACTAAAGATATAACAAAATCATGAGAAGAATTGAAATAAGAAGCAAACAGGCCTGAGTTGCATCAGAATGAAACAACTGATAAATATCCCAAGGCATTTATACATTGGACAAAGAAAGTAAGCAAGTAATGTGTTCTTGGTTGAAAGCAATCAAATTTTCAGATGAATGTGCCTCGAATATGTCTCATTGCATGGATACAAACAGATTAAAAATGGTTAGAATGAAGAGTCATAATTATCATGTGTTCATGCAAAGATTAATTCCAATAATTACTAACTAATAATGTTTGGCAAACACTTACAAAATTAAGTCTTTATTTCAGAAATTTGACTTCCAAGGTTATTATGATATCAGATATGTTTCGCTTTCAGACAGAGATTCCATTGATAATATGTAAGCTTGAGCGAATATTCCCAACAAGTTTTTTTTATTCAATAAAACATCGACTTATTCATTTACTTAGTGAGATACAAGTAGGTAGTCTTGTACAATATAGATGAATGTATCCTTTTGAAAAGTTTCTTAGGAAATTAAAGAATAATGTGCATAATAAGGCAAGAGTTGAGGGATCAATATGTAATGCATATATGGTTAAAGAAGCAACTTCGTTTTGCTTTGATTACTTTGCTAACCAAACATCGAAAATGTCCACGAAATTAAGATAACAGTCAAACATTTGATCCAGACATATTTTCTATTTTCAAGTATTCTGGTAGAGCAATGGGTGCAATTGTATCTAGATGGTTAAATGACCAAGAATATCATGTTGCTAGGATATATATACTCCTGAATTGTGAAGCGGTCAAACCATACCTAAAGTAATTGTTAGCGTTGGAATTCCTCCCTATATCCCTGGATTAAAATTCTATAGATTAGAAGTAATCCGGATAGGGAAAACTTCCTGAATGACCTATTTCATCATCATGCTTTTCGATTGAGTGATCGCTTGAACAAACTTGTTATTCAAGCAATCAATCTCCTTTATCAAATAGCAACGGAATAGAGGATGAAGTTTGGATCGCCGGTTCTTGTGTTTGTTTCGGGATCCAAGAGAAAAACAAAATACAATTAAACTAGAATAAAACCAAGATTATACCTCTTGATCTTCTATTGTATTCCTATCCTCTTCTTGGACGTCGTGTGGGCGACGATCTTCCAAGAATGAAAGCCACCAAAACCCTTCTTCTTCCTCCTTTCTCCTTCTTGATGCGCTGACCCTAACCTTCCAACAAGGTTGTGTCAGCCCCCCTTTCTCTAAGCTTGCGCACGCCCAAGGGAGAGAAGAGAAGGAAAGAAAGAGAAGAAGAAAAAGAAGCTAGCTCTCCCTGTTAGTAGGAGCCCTAGAGCCAATTATATGATAATTGACTAGGGACTTTTTATATCATATTCTATCATTAATAAATGCAGTTTTGGTTATTATACTTACTTTATACTTGTGTTAAATAACTAAGTATAATAATTTCCTTGAGTAGTAGGTTCTTATCTACATTATATTGATTGGTTGAATCGATAGTGAGATAATGTAGAGAACACTACACTAAATCATTCCTAGTCAAGCATTAATATTCAAGGACAATATTAATGCATGGAGACTAGCATGTAGGTCAATTGATGACTTGAGCTCACAAGTCATGGATATGTGATATCAAGTTGACACATGGGTATACATTAGAGAATGTGTACTGAATTGACCCGCCATGAGAAAGTTTCATAGATTGTCATAAACTTTCTCATGTGACTATTAGTATGAATAGTCCTTAGACCTGAAGTCACTACGGTTCCCTACATAAGGAGTTATGTACTTTGGTATTGTCAAACGTCACCCGTAACAGGGTGGACTATAAAGGCAATCACTGGGTAAATAATGAATTATGCGGAGGGATGTGAGTGATGTAGATGAGATCTATCCTTCCCATATGACGGGAGTGATATCTATGGGCCCCTTGATCGAGTAGGACTACTAAAACGCATGGACATGCTCAAATGAGTCAATCTGAGATATTGAGCTCATTTGTTTGAGTGAGTCTACTCGGGGATCAAGAAACACATAGATTGATCGAGGATGACACGATCTATGCCTCATTGGTCAATCTAGATATCGAGGATAGAAGGACAAGGTCATACATTATCATAGTCACGGAGGTTAAGTCGGATCTCGACTTTCTTGTTACTTGGGTAGCAATGATGCATTGCTAGATGCCGCTCATTGCTTATGTGTCTAAAGTGGTTTAGACACATTGCCAACGTCACGAGAACCTATTGGGTCACACACTAAAGACATGATACTTCGGGAGCTCGAGTTGGGAACTCGGGAGACTAGGTCGGGAGCTCGAGAGACTAGCTCGGCAGACTTGGTCGGGAGCTCGAGAGACTAGCTTGGCAGATTTGGTCGGGAGCTCGGGGACTTGCTCGGGAGACTTGGTCGGGAGACCTGGTCGGGAGCCCGAGAGGCCCTTGTCAGAATTGTGGGAGAAATTCATTAAAGTGTTTAATGAAGGAAAGAGAAAAGTCTCTCTTCATTGAATAAAGAGAAGATGAAGGGTCACATGAGAAGATGTGCTCTTTATTGGCTTTAATGAATGCAAGCCAAAGAGACAAAAGTCTCTTCATATTCATGGGATGAGTATAAAAGAGGGTCTAGTCATTTTGAATGAAGAGAGTTTTCCCTTCTTCCCTTCCTCTCTTCTTTCTCTTCTCCCTCTTGGTCGAAACCCTTTTGGGGTTCTTGGTGGTCTTGTGAACTACCTCAAGTTGCTAGCACAACTAAGGTAGTTCTTCCCGAAGTTGAGAGATCGTGTCCGTGTGGATACGTATAGAGGCACGGACGCTTGAACATGTAAGAGATCCGGCGGCACTTGGACGAGTGGGATAAACGCAAGGGCACGCTCCAAAGGTATACACTTTAGATAGATGATGAACTTCGTACGAGTTTTTCTTTCGCTTGGATCGCTCGAGGGATCTTGTTTCCGCTGCGTTTTGTGTTTATGTCGCCGGGAGATCCCAACACTCCCTTCCCCTTCCTCCTTGCCTTCTTGTTGCCGCCGACCCTAGGCCTCCTTGCGCCACACACCACTAGAGAGAGAGAGAGAGAGGGAGAAAAACCAGGTTAGGGTTGGTTCATGATGGCTTATGAGGGTATTTATAGGCAACAATAGGGACTATGAGGAGGAGTTGGTTTTGGTCTCCTAACGAATCTTTAATCCGATCCGTTAATAATAACCCGCTCCACTAAAGGGTTATTATTGAACTACCGCACCAACCCCATAATAAAATATGTACTCCTTCTTACTATGTGTACATTATCTCCCCGTGTTTAAGATATCGTATGTCCATTAATTAATTAAATGACTGACAATTTAATTAATTATCATCTAACTCCAAGAGTAGTACCACTCAACTTTATTATCATGTCGGACCATGTCCACCTGCAGGATTTACATGATAATCCTTATGAGCTCCTCAAGGGGACATCATCATCCTAAATAATTAGGATACAGTTTCCTTCTATAATCAACGACACACCATATAAATAATATTATTTACCAATTTACCGGGCCTATTGATTTAACGAATAAATCTCGCTCATTGGTAAATTAAAGAAATAAATATTAAGTGCATGTGTCCGTTATTATATCGGGATTAAAAGTATGTACATCTATAATAACCGAGGTCTTGTTCGATTATATAGTCAGTATAAATCGAACAACCTCAAAATGGTCCTGCTTAATCCACACAAAGTGCACTAGTGTAATTTTATAGTCAAGATAGACTAATACCAAATTACACTACAATCATTCCAATGGTTTGTCCAAATCCATTTTGGTTGTGAGCTACTACTTATAATCCTTATGAGCTCCTCAAGGGGACATCATCATCCTAAATAATTAGGATACAGTTTCCTTCTATAATCAACGACACACCATATAAATAATATTATTTACCAATTTACCGGGCCTATTGATTTAACGAATAAATCTCGCTCATTGGTAAATTAAAGAAATAAATATTAAGTGCATGTGTCCGTTATTATATCGGGATTAAAAGTATGTACATCTATAATAACCGAGGTCTTGTTCGATTATATAGTCAGTATAAATCGAACAACCTCAAAATGGTCCTGCTTAATCCACACAAAGTGCACTAGTGTAATTTTATAGTCAAGATAGACTAATACCAAATTACACTACAATCGTTCCAATAGTTTGTCCAAATCCATTTTGGTTGTGAGCTACTACTTATACTTTACAAGGAACTGATCATAACATGATCTTCTGTGTTGTACCACACACCATGTTATCTATAATGCAAAGTAATAGACAATTGCATTCATATTATAAATATAAAATACAAACATATCACCACTGTGATTCTTATTCTAAAATAGATGTTTATACAAAAGCTAGGCTTATAGTATACATCCTAACAGTAATAACTCAAGTTTATATATTTATTTGCATTAAATAACTATCTGATAATTTAAATAAAAATCTAATATGATCTTAAATTTCCTTATATGCTAAGTTATACGAACAAGAGTTGTGCATCTAAAATCCATCAATAAGTGTAAATGAGGTAGATCAGAAGTTAGATGATGAATTTGCATTTTGGTTTCAAATATAAGTGAGTTAATATAAATTTTTATTATTGCAATTCTTTATTAGATATTCATCTAATTTTATCAACAAGCACTATTATAGGTGAATGATCATACAATTTTAAATGTGGAAGATGAACGAATAAAAAATCTCGCATTTGGACCTCTACGTATTGTGATCATCTACGTGAATGGATACAGATTTCACATGGGCCAATGTGATTCACAAAGACTAACATATAATTCTGGTGTTTGTGTCAAAAGATCAAGAAACAACAATGCTACTCAATTTGACTATTATGGTAGACTTGAGGAAATTATCGAGGTTGAATACCCACCGTGACCTTTCAAAAGATGTGTATTATTCAGATGTTCTTAGTATGATCTAACTCCAAGGATGGGTACCAGAATACATAGTTTATACAATTTAATTGAGATTAATTCAAATAAAAGATTCAACAAGTTTGAACCTTTCATCTTTGTAGTGCAAGCTGGTCAATTATTTTATCTTGAGTACCAAATTAAGAGAAGACGACCAAGTGAATGGCTAGCTGTATGTCAAATAAAGCCTAGGTCAAGTATTAAAATGTCAAATACGATAACTGTCTAAAACTCGGATGCTTATCAAAATGAAGAAGTCATAATAAACTCAGTTGATTCAGAAATATAGTCTGTATCACAATTACTTATAGATGTTAATGCCACTTATGAGGAAATAGATAATGGAGAGATATCTAGCAGTGAGGAAATTGTTGTATCAACGGAGTCAAGCGATGAAAACTTATTAATTTACTTCCTTCAAAATAAGATTAGGTGATTAAATATTGCATATTACTAGTTATTTGTATTTCATCTTAGTTGTTATAATTATGAATTTTGATTAAATTTTGCAAATGTATATATCTAATATTATGATTTTGGATTTATATAGTCATGTAGTCAGGATAGAGACCACGTGGTGACCAAATTACTTTGAGAGTAGTTGGTGACTGGTAAGTAGATATATATTTTTTATGTATTTCAGTACTTCTTTTGCTAATGTATAATATTTTTACTACAATTTTCTCCCAGACGGTTACCAGGTATCAGCTTACATAACAAAGAAATTCAAAGAACGATTGTCCTCAACTGCTACTATATGGGGCCATGTAAGTGTTAAATCTGACACTTTTGATGCGATCCAGAAAATTTTTGAAAATTTTGTCGAGAAAGCTTTAGGGTTTTCGAGCTCCAAATTGAAATTAGAGGGTTAAATTGCTTTGAAACATAGGTTGAGGGCTTCAATGTGATTAAGTCTAAAACCTAAGGGTGCGGATCTAAATAGGTAAAGGAAGAGGGTCAAATCGCAAATTTCACATCACTTAAACCACTCTTCTTTTCTTCTTCGCCGCAACCTAGAAGACCCGACCCCCTCTCCCACGATTTCTTCTTCTTCTTCGATCTTCCTCACGCACTCTCCTCATCGTTCGGGTGCGTCGCTCGGAAGTCGCCACCAAGGGCATCCATAATCACCCTCTCCTGATCACCACAAAGAGCATCCCTGGCATCTTCTTCCATTGGATGAGTGAGCCGGCATCAAGCAGGGGTTGAGGGCGAGGATAGTCGCCACCTCAATCGGCCGTGATCTTCTCTCGGTAGCTTAAACCCTTAAGGTACGCCTCTTTCTTGCTTCGATCTAGGATTTGGGAGACCATCGAAGATGAGGTACTTCATCTAAGGTTGTGCTCGCCAGCTCTAGGGTAGAGGAATGGTGCCGACACCAATCCAGGTAGGATTTGAGCTATTTGGTCGATTTTAGATGATTTGATTTCTCTGTGAGTTTCCTACCCTGTCGTGAGTCTTCCTTGTTGGGGTAAGATTTGGATTTGTGTGGATGGCTAGTTTTGCCGTGAATTCAAGTGTAGGAGTTATTTGGTTCTATTGATGTTTTTGCTAGAAAACAGATGGGTGGGGATGATGATTGGGTTTGTGGCTTTCAAAATAGAAATCGTGTGTTTTGTTCTTGTGATGCTTTGATCAGTAGAAATCTAATTGGTATTTGTTGATTTGATCATGGATTTGTGGTGTTGTGATATGACCAGGTAAGGATAGCTTGATAATGTTTGCTCTTCATTGAATTTGGATCTTAGGGTTGAGTTGGATTATCCCAATGGAATTTAAATCAGCGTGTACATGTGGTATTTTGGATTGTATCAGCTGATTTGGTTATGAATGCATTTGATGTTTGGATTAGAGGGATTAATCAGAATTTGAGTATGGATTAGAGTTAATAAATTCTTAGTGTTATGTTTAACATGTGAAGGAATTTTGAGGTAATTGAGGCTATAGTTTGTATAGAATGGTGATCATGTGGTTAACTTTATTTTTGGATATGTTTTTCTGAAATTGTAGGAGTTGCTACCGTATGTTGGAGGTATTTTTAAATTGTTGGAGTTTAGTTTTGAGTTCTAAGTTTTATTCATTTGGATTATAGATTATAATGCGTATGATGGTTTGCCTCACTTGGATGCTAATCTTGTTCACAGATGCATTCAATTGCAAATAGGGTAGTGTGTTGTCCAAGCTTTTAATCATGTTATTGGAATGTTGGATCTTGGTGGCAATCGTGTTGGGATTTGGTATTAGCTTGATGTTTAGACCTTGTGATTGCTTGAATATGATGAGAGTTGTGTTTTGATGATGACCCTGGATAGAAGTTTGATCTCTTTGCTATTTTGTATGAGTATTTCTTGTTGGATTTGAATTAGTTAAATCCCCTGTTGGATCGAGAGAAACGATAGAGGGGGGGTGAATATCGTTAAATGCTTTTCGGATGAAAACTAGAGCAAGTACGCAGCGGAATAAAAATAATCGCGAACACAGGTAGTTTTACTTGGTTCGGAGCCTAGGTCGACTCCTACTCCAAGGCCCACGTCGTTGACCGTTTACTGGGGGCAATTATATATGTGCGCAATAATTCTTACAAAAAGATTACAGTAGTAGTATAACAGAATTGAAATGACAGTTCTTCGTTACCGACGTCCGGTATGGGATGTTTCTCGGAGCAGAGGGACGTCGTCGGCGCTTGCGTGTCGAGTTGGGAGGTTTCTGGAGCAAAGCGCAGGAGCAGAAGAACGTAACAGCGTTGGAAGTAGTGTTGTTTGAAGCCTTGGGGTCGAGGGCCCTTTTATAGGCCCTAGGGGGGCCCGGAACGTCGGGGGCGCCCCCCATGTGTCGGCCGATCCGACTTTCACTCGGTCAGCTTCTGATCCCTTCAAACTCGGGATCAGATCTTGACGGGGGCGCCCGGGACGCTGGGGGTGCCCGGATTGACCAGGTCAAATATCCCTTGGCTTCGCTGGCTTCTGGTTCGTAGGCTTGCACTGGGGGCGCCCGGGACGCTGGGGGCGCCCAGGAGCATAGGGGGCGCCCGGGAGCACGAGGGTGCCCCGCCCATAAGCTGCAGAAGCTCACTTTGCTTTGCTTTGTTTTGTGTTCACCTTGGGGGCGCCCGGGACACTCCGGGAGCCCTGGTCAGCTGCTGCCTCACTCCTTTGAGGCTCTCTGAGCTGCAGACACTCGTTCCTTGGGTCCTCCATCCAGGGTGTTGGGACCGGGTGCATGTTGACAAGGATACGGGTTCGTAAAATTTTAAATTTTTACGTGCAGCGGAAGAATTAGCATAAAATAATTTCTCAAATTATTTTAACCACGTATCTAGCATGCAACCTTATGATGTGTGGACATGATCATAAATTAAAACTTTGCGGAAAAGTAAACTAATTTACTTTGTACCTCGCGTAACTCGAAGAAAGGGACGAGATCCAACCGTAGCGTCCCTTGGAAGCTCCGCCTCTATTCGCGTCCACGCCGAGTTCTCTTCGGGATGACTTCGCAAAGCCACGAGTTTTGTGTCGACGAGAACTACTAGATTCTCCAAAGACACAACTAGAAAATCAAGAGAGAAGGATGGAAACTAACCACCAAGTAACGGAATCAAAATTCCGGGAAAGGAAGGAAGGAGTCGCGATCCGCTTCTTCTTCTTCTTCGGCACGAACTTGGTGGAGGAAACTCACGGGCACCCTAGGTGCTTGCGCCGGCCCTAGGGGAGGAGAGAGAGACGGCCCTAGAGAGAGAAAGGGCGCTGGCCCTAGAGAGAGAGAGAGTTAGAGAGAGAGAGGGAGAGAGTTAATCTCTTGATTACTTTATTAGGAATTCAAGGCTTGCCTTTGGTTCCTTTATATAGTATCCTCTCCCTTGCCAAGTCTCCCTCTTAACGGAATTTTAATAAGAAATTTATCCTATAAATTTTCTTATGAATTATTCCGTTTAAGCCAAGTTTTATTATAACTAACTTTATAATAAAACAAATACATCTCTCCTTTTATTATGGAATAAATTTTACAAGAAATTTATAAATTTTCTTTATTATGGTAAAATCAATTCATAATTGATTTT
Organism: Boesenbergia rotunda; assembly: GCA_024364735.1. Taxonomy (NCBI): domain Eukaryota; kingdom Viridiplantae; phylum Streptophyta; class Magnoliopsida; order Zingiberales; family Zingiberaceae; genus Boesenbergia; species Boesenbergia rotunda. The sequence goes on along the minus strand of JAGFNQ010008404.1, from coordinate 13,155 downwards.
ATAGAATTAAAATAAACCATTCCATGGATCATTTTAATTTCCATAAAAAGAATAAATTTCTATAAATTTCTTTATATAAATTTCTTTATACAAATTTATTTATCCATAATTTATAAAACAAATCGCGCTAGATTTATTTTATTAATTAAACCAAATAAATTGGTTTCTCCCCAAGTGGTGGTCGGCCAAACCAAAGAGGGTTGGCACCCTCTTTGGCCGGCCAAACCGAGCCGACCCCATCGCGAATTAAACTCATTTAATTCGCCCAATAAGCCTTCAAAAGACTTAGCCATTTTTAGCTTCCGTTGCGCCTCTAATTAACTCAGATTCGACTTATTTCTCTTGATCGGAAAATCTAATTTTCAACTCGTTTTAAATCTGTAACACCCAATAATTTTCTGGTATTATTAGGGATTTTTCGGAATTTTCTAGCAATTTTTCGGAATAAAAATGAAAAAAAAACTTTAAAGGGCAGCCGGGGGTTCGAACTCGCGACCACAGGGAGGAGTAAACCCTTAAGGGCGCCCAGCTGACCAGACGGGTTAGGGTATCAAGCACAGAAAAAAGAGGAGCGAAATTATATTATAGGTGAGTTAAGCTTTTCATGAAGAGGTATTTAAGTCCCGCTTAAGTCGCTTGGAAAAGGGAGGCTAGGGTTGGTGGTCGGCGCAAACAGAGAGGGCGAGGGGCTGCGAAACAAAAGAAAACTCGAGAGATCTCATTCTCCTCCTCCTTCCTCTTGAGTAGAACATCTAGGGCTTCTTCCCTAGGGTCAAGGAGGGAGGAGATTTGCGCGAAGAAAGGGAAGAGAAGGGCTACGTTGGGATTTAAACCATATTTAGTGAGTTTTCATCAAGAAAGGGTAAGTAGATCACTCACCTGCAATAGGAGTAGTTTTCGTATGTATGTACTTGTTGTAGAACCATTTTTTATGATGTATGCTTTAAGATTATGGTTATCGTGTGTTTTAAGTTTGTAAAGATGCATGTTTTCTCATGATAGAAATCTATTTGGTTTAGATTTGGTGTATGTAAGCTAAGCATGATAATATTTAATTCTTGAAAATTCCCAAAAATGAGGTTGGGATTAAGGGCACGCAAGGTGCTCGATGAAAGTCTCAAGTAAGAAAGGTAAAGGTGTTAAGTGCAAATTTATGCAAAAGTAAGATTGTTTGATACGTATAAGTACTATAGTAAGAAAGTATTTTACTTTCAAAAAGTGACATGTACCGGGCAAAGGGAAGGCCCACAGAAAGTTAGAAAGAAGCTCTAACAAGGTGCGGTGGCTAGCTACCCCGCAACCTATTAGAGAAGCGCGCAATTGGTACATTGATACCATGGTACAATGTCAAGGCCTAAAGAAAGTTGAATATTATTTTCATGTATATAAGTATTTACAAGTGTTTTAGCTTTGAGTGCATGTCTTTACTTCAATAAGTTCATATTGATACTTTGCAAGCATGATAAGGAGTAAGAGTAAGGAGGTTAGTGTTTTAATGTATGAGCATGTTAAGTTTGCAAATGTTTTATGCAAGTAATGTTTTTTTAACATGATTGAGCATGATAAGAATATGAAAGTTTTTCCCCTGTGCATGGATTTTGGAAGTAAGCATTCTTTGAACTGAACATGTTTATTGTCGATAGCATGGATTTGTGATTTTAGGATTTACTTACTAAGCATCTTGCTTATTAGTTGCATTTCCTCCTATTGCAGATAAAGATAAAGAAAAAGCATAAGTTATGGAGGTGACCAAGACTTACATTGATGTTCAGTGGCGGCGGAACCGTGGAAGAGATCTTTGGGTTAAGTCTTATAGAAACTAGTGGTTTATGTTTTGGATTGTTAGAACATAATGATTTTGTGTAAACTTTGCATAGAGACAAGGTTGAGTACAAAACTCTAGTATAGCTTTAATATTTAATATTTTGGTTGGTAAAATGTGTAACGCCCCAAAATTTTCCCATATGAAATATCATGAAATATTATGAATTCATGAAATATTATTATTATTATGAAATATTATGAATTCATGAAATATTATGAAATATTATGAATTCATGAAATATTATGAAATATTATGAATTCATGGAATATTATTATTATTATGAAATTTCATGATGGGCTTGGCTTAATGGGCTTTGATATGGATTAGTGCAAAAGTGATAAAAAGAAAAGGTAGAAAGGAGGAAGCAAGGATTGAACCTTGAACCTCCTAATTGCACTAATCATGTCATAACCAACACACCAAGCCATATTTCATGTAGAAGGGATAAGAAACATGCTTGTTAAAAACTAGGAAAGTGAAGAGACATGTCTCTTCATGAGAAAAGTATAAATAAGAGGAAGAGAAGTTGGAATAACTTCCTCTCTTCTTCTTCTTCACTCTTATCACCGAAATTCACTTCCCCTTGCCCTTTCATTTTCAAAAAAGTAAACCCTAGGGTTCCAACCCTGGGGGTTTGGAAGGAAGGAGATCCCACCTAAGGACCTTGCTCTCTACTAGGGCTAAAGGTTCTAGAGAAAGTCTTAGCAAAGGAAATTCTCACTCTCACTTCAATTAAGGGTACCCTAAAGAGTAAGAGAAGGAGAAATTCAAGCGAAAGGATGTAAGTATCCCCTCGCCTGCAGTGTAATGGTTATTGTATGTTTGTCTCCTGGATTGTTTCGAAAATGGGGACTTTTTCCCCTTTGTAAGTTTCGGCCACCCCCTTAGGGGAAGGCCTTGGTCACTCCTTGATACATGAGAAGACCTTTGAGACTTAGAGTATATATGTATGTTGATTTTCTTCATGATGGTATGAATAAAAAGGAAGAAAAACTAGGGTTTCACCCTTTGTAAGTTTCGGCCACCCCCTTGGGGGAAGGCCTTGGTTCCTTTTTGTTACATGAGTAGACCCTTGAAACTTAGGGTATATGTATATGTTGTTTTCTTCATGATGTTATGAACAAATTTTTAGGGTTTTACCCTTGTGTAAGTTTCGGCCAACACCCTTAGAAGAGGCCTTGGTTACTTCTTGATGCTTGAGGAGAACCCTTAGGACTTAGGGTATACCTATAGGTTGATTCCCATCAAGTGGTGATAACAAAAATTAGGGTTGCACCCCCTACAAGTTTCGGCCATGGAGGAAAAGAATTGGGATTTAGGGATTGTATGATTTCCTATGATGTATCCATGTTTGGTAGTGTAGACAAAGTGTTTGTGTAAATGTTTATGTGAACTAGTTTACCCTACCCTTGAGCTTCGGCCAACCCTAGAAGGACTAGGGTTTAGGGTTGCATAATTATCCCATGATGTACTTTAGGTTTAATAAGTTGCATGAAATGTATGTGAAGGTTAAACTACCCTACGGGACCTGATTATGTTTAGTAAGATAATATGTATATGAGCATGTATGAAATATGATGTATGCATGAACATGTATGAAATATGATGTATGTATGAACATGTATGAAATGTGATGTATGTATAAACATGTATGAAATATGATGTATGTATGAACATGTGCGAAATATGATGAATGTATGAACATGCATGAAATATGATGTATGTATGAGCATGCCTTATAGCCCATGGGGCACACTTATGAAATTGCATGTGATATGTTAAAATGCTTGAACGGATACTCTACTAAGTATGGGATCAAGAGCACCCCTTATGTTGTGTGGTGTGTCCCTACGGGATCATGAGCACCCTTGAAGAGTGGTGTGTCCTGTAAGAGTGATTTGGAGTACTCCTTAGCATATATGTAAAAGCATGATAAGTATTTTACTTTTGAAGTTGTGTACCCGACTCGGAAGGGGGTCGTTAAACAAATCCGGGGTGCATGTTAACGTAAGGTCATGGCTCCGGTAGGACGGAAGGGTCCTGCTCTAATTAATTGGTGGCTCGCTACCCCAATTCATTAGGGAACGCGCAATAGTTACGCGCGATATGTGGTACACAACAGGGCCCAATATGATATGGATGTATTTTTAAGTAATACCATTATAGAATTGTTTTGAAAACATTCATTGAAAACATTTGTTATATGTGAAGAGTATGCTTAAGGTACTTGATACTGCATGCTTAGAAACTTGGATGTTTAGTATGCTTTGATGAACTCATGCTTATGATTTATTATGTGTACATGTTATATTCTTTCGTATGGATTTGCGAGTAGGACAGGATCCTTACTAAGCATTTGTGCTTACAAGTTTATGTGTTGTCTTATGCTGCAGATAAGGGTAAGGAACACTTAAACTAAAGGAAGAGGCAGGAGGTTGAAGATGTGTGGGGTGGTGGCTCGGGAAGAAAGACTTTTATATCTACATTATTATGCTTATGTTTATGCTCCTTGACAATGAATGATGGTGATTAGGATAGATATTGCATGATAATAGTTACACTTGGAATTTTCATATACTTGATTTTATTGGATTATATTATGGTGTGAAATAATATGTGAACCTATCATGTTATAGAATAACTCGTGATTGAAATATTTCAAATAATGTTCTAATGATGCAAGCATGACATTTGAGTGACATGTATTGACTAGTATGCTTAGCACTCCTATATTACTTAATAGTTCTAAACAAGCATGCTCAATACTTAGTCCTTGCATTGTTGTTTTAAATTTTATGCTAGAGGAAAAAAAATATATGATTGATTGTACGTAACCCCGCCCCGAGTGTAGATATAAGGGCGGGCGTTACAAAATGTGAACATTGTGTTTATCTCCGCATAGAGTCAAAAGTTGATACAATCTTTAGCATAATTTCATATGGTTTGGTAGTCTTGTTAAATTCCGCAAAGATTCTAATTTCAAGTCATTAGATTTGTTTGGAGTTGCTAGGATGTTTATAAAACTAGCATAGAGTATAGACATGGTGTTATATCCTTGTATGTCTTGAAAGTATATGATTTGTGTATGTCTTTAGCACGATTTTGATTGGTGAAGTCAAAGGTTAAGGTTAAGTGAGTAAAGGTAAAGGTAGTAATAAGCGAGCGACGATCCGGCTTAAGTATAGAGAATGTTAGAGAAGTCGGGTCATCACAAAATCCCTCGGATTACTCGTAGTGCGTGTGACTAAATAGGCTTTCGATTTATGTTGGCCGTCTATAATCAACTAATTATAGAACGATCATGAGTGGCACCTAGTAGTACATCATGACCCCCAATTAATCGAAAGATCAACGGTTGACCTCAGAAGTAATTCTGAAACCCTTCAGCAGCTCTAATGAATCGTGCCTCATTCCCTTCACCATCTTATACCCACTTGGTTCAGGACACGGTCTATGTGTGTCAGTCCCCACTAGGCTGACTACGTCACACCTAGCCCAAGTAATGTCTTTCTCGTCCTTTGGATTTCTAATTACTCTCATGTATTTAAGAGACTCATACTCTAAACATGATATGCTCTGGCTAGAGGCTTTGAGTAACAATCCGACGATAGGCCTGGGTATACATCTCCTCGCAAGGAGTGGTGAATCCTTTGTAGGCTGTTCAAACATCTTCGGGCACTTCGGCTTATACCCAATCATCCTGGGTCCACACCTCCTTGGAGATGCTTGCTTAAGATGTTAAAGTATAAGTCTCCATGACCAAGATGACTTGAACACCGCAAGTCAAAGGAACATCGCACTTAAGCTGCAGTAAGAACTTCATTGACATATCTATGTGTAGATTACCATATGAAGTTTTACAGCTAGTCACTCCAATGAACTAGTTCCCTTAACTAGCATCCATGTTTATCTCCGGACATCCCAATGTCACCAGCCAGTGAGAATCAGCTGATTAGAGAATAACCCATGCTAGTCTCAACAGAATTGATAATGTCCGTTTTTTATCAATTCATCGACTAGGGATATTTTCAATACTTCACAATTGCACATTTAGAGATAATCACTAGTTGTGATCTCATCACAAATTCTCTTATGCTGTGAATTGTATTGCGGACATTCAGTAGATGAGTTTAAGAACCCAATCAAATACACAAACATGTATACTCAAATAGTGAATTTTTATTTATTAAAATAAATGTTTACAATCATAAGGCGATTACCTTAGGACACTTCTCTCATATCACTAACAGGTTAGTCCAAAACAACATAAAGCAGTAATATGTTAGTTTATACAGCCTTAGCTGTCTTGGTTCTGACTTTGGGTCTCCAAAATAGAGCCCTAGGTCGAACTGACGCCTACTGTTCCCTCGACGGGGAACGCGTCCTCACCTACTCCTCTCGGGAGAATGTACCTGATGCCAACCGGCTCCTCCGGTTGGACATTTGCCTAGAGGTCCTTTGCTAGGTCTTGGATACCAAGCTGTCCTTCGCCCGGTGCCTAGCATTCCTTCGCCAGGTCTTCAGTCCCAAGCTGTCCTTCGCCTGGTGCCTAGCATTCCTTCACCAGGTCTTCAGTCCCAAGCTGTCCTTCGCCTGGTGCCTAGCAGTCCTTTGCTAGGGCTTCAGTACCCTAGCATTCCTTCGCCAGTACCTAGCAGTCCTTCGCTAGGACTTTTTTACCCTGGCATTCCTTCGCCACTGCCTAACAGTCATTCGCTAGGACTTTTTACCCTGGCATTCCTTCGCCAGTGCCTAACAGTCCTTCGCTAGGACTTTTCCTGCACACTTGAGTAGCATGTTAGATAACACATAAGACTTAACTTTTGAACCCTTTTGCCATTATCAAAACTCAGGTTCGACTTGGGTGCTTTCTGCACCAACAATCTCCCCCTTTTTGATTTATGGCAACCCTGGTTCAAAAAGTTAAGTTAATCAGAGCAAGAAAAAATTAAATTTTGTTCCCTCCCCCTGGAAGGAATCTCCCCCTAGATTTTTCAAAACTTCGTGGGGTTTTTTAAAATAAATTCTAAGTTTAAGGATGGATTTTACTTAGAATAATTTTCAACAGAAACTTTATATTTTCCAAAATAATTTTGGTTGTGTATTTTGGAAAACTTGTAAAATATTTAGATTTAAATATTTAGACAATTTTGAAAACTTAAGAAGGATTTTGAAAACTTAAGTTTGAGTACTAAGGAAAAAATTTCAAAAATTTAAGTTTGAGTACTTAGAAAAATCAGTTCAAAGTACTTAGGAAAATTTTTGAGTGAAAACTTCAGTTCAAAGTACTTAAAAATTTTTTTGAAAGTTTCAGTTCGAAGTACTTAGAAAAATTCGAAAATCTCACTTCAAAGTACTTTAGGAAAGTTTGAAAAATTAGTTTTGAAAAACTTAGTACTTTGAAAAACTTAGTATAAGTACTTTTTGAATAAAGGATAGAGTTTGAAATTTTGAAAAAAAAATTTAGAAAAAACATTTTAAACTTAGAAAAAAATTTTAAACTTTCTCCTTTCCTATCTCTCCCCCTTTGTCATATATCAAACACAAATAAATATAGCAGAAATAGAATAATTAAATTGCATAAAGGAAAATAACTTGCATGATTTTGCTGTACTGAACCAATTCATGATGAGAATTAAACCAAATCAGTTTCACTTTCCTCTTTTAGGGACCTGTCTAACCCAATTGGCTACTTACTAACTGTTATAAATAGTAGTTTTCGCTAGGGTTAGTCAAGTTAAGTGTTCTATTCAAGTTAGATTTTCTAAACTTGACACTTAACTTGATTACTGTGTAAGTTGTATTTAGTGCCCCAATTACTGCAGATGCACTGACTTAAAGCATCTTGAATTAAGGCAAAGACCTAAGCATCTCAACCCTTTCTAAGTTATCAATCAAAAGTACCCTAAAGTACTTGTGAGATGCTGGCTTCTAAATCTATAGGTGCATGTAGTTCTAGGGTTAGGGCCTAGGCTAAGTCCATTTACGAAAAAGCCCTAGTTTTGAAAGGGGGTGTTTTAAAATAAAACTAAGTCAAAAACCTTTTCAAAACTAAGTAAAAGCTGATTTTGAAAGTATTTAAAAACTATTTTAAAACTGATTTTGAAATGGACAACGTAGTAAGAAAACCACAAAGTAGACTCATCCTATTCTACCAAGCATAATCCTAACTACCTTCTTAGTGAGCTGAACTCAGACTCAGGTAGGGGTTTGGTGAATATGTCAGCTAAGTTGGATTTAGAGTCTACATGCTTAAGGACTATCTCACCCCTGGCTACATGATCTCTTACAAAGTGGTGTTTAACTTCTATGTGTTTAGTTCTGGAATGTTGGATTGGGTTCTTAGTTAAATTAATTGAGCTTATATTGTCAATGAATACTTGAGTTTGGGTGTAGCTAAGCTGGAAGTCCTTAAGAGTGTGCATCATCCATAGAAGTTGTGCTACACATTCTCCTAAGACAACATATTCAGCTTCAGTTGTGGATAGAGCTACACAGTGTTGTTTTCTGCTGCACCAACTTACTAGACTATGTCCTAATAATTGGAAGCTTCCACTTGTGCTCTTTCTATCTAATTTGCAACCTGCATAGTCAGAATCTGAGTATCCTGACAAATCAAAGGTTAAGGTTCTAGGATACCAAATCCCTACATTTAGAGTGCCCTTTACATATCTTAGTATTCTTTTTAGGACTGCTAAGTGTGTTTCCTTAGCACAGGTTTGGTATCTAGCACACATCCCTATAGCAAAAAGAATATCAGGTCTGCTGGCTGTAAGGTACAGTAGACTACCTATCATACTTCTATAGAGTTTAAGGTCTACTGGCTTACCATCAGGGTCACTATCTATTTTTATATTAGTAGTCATGGGGGTACTTATGCTTTTAGAGTTATTCATTTTAAATTTCTTTATTAACTCTTTAGCATATTTGGATTGATGGACATAGTTTCCATCCCTAGTTTGTTTAATTTGTAAGCCTAGGAAAAAGTTAAGCTCACCAACTAAGCTCATTTCAAATTCATTTTCCATTATTTTAACAAATTCTTTTAGAAAGTTTGAGTTGGTGGACCCAAAGATTATGTCATCTACGTAGATTTGGGCAATGAATATATCTTTTCCTAGGGTTTTAATAAATAAGGTTGAGTCAATTTGTCCTTGTTTAAATTCTTTAGAAATTAAGTAAGTTGATAATCGTTCATACCAGGCCCTAGGTGCTTGTTTTAGTCCATATAGTGCCTTAGTAAGTTTGTAGACGTGGTCAGGTCTTTCTAAGTCCTCAAATCCAGCGGGTTGCCCTACATAGACTTCTTCCTTAATGATTCCATTTAGAAAGGCTGACTTTACATCCATCTGGTATAGTTTGAATCCTTTATGGGATGCAAAGGCTAATAACATCCTAATGGACTCAAGTCTAGCTACTGGGGCATAGGTTTCGTCATAATCTAACCCTTCTACTTGGCTGAATCCTTTTGCTACTAAGCGGGCTTTATTTCTGACTATTTCTCCTTGATCATTTAACTTATTCCTGAAAACCCACTTAGTGTCAATGACGGATTTGCCCTTAGGTTTAGGCACTAATTCCCAGACTTGGTTTCTTTCGAATTGAGCTAGCTCTTCCTGCATAGCTATGATCCAATCAGGATCAGGTAGGGCTTCCTCTATAGTCTTGGGTTCAATTTTTGAGATCATTGCTATCTGACTAAGGTTTCTATAGGAAGACCTAGTTCTGACTCCTAGAGTTGGATCACCTACAATTTGATCGGTTGGATGATTAAGTCTGGGTTTTTTGGTTTTTCTAGAACTTGGCTCAGCCTCAGGTTTGGCTGGTCGGTTTGGTTCACTATTTGATTCAACTCTTTGAGCTGGTTCAATTATTGGGTCAACAGTTGGTTGATTTGACTCAGTAGTTGGTTCAATAGTTAATTCGTTTAAGGGTTCAATTAAAGGTTCAACAGTTTGTTCATTAATTTCTTGATCAGAATTTGATGACGTAAGGTCTGGATTATCAGATATTGGGTTGATTTCTTCATCAAATATTAAGTTTGTTGTTTCTTCAATTTTCTTCGTTTGTTTGTTGTAAACCCTATAGGCTCTACTTGTGGTTGAATATCTTAGGAAGATGTCTGGGGTTGACTTAGACTAGAATTTTCCTAAATAGTCTTTGGTATTTAAGATATGGACTTTGCATCCAAAGACTCTTAGGTAGTGTAGATTTGGAAGTCTATGGTAGTATAGTTCATAGGGTGTTTTGTTGTGTCGCTTATTATTCAGGACCCTATTTTGGATGTAGCAAGCCATACTAACTGCTTCTGCCCAGTATTGGTTAACTAAGTTGAATTCGTTGAGCATAGCCCTAGCGGCTTCCTGTAGTGTTCTATTTCTCCTTTCGACTATCCCATTTTGCTGGGGGGTTCTAGGACACGAAAATTCATGTAGATACCCATTTACCTTACAGAATTTCTCGAACCGTTGATTTTCAAATTCTCCCCCGTGGTCACTCCTAAGTTTTTTAATTTTAGTATCGTTTTGATTTTCAATTAACTTACAGAATTCATTAAATAGGTTTAGGGTTTCATCTTTGATTTTTAGAAACCTAACCCAGGTAAACCTAGAGTAATCATCAACTATTACTAAGCAGTATTGGTTCCCGCTTAGTGACTTGGTTCCATGTGAATCAAATAGGTCAAGGTGCAGGAGCTCAAGTGTGGTTTGAGTTAGATCAGATTGAATTAGTTTGTGATTAGATCTGGTTTGTTTACCTTGATTACATGATTCACATATTAGGTTTTCATTATTTTTAATTTTGGGGATTCCTTTGATTAAGCCAAGTTGGGTGATTTTTGAGATAGTTCTCAGATTAGTATGACCTAATCTCCTATGCCAGAGGTTTAATTGTTCTAACTGAGTTAACATACATTTGGGTACTAGGGGCAGGTTTATAGTGTAAACATTATTTTTCCTAGTGCCTTTAAGCATGATTTCAGAGTCTTGTAGGTTTCTAATCAGGCAGTTGAATTGTTAAAGGTAACTATATAACCAGAATCACACAACTGACTTATGCTAAGCAAGTTAAAATTGAAATTTTCAACCAAAAGGACTTTCTTAATAATAAAGTCAGACTTAAGTTCAATATTACCTGACCCAATTACCTTTAGTGTAGCATTGTTACCAAATGCCACTAAGCCTAGGTTCTTGAACTTGAGTTTGGTGAATTTTAATTTATCTCCAGTCATGTGTCTGGAGCAACCGATATCCAACATCCATAGGTCCAAATCTTTATGTTCCTACACATAAAGAGTTTTGTTGATTTGGATCCAATTAGAATTAGGAATAGCTTAAATTGACTTTCACAACCTAGTCTGTCTCACCCAATCTAGGGTTAGCAATCACGTTAGCCTTATAGGTTTTGTGAGACAGGTTTTGGTAGATAGAATTTTGAAAAACATGATTTATTTTGAAAAACTTAAATTAATTTTGAAAACAATTGAATTTATTTTGAAAAGAGAGTTTAAGTCTATAAGTAAATGAAAATTTGTGTTAGATTTGAATTTGACAAAGAGTAATTTGAATTTGAATTTCAAAAATTGGCTTCCAGGTCTTGGCGAGGCACTAGGCCTTCTTTGGCCGTAGCCTTATTGGATCATCAACCCTTTCCTTGACAAAGCATTTTAATGAAATTTCATTTTCAAAATTAATCTTTAAAAAATTCTGGTCTAACTAGTTTGGGTCTTGGATCGGTAGCTTCGGCTAGTTTCACCAGTCTAAAGAGACCAAGTATACTTGACCTTATTAGAATTGGTTTCCCTAACATACTATCATCTCACCTCCACCCAATACTATGTTGTCAAGTTTCAGTTAAGTTTGTTCAGTCCTTAAACTAACCATTCCTAAGTCTAAGCATGGTATATTGCAAAAATTAAATAAACAATCAGTCAAGCAAATTACAATCAATAATTAAGTTCTATCTAACAATAAATATAGTTTTTAATTTGGCTCCCCCTGGACTAAAGCCACGGTAATGGTTAGGCAAGATGTGAATCTAGTCCTTGGGGATCCAATACTGATTTGATTCAGTTGGTTTGTTCAAGTACAGTTTAGGTACCCATGCCTGAACTTTATTTCTGGACTGATTCAGTACAGTAAAATAGGATTTTTGTCTAGATTTGGTTCTATAGCCAAGTCCGGATCGATTTAGAACCGATTTCTGTTTTCCAAGAATCATGTCAAGACCCTTGGAACCAGAAGTGAATCGTTCTAAAGCTGATCTAAGATCCTTAACCTGAGTTTTCAGGGAGGAGTTCTCTTTCTCAAGTTTTTCAACTTGAGTAGAGGTTCCTTCTTGAACCTTCTCGGTTAAGGGTCTAGAGTCAGCTCCCTCTTTTAGGAGTTTTACTTCCTGTCGGAAGGATTCGACTCGGAGTTTAGCTTTCGCCAAATCTCGAGAATGATAAGAAATTAATTCATTTAATTAACTTCTAGTAAATCCACTTACCTTGATTTCGCCATCCTCTGAAAAGGTCAGTCTGTCATCATCCTATTCTGATTCTGACGCGGTCTCGACTTCTTCTGAGGCGGTCAGTGCTAGTAGGTTCGACTGTGGGACCTCTTCTTCTTCTTCGGAGGAGGACTCGTCCCACGTTGCTTGAAGTGCCTTCTTCCTTCTATTCTTCTTGGTTTCCTTTAGGTTTGGACACTCCGTCTTATAGTGACCCTTCTTCTTGCACTCGTAGCAGGTCACGTTGAGCTTGTTCTTTTCATTTGCGGGTTCAGCTGGTTCATCCCTTCTTCGGCTGACTTTCCGCTTGTTGGTTTGGTTCTTCAATTCTTTGTAGTAGTTTTGGGCCAGTCGGACCAGCTTAGGTCGATCTCCTTCTTCGTCTTCTGAGTCTGAGTCTGAGTTAGACTTGGGTTCAGGTTGAGGCTTCTTCTTAGTTGTCCTTCCAGTTTTACCTGCAATAAAGGCAATACCTTTCTCGGCCAGATTGCAGTTAGTCTGTTCATGAAACTCTAATTCAGAGAACAATTCATCTAATTTAATTTTTGAAAGATCCCTTGAAACCTTGTATGCATCTACCATAGATGCCCACAAGGTGTTTCTCGGGAAAGCATTTAAAGCATACCTTATTAGGTCACGATTTTCTACCTTGTGACCAATGGTGTGTAGACCGTTCATTAGTTCTTGAATTCGGGCGTGAAGCTGAGCTGCTGTTTCATTACCGGCCATTTTGATGGTATACAGCTTGTTCAGGAGCAGATCTCTCTTGCTGATCCGAGTGTCTGATGTTCCTTCGTGCAGCTCGATCAGTTTTCCCCACAGCTCCTTGGCACTGT
>JAGFNQ010008403.1:218402-290902 GCA_024364735.1 Boesenbergia rotunda | reverse complement strand
TTATAGGTAGGGTGTTTAGGGTCAATGTAATGAATGTCCTTCTTGGGGACATAGTATTGGTTCTGCCCTACTTGCTTTGTTAGGTAAGCTTTCGGGACCCACGCTTTTCGCCGGTTTTCACGTGGGTGGACAAATGAGATAAAGGATTTTTGGGTCGATCCTGATTTATATCCTATCTCAGATTTATTGTACACGCCCTTTTGAGATCCAAGAATAAGGTCAAGATTCTTGGACCGGGTTGTAAAAGTTGTTAGTAAGTCCTTAAGGTTTTGAACTTCACCCTTTAGGGTGGAGTTATCATTTTCCAGTTCAATTGTTCTTTCATTTTGAGTTGATTCAGTTAAGGTTTTGGTATTAATTAATTGCTCCTTAAGGTCTTGATTTTCCTTAAAGAGCTGGTCATTCCTAGATTCAGATGCAAATAAATTTTTATTTAAAACAGAGATAATCTTAAAAAACTTTTTATTAATTGAATCTAAGTATACCTTAGTCGAGCCATCCGAAAAGAGTCCGATCTCTTGGCTCGACTCGTATTCGGAATCTTCGTCGCTTTCCGAGTCTGATCCATGTCCAGTTGCCATTAGCGCTAGGTAACTTGAATTTTTTGGTGGTTCATTGTCGGAGTCGTCCGAGCTCTCGTCCCAGGTGGCTTGTAAAGCCTTCTTCTTCTTGTTCTTCTTGGGTTGGTCCTCCTTTTTATAGGGACATTCATGTTTGAAGTGCCCCTTTCTGTTGCAACTGAAGCAGGTCATTTTGCTTTTACCTTCATTGCTAATGGGCTTCATTATCTTTTGGAGGTCCCTTTTTGAAAACTTGTTCTTCTTTTTGGCAAAGACTTTTCTTACCAAGTTTACCATATGCTCCTCGTCGTCTGAGTCTGACTCTGGTTCTTCTTCGGATTCTTCTTGAATATTCTTCTTCGACTTGACCTTTCTTGAAGAATCTGCAAACAAAGCAAACCCTTTCTCGGCCTTGGCATTAGTTTGTTCATGCAACTCTAATTCACAAAACAGTTCATCTAAATTTATTTTTGGAAAGATTCCTAGAGATTTTATAAGCATCTACAATGGATGCCCATAATGAATTTCTAGGAAAGACATTTAGTGCATACCTTATAATGTCTCTGTTTTCTTGTTTGTGCCCAATCAGGTGGAGTCCATTTAGTATGTCCTTGATCCGAGCGTGAAGTTGACTTGCAGATTCTCCTTCCTGCATTTTCATATTAAACAATTTATTTAAAAGCAAATCCCTTTTTGTTACCTTTGCATCAGTAGTGCCTTCATGCAATTCAATTAGTTTATCACAAAGTTCTTTTGCTGATTCGGTTGGTCTGATTCTGTTCAGCTCTTCTTTGGTTGGTCCGCACTGGAGGGTGTTATGCGCTTTGAACTCGATCTGAGCTTTTTTCTTCATTTCCAGGTTCCATCTATCGGGCTTCAGTGGCGCCTTGTTTCCCTCGTCCATTGGTGGTTCGTAGCCAGTTTGCACCGCGAACCATTGATCCATATCGGTTTTGAGATACACTTCCATTCTCCGCTTCTAGTAGGGGAAATCTTCCCCGTTGAAGAGCGGAGGACGAGCAGTGCTGTAACCTTCACTCTGGGCCATCTGTGACTTACAAAAAAAACAACAAAACTCGTTCCAAGACTAAGTCTGTAACGACCCGCCTTCTAGTACTATGGCTTAAGGTGGATCGCTACTACTAACTGGCTGACTGATTAACTAATCATTGTTTTCCAGATGCTAAACCAACTGGGGGAATTTTAAAAAAAACTTATTTCGCTATTTACTGAACTAACAATTCATAATCATGTTGAAAGTACTAACCAGCCAAAATAAAACAAAAACTTTAATTTTATTAGCTTGGACAGGGTTTGATCCCTCAACCTCTGCATTGCATGGCTAAAGCACTAACCAGCTGCTCTACACCGCTTTTGTTTTACATAGAACCAGTCGACTGCTATATGCCAGTCGACTGGTCGGGCCACAGAATGTTTCTGTGCCCGATACCAGTCGACTGGTGTTGTCCCAGTCGACTGGTAGCTCTGAAATTCCAACTTACAGATTTTCAGAACTTATCAAACTTGAGCTACAATGTACCAAAATCATATCTAACAAGCATAATGACATAAATAAAGTTTCACAACTATTCTAGGGCATTTATTACATGTTTTTGAGGGTTTCTAGCATGTATAGCAACTTAGAAATTACAAAAACTACATGTAGAAGCATAACATGAATGTGCCAAGTTCGTATCAACTTCTTATTAAAACTATTCAGTATTCCTATCTAAAGGCATCCTTAGCTACTACATGTCATTCTATATGGTGCATTAATCTTAGAACAAGCATATCATAAGTATTTAGCATGTGGATCAAAAGTATCAAGTTCTTACCCCTAAACCTTAAGCATGGATCTAAATCACCATATTACAAGTAGTAACTCATATCATTCAACATCCACTAAACAAATATTAAATCAGGTAAATAAACCACTTTAGGTACACTAGGCACCACAATTAATGAGTCTAAACAAGTTCATACATAGTTCTCATAATATATTATGGAATAACTAAAGAAGCATAAAAAGGATTATTTCTATACTTTGCAAGTTCCGAAGACTTTTATTCCAACTCCACCATCACACACACTTTGCATCAAGCCCGCCGCCTCCGCTACTAGTGCTTTCCTTTACCTGTATCTGCAGTATAGGGAAATGCAAACTAATAAGCATAAAGCTTAGTAAGTACCATCTAGCCTCACAAAACTATAAAATCTCGGATTATGCTTTTCAAAACATGCTATGCAAATACACGCTCATGTTCATAAACAATCATGTTATGCTCATGCTAAAATGCATGTCATAAAATGTCATGGCAAATAACTGAGACATGGCATATACTGAACTGAAGCTGAAAACTACGCTATAGCATGGCATACATATCTGAACTGAAACTGAAACCAACTAACATAAAACTAATTATTATTTCACCACATACTAAAATGAATTTCTGAAAACTAAATACATATAGTAGGTGAAAGTAATAATCAACTGCTGTGGGCCCGGCAATGTACCAACTGTGCGCGCATCCCTAATAAATCCGAGGTAGCAAATCCCGAATCCTTAGGGTTCTACTAGGCTATCTGAACCTAGGGGCAACTAAGGAGCTCATCCCATACTAGGTTATCTGAACCTAGAGGCAACTTGGAGCCTATCCCTGGACCAGAGTCCGGTACAATGCCACTAAAAATAAAATAGTCCTTTATACTTTTCTTTCCTTTTCTGATTCTTGCTTTTACTAGGTTATCTAAACCTAAGGGCAACTAGGAGCCCATCTCGTTGGACCTTGGTCTCAATCATAAACTGGAGCAAGAATTTCTATTCTTTAATGCTTTCTATAGCATTAACTGAACTGAACATTTTAACAAACACCTAACGTGCGTGCTTGTTCATAATTTACGATTTCTAATCGTAGAACATACATATAAGGAGATAAAGCATACGGAAAATCGACCGAAACTACTTATACTGCAGGTGAGGGGTACTTACATCCTGCGCTAGGTTTTCTTACGAATAAAATCTGAAATTCCTGAGGGAACGTCGAACTACAACGTTCTTCTTGCTTCTTGGCGTTCTCCTCGCATTTACGAGGGTCCCCGTAGAGAATAGGGCCTCTTGAGACCTTCCCTTTGCTTTCCCTTTGTCTTGGGCGGCAAGAGAAGAGGAGGAGAGGAAGAAAATCGCGAGAGGGAGAGAGAGAGTCGGCGGTGAGAAGATGTGAGGAAAAGAATGAATATAAAAACCCTAAGTTCCCCTTTTATACTTACGGAAAAATTTAACTAACTTTACCTTATTTATCCTTCCCTCTATTTTTTCAATGAAAACAGATTAGCTCACTTGGTAAGTTTATTTTCTTCTCAGGAATAGGTCTTGGGTTCAAACCCCATTATAATAAATTTTACTGTGCATTTTATTTTTATTCATTTTTGTCTTATTTGTCCATGGAAAAATTCTATAAAAATATCCATAAATTCAGAATTAATTCTAGGATATTTCTAAATTTAGGTTTGAGAATTTTCGGGCGTTACAAAGTCTTGGATTAGTGGTGTGGTACGAAAAAAAAGAATAAGTGAAGAGCGACTCGAAATGGTGTTGCACCAAATTCGAGTAAAACTGAACGAACAAAAGAAAAAGATCCAAATTTAAGCAACAATACTTAATTTAGATTGTGCAACGAAAAACACAAAATGCGAAAAACTGGATCTCCCCCGGCTCTTACGGTGGTTGCACCGATTCAGAGCGTACCAAGGCTCTGATACCACTTGTAGGACCGATGCACGTGAGAGGGGAGGTGAATCACGTGACTTTTAAAATCTTCGTTATAGGATCAAAGTCGATAGAAAATTGTACGATGCTTTGAAAAACGTGCACAGCGGAAAAATTAAAACGAAAAGCGTAAGCGAAAAATAATAAAAAATTACACGAGGAGTTTTACTTCGTTCGGAGCCTTCGGCGACTCCTACTCGAAGACCCAGGCTCCTTGAGCCTTTCCTGTGGGCAATCCACTAAAAACCTCTACCGGCAAACTCCCGGTAGAGTGATTCGAATACAAGATTAAGTGGAAGTGTAACAACCCTACACTTCCCCTTTTAATAATTTAAGTGCAGACAGAACAAAAATTATGTTACCCAACACTTAGATTTATCTGAAGCAGCTTGGGTGTTGGGAGCGATCTTCCGGCAGCGGTCGGACAGCGTCGAGTCAAAGCACAAACCGCAGTAGAGGAGCGTGGAAGCAAGAGAGTGCCAAAGCTTGAACCAGAATGAAATTTTTCTATCTTTTAGAGGGCTTGCTTGCTTCCTTTTATAGTGTCTCGATGCATGTTCTTCTCAGCTCAAATTTTATCCATCAGCAAGAAGGAATAATTCAAACAAGATAACGTTTCTATCTTTGCTTCACTTAAATAATTTAAATAAAGTTTAATCTGAAAAGTTAACCAAGAGGTTTTATCCTCTTACCTCACCAAGGCTTTTTTTTTGAAAAAATAATTTACAATACAATTTTATTAATAATTTAAAAAGAGATTTTATCCTTCTAGCTAGGCTTCACGTGAGAATTTTAAGCATTAATAGGAATAATTAGAAAATAACAATAAGATTTTATCATTAGTAGGAATAATTTTATTCTCCAAAAAAATAAGAAATACGAATAATTTAAATGAAAATTTATCCTCCACCGAGGCTTTAGATGAGGAATAAATTTATAAAATTAACCTACAAAATCTAATTAGTTCACATATCAAATAAATCCTGTAAAATAGAGGTAATAAATTTAGAGTTAATTAGACCCCGTCCAAACCTGGATAAGGATCTAACCAGGACTCAACCGAGGTCACCAAAATGGGCCTAAGTTGGACCGCGCCTACAGTCCTAAAATAGGACCCATCCTCACTGGTTCGCTCCTCCAGTGACTTACCTTACTTACCTCGTGCAGCTCTACTCAACTTCTTAACCCACCAGGTCTTCCTGCCAGGGCTCAACCACCCTGGTCTTTTTGCCAAGTTTCAACCAACTTGGGCTTCAGCCAATTGTCAGGCCCCACGAACCCAACTGGACTTCTTGCCAGGACTCAACCACCCTGGACTTCAGCCTAGTATCAGGTCCTAAGTCTTTCAACCCTACACACTTAATAAAGAGGTCAAAACCAAAAGCAAGCCTAACTTTAACCTATTTGTCATTCATCAAAACGCAAGTTTAACTATTAGTGCAAATTGCACCAACAGCTTGTGTGCACCCGAGGGACCTTGGAGAGCAAGGACGATGAGCTGATGGGCGCGGACTTCGAGGCATGCGTGAAGGATGGCATGGAGGCAAGCTGGAGGCTTGCGTGCATCCGAGGGACGGGAGCCGAAGATGAAGAGGGCGCGAAGGCAATAGTCGAGCCTGCGGATGAGGAGTCAGTCGAGTCGTGAGGGTACGAGTGTTGTGTGATTGTACTCGGGAAATCCTAGGGTTTGAGTGTGGAGTAGAATGTACTCGGGAAGGGTAAACCTTAGGTGGGTGAGTAGACCAGTCGACTGGCCTGAGGGCAGTCGACTGATGGAACTCACAGAAAGGTTCTGGCCAGGGACCAGTCGACTGCTCTGGGAGCAGTCGACTGGTAGGTGGCTGGTGAGTTGGCTGCAATTTGAACATTGGGAGTTGCAACAGTCAAATTTCAGTGGCACCAGTCGACTGCTCCTGGGAGCAGTCGACTGGTGGCGAGGGTTTCAGCCCAAGTCCTATTTAAAGAGGACTTCGTGGTGTCTGAGATTCTTGACGAATCTTGTCTTGGTTAAAGGCACGATAGTAGTCTTTGTGCTCAGGATTGTCAAGGTCATTATGGCGAGGTTTCTCCACTCACAAGGAGCCACAAGAGCTAGCCGAAGGTTATCTAGGGAGTGATCCACCGACGGATTCTTGGATTAGTCACCTGTCCGGGGTGGATACTAAGTAAATCTTTATTGTTAGCATTGGTTAGTTTTGTCTTATTGTTTTTATTATATATTCCGTTGCGCATACTAACTGTGTAGGAAGAACGAACCGAAGAATCGCTATTCACCCCCCCTATAGCGTACCGGAAACGATCTGCAGAGGCTTCGTGGCAGTTTGCTTCGATGGTTCTGTTTTGGCCTTGACCTGGGGCGCCCGTATCCATTCGGGCGCCTAGCCCCAGTGAGGCACCTCAGCTGCAGAAACACGTTCCTTCGTTCCCTGCAACCAAGGTTAGTTCCAAAACACAAGAAGCAAAATATGTTAGCCATTATTTACAGCCTAAGCTGTCTTGGTTCTGACTTTGGGTTTCCCAAATGGAACCCTAGGTCGAACTGACGCCTACTGTTCCCTCGCACGGGGAACGTGTCCTCACCTACTCCTCTCAGGAGAGTTTACCTTTTGCCAACCGGCTCCTCCGGTTGGACTTTTGCCCAATCCTCCCGATCAGGTCTTCGTGCCCTGTCCGCGACCAGGACTTCTTGCCCAACTTTCGGTTAGGTCTTCGGTGCCCAGCCCTTTGCCAGGACTTCTTG
The DNA here is from genome assembly GCA_024364735.1 of Boesenbergia rotunda. Lineage (NCBI taxonomy): Eukaryota > Viridiplantae > Streptophyta > Magnoliopsida > Zingiberales > Zingiberaceae > Boesenbergia > Boesenbergia rotunda. Next base: position 283,836 of record JAGFNQ010008403.1, on the reverse strand, counting down.
CCAAGAAGTCCTCGACCAGGACTTCTTTGCCCAAATTCCGGTCAGGTCTTCTTGCCCAGTCCTTGACCAGGGCTTCTTGCCCAGCCCTTTGCCAGGACTTCTTGCCTAGTGTACCTAGGACTTTTCCTGCTCACTTAGTAAGCTTGTTAGATCACATTAACACCTTAACTTCTGAACCCTTTGTCATTATCAAAACACAGGTTTGACTTAGGTGCTTCCTGCACCAACATCATCATCCCGACTCACCAAGACACGAATTTCGTCAATAATCAACGGTACACCATGTAATTAATATTATTTTTTAACTTACCGGGCCTATCGATTTAGCAGAATAAATCTAGCCCATTGGTAAATCAAAGAAATAAAATACTAAATACACGTGCCCGTTATTATATCGGGATTTAGAGATTGTACTCCATAATAATCCGAGGTTCGATCCAATTATTAAGTCAGTATAAATTGGATTACCTCTATTTTGGTCCTGCTCAATACACACAAAGTGCACTAGTGTAATTCTATGGTTAAGACAGACCACACCTAATTACACTACAACCATCCCGATGGTTTGTCTAACTCTATCTCAGTTGTGAGCCTCTACTTATACTATGCAAGAGACTGATAACATGATCTTCTGTGTGTCACCACATACCCATGTTATCTACAATGCAGAGTATGAGACTGTTATGCATATACTAATTTAAACATGCAACTGTGTTGTTTTGATTTTCTTTCAAAATGTGGATGTTCATATATAAAAAGATAAGTCTTTTAGTATACATAAAATTGAGATATAATTTTAAGAGCAATGATAGGGAGAGTGAAAATGGAAAAGTGAAAACTATAGTGAATGGTGTGGCATGACGTGACACTTTATATGTACACGTCTGATTATCGCTTGGACACCATCGGCGGCCTTCGGCCGCCGCTCCGAATCAAACTATACTCTGGGGGGCACGGTGAATCTGTCGGAGATCGTGCATGCATTCTTCATCACTAATTTGTAGAAAATCTAATTGTTGCATAATCACTTCCAATGTATCTTTCAGTTTTCAAAATTGTTGCATAATCACTTCCAATGTATCTTTCAGTTTTCAAAATTTTTCAGTCTTCAATAATTTTCGCTCTGAGTTTGCCCTTGATATTATATTTGAAGCAGCACACGAATTTTCTTGTCCTCTCGTGGTAAAGGAGGTAGTTACTATTTTTCTATCTAAGTATGCTTCAAAAGCTCTTTTTCTCTTCTCTTTACTCTAGAAAAACTGGTGTATTACGCCCTTCAAATGATTAACTTATCTAGATGCTTCTATTAAGGTGTCATAGACACCTGACTGATGGCCAATAAAGATAACATTTATGTTTTCTCCTAGATTAAATACATCATTTAGAATTATGAAAAATAGACATAAGAGTGGAAGGCCTTACGATCGAGAATGGAGAGGTGGGAGCGGTTTTTGGAAAGGTTTTTTTTCCAATTGGGTTGCTTCCAGCCTGTTCGATGAAGAAGCTTGCGGTTATATATATCTTTACGCTTAGCTTATAGTGCCTATGCTATGCTTACGGCAGACAGACTGGAAGATGCCGATGAAGAAAGGAGCGAGAGCAACGGAAGACGTCAGGCAAAGAAGGCGCGAAAGGAAGGAAAATTTAAATTTGGGGTTGCTCACTCATGAATGAGGGTTTGAATGGGGCACAAAAGGGGATAGAATAAAAAAAAAATTTAATAGTAAATAATGAACTGGTAAGAATTTTTTTAATACTGCAAAATCGAGCTGGTAACGTCATGTGTGCTGGTCGCTCACAAAACGTCAAGCTCGATATCATTTGTCTATATATATATATATATATATATATATATATATATATATATATATATATATATATATATATATATAATATTACTTAATTAATAATAATAATTTTGATTAATATAATTTTATTTATTTTAATAAATTATTCTAACAATTGATTTATTCAAGCTGACTTTTATTAAGAAGTTTGAAATAAATTTATCTCAAAATTATTGCAAAGTAACAGTCCACTACAAATCTGTCAGCGTTTCCTCTGACAAGCCGGGTCGGAAGCGAGTTTGGAGAGCCACACCTGATCCGCCACCGCTGCCACGTCGTCGTCGTTACGGCGCCACGTCCAATGTGCGTGCGTGGCGTTGGCCAACTCGAGCCGGCCGTGACCGAAGCTCGCCTCCCTGAAGAGCGAGATCTCCGGTTGCGGGTCCTGGTAACGGCTGGCAAGTCCCTCTCTGTTGCCCCCGTCGCCGATGGTGATGTGCACCGGTCCGCATGCGTCCAAGCGGTTATCGTGCACCCGGTCGAACCGCTCGTACGCGTGGACGTGCCCCGCGAACACCACGTCCACTCGGGCCTCATACAGCATCGCCTCCAGCGCCACTCGCATTTCCTCGCCCTCCCCCTGGTGTGCCTTGTTCGAGTTGTACCATGGAGCGTGGATTAGCGCTATTACCCACTGCTGGCGCTTCCGGTCCAACTTCGTTAGGTCTGCCTCGAGCCATGATTGCTGCGGCGACCCGGGGCCGAAGTCAGCGTACGAGCCCAGCATGATCACGTGGATGGCACCGCCGGCGACGTCGAAAGAGTAGAAGAGGTTGGAGCCGGAGGAGGCGGCTAGGTCAGCGTCGTACGGCATGCGCCAGCGCGCATTGTACGCGACGAAGCTTTCCGGGTGGATCAGGGGGATCTTCTCGATCTCATGGTTGCCCTGCGTCACCATCCACGGCCGGGAACTCGCCAACGGCTCCACTAGCCGGCCGAATGAGTCCCACAGAGGCTGTATGAAGTCAGCGTAGGAGAGGTCTCCTGGGAGCAGAAGCAAGTCGTAGTCTGCCGCCGCCAGGTGATTCAGCGTCGAGGTCGTCCACTCAGTTTGACCCAAATCCCCTGTTGCACATCCAACGATCTCAATCAATTTCGTCTTCTTACGTACGTACTTTGAATATTATAAATTAGTATGCCGGGAGAACGCACCGATGACGGCGAATTTGAAGGGCAAAGACTTAGGTGGGGCCTTGAACGAGAAGTTGCGAGCCGAGTTCATGCCTAATCGGTAGTGGTAGACCTTGCCAGGAGTCAGTGGGCCGATGACGACGTCGTGGATATGGCCAGAGCGGTACAATAAGTAGGAGTAGGAGTCGGAAGAGCCGGTGGCCTTTGAAGAATTTTTGCCGAGGGAGGTGCCATATTCCACCACCGATGGGCTGTCGTCGTCGGTGATCCATGTCACCCTCATTTTATCCGACCCCACAAGTGATATGTGGACCTATACATTAATTAATATTGTGATTTTTTTTTCTCTTTCTGATTATCGACCCCAAATATCTATGGAATGGCCGACTCTGAATTATGTACCTGCTGGGGAGTGAGGCCGTCGGCGTCATCAGCGAGGGGGGTGAAGATGGTGCCCCTTGGCGGCGGGCGGGTGTAGGCGTGAGCGCAGGCAAGGAGGGAGCAAGCAACGATAGCGAAGCACAGGACGGAAGGAGGCGGCGCCATGGGGGGCAGGGGGCTGGTGGGGATTGAGAGCGATCGCTACCGGTCCGCTTGGCTCTGTATTTGTACTTGGAGCAAGGCAGAACGGCTTTGGGAAGGAAGGAAGGATCCTATCGACACTATTTTAACCCATTTAAACAGTGCCACGTAGTATTAGATTGTCGTATCCACAAAACGGATATGAAAGTGGGCAGCCCCATAGGATATTCATCTATACGAATATGGGAGCCTTATTTTCGACATGATTGTTTTTTAATTTGCTTCTGCTTTTAGAAAAGAAATCATTGAATTGGGAGAAAACTGTCAATTTGCATATAATTGACGGTCAGAGGGAGGGCCCTGTAGTAATTTCAATGAAGAGTACCATATCTTATACTTGTTTTCATATATATATAATCTTAGTGAATATTTTAAATTTTTTTATATTTAATATTATAATTCAATCCCTAAACTTTAAAAATAAAATCCTAAATGATATATTTTATAAGCCAATTTTTCATAAGCATGTATTGTAATTTTATTAAATCTTGCTTTTATGAAAACAATAGTTGAGAGGAATTTAAATAATAATCAAATACCCTTAGTAGAGATTTATATTCAGGCATGTTCCAATGAATTTCTTTACAAATGGGATGATTCATTTAAGATACCAACAGACATGATCAGTTTCCTTTTAGTTGTATATTTTATTTATAATGTTATTAATAATACCATAAATACTTTGATTGTTTTCCGCAACTGAAAACAATGAATTAAATGTTGCTATACATGCATGACAGAATAAGAATGCTAATAATATATGACACACAGAAAGGAATAATAAATTTAATCACATCACGTATATCCAATAGAAGATTTCTAAAGAGATTCATAAAATAAAAAAATTTAAGAATTTTTTTTAGTGATAGATAAATTTCAAATATATATTTTCAACTTTAAATTAACCATACCAGCGGATAATAATTAATGATATATAAAAGCTTAATAATATAGGATCTATAAAAAAAATTATAGGAAGATTTTTGGGTGCGAAGAAAATGATAAATTTTTATATGATATTGACGTGATATATTAAAAAAACATATATAGATTTTTTATTCATCCTGTCGCGAAGTGAGGTGGGCTTTCCAAAAGTGAGATAGTCCTTCGGGGATCATGAACCGCTGAGGCTGGCCACGAAGCTCGCTGCTGACCTGTAAGATAGGGACCATTAGAACCCGTCGGGAGAAGTCCTCGGCAAGACATTCTAACGGTCAAGTCAGTCCTTGAGAATGGAAAGTAGAAGGAAAGCAATAGAACAGTAAGAATGCACTATTGCGTGTACCTGCGAGATGCGAAGTGAAGAGGCTTATATAGCGGGGGAAGCTGACAGCTCCTGCCCCGCCTGCCAATTTGTCCCATAGCGAGGACAAGGCGTTGCATGCCCAGTGGTGGCAGGATACAATAGTGCATACCGGAATAAGAAAAGAGACACTGTCAACTTAAATACTAGCGTCGTTGGGCGACGCTTGGCCTAACACCACTTTATGTGGTCGTAGTACGGGGGGACAGGGTGTGACAGGAAGATCAAGACATCAGTGGGATATCCGTCGCTTGGGTCAGAATAGTATTAGACCTGAGCCGACCCCGTACTGCTTCTGGTAGTCTAGTGTCAGTGAGTAGTTGTTCGTCATGTCAGGGCCGATTGAGGACCCCTAAGAAGGGTGCCAACTGGGGGCACTGAATAGCGAGGCCGACTGAGGGCCTAGAAGGAAGGCACCGACTGAGGACACTGACTGATGAGGTCGACTAAGGGCCTAGAAGGTAGGTGCCGACTGAGGGCATTGACTGATGAGGTCGACTAAGGGCCTTTAGTGATATATTGGCTAAAGTTCCCTTGGGCTCAGGCTTACCCCAGGAGCATGGGCCGCCACGCGTCGGCTAGGAGCCAAACTTAGAGGCGTAACAGATTGAGTTAGGCATTATTTGAATGCAGAAAGTCCCAGGGAGCATGGGACGCCACGCGTCCGACTGGGAATCTCCGGAGAGGAGCGCGGGGGCGTGCCCGCGAGAGAGTCTAGACTATGACCTGGGCCTATCCCTTTACATTCCCACGGGAGCTAGGCTGGGGCGCTCGTATAAGTCTTCCATCCCACGGGCTCCCAAAGCCCACGAATCTATCCTCTGCTAACGAGGCGCCAGGCTGTCAAGTCGGGCTACACATAAGCTGGCTCGGGATCATTAATCATTAAAGATGCTCTTTAAAAGAGAAAATTAACCTAAATGCAGGGACATGTTAACTAAGAGAGCGTTATTGCAATGATGAAATCATTTCTTTTCTCTTCAAAACACTGAGTGGTCATTGACACTTTATGGTCAATGCAGAGATATTAGAAATATTTTTATGCTTAATCTTGAATTAAATGTTATGTGATGGTCATAGTGAAAAAACAACGCATTGGCAAAACTGAAATGGACATTTTTAGTTGATCTCTATGTTTATCTTGTGATGTTTGATCAAAACAACATAAAAAGTAAAATGATCAACAAAATAATATCATTGGTAGCCGAGTGGTGTTGACCATGATTTTAATATTTGGGCAAATTCATTAACTTAATCCTTACATTATGATTTAATATGTGTGTCTAAGCTTATAAAGACGTATGAGAATACACTTTTTAATATGGGATAGAGATAAACCCATTAAATATTGTTAACTAATCTCGTATAATGGATCGACCTCTATTACGAATCAATGCCTAAGATATCGGTTAAAGGTAACTCTTTGTCACTAAAGGCTCCCCAATCATATAATCTTGGATATTTTCACTATGTGGCGACCAAACTCTCATAATTACATATATTCACCATTCACATATTTCATCAAACATATATAATACACAATACATATAGAACAAAACGACAAACATTTCATTGAACAAGAAAATGGACAAATCCATAATTTATACATTAACGTCGTATAATAGCTACTCCCTACATCCTAGATATAGAGAATCTACTCAATTGCAAGGAGGATACAATAAGAAGACAAGAAATAAGCAATCTACAACCTTAAGCAAAGATTGAGAGGGAAGAGAAAACTTATCTATCAAGCATGGGTCTTCTAGGAGGAACTTCTTACTTCAGAGGTGGATGAATCATAGATGGAGGCAACGACGGTGGATCTAGGGTCTCCCCTAGGGGGAGAACTCTTCCCCAAGGAAAGGGGAAGGACCCCAAACCAAAGATGATCAAGGGGGGGGGGGGAATTCACCTTTTATAGAGAGAGAGAGAGAGAGAGAGAGAGAGAGGAGGGGGGATGTGGCTGGTGCAGATTTGTACATCCCAAGCACACGGCCGTGTGATTTTGCACCCCCTAAGGCACAACCCTGTGAATTTGTACCTCTCCACTACGATTCTGCACACCCCTGCACAAATTTGCTTGGAAGAGAGGTATAGCCGCATCTTCCCTTTTTGTATGTTTTCATGGGTTGATGTCTAAAGCAAAGTTGAAGATATTGAAATCCTCTTTAATTTGATATAAAGAACAAACTAAAACTCTAACTAAACGAAAAGTAACAGCCATTATAAAATTGGTCTGCAGTGCAGTCTAGGTGTGCCACTTCACATGGCTATGTCTAGGGGAGGCATGGACATGTGACTCCTTTTAGCATAACTAGATGTTGTTTTCGTGGGTTGAGATCTGAAGAAAGTTGTAGATCTTGAAGTTTTCTTCATTTTTATAGAAGAACAATCCGAGACTCTAACCGATCAAGAAGTTATGGTCGTTTCAAAATTGATCTGTAGTATAGCTTGGGTGTGCCTTGGCACACTACCGTGTCTAGGAGAGGCATGGTCGTACCTCCCCAAGACTTAGTTTTCATGGGATGAGATCTAAAGGAAAGTTGTAGATCTTGACGTTCTCTTCGGTTTGATGGGTGGAACGACCTGTAACTCCAACTGACCAAAAATCTATGTCCGCTTTGCTTTTGCTCCGCAGTACTGTCTGGAATTCAACATAGTCGTGCCTAAAAGGCACCTCCATGCCATGAGTATGTTGATGCAGTTTGACCCTGATTGTTGTTTTGGTGTTGACACCGATTTAAGTTTAGGTTAATAAGATGAGTCTGGTTTAAGTCCTGGTCGGGGACTGGGCACGACTCCTGGTGAGTGAAGCCGGGTTATGGAAACCCTGGTGAGTGAAGTCGGGTCCTGGTGAGTGAAGCTAGGTGATTGGAAACCCTGGTGAGTGAAGCCGGGTCTTGGTGAGTGAAGCTACGTGACCGAAACCCTGGTGAGTGAAGCCAAGTCCTAGCGAGTGAAGCTAGGTTAAATGAAATCCTGGTGAGTGAAGCCGGGTCTCGGTGAGTGAAGCCGGGTGACCAAAACCCTGGTGAGTGAAGCCAGGTCCTAGTGAGTAAAGCTAGGTTGAATGAAGTCCTGGTGAGTGAAGCTGGGCACGGAGTCTTGGTCCAGGGGACCAGGATGAGTCAGAGAAGGCTAGGGTGTTAGTGATATGAGAAAAGTGTCCTAAGGCAATCGCCTTATGATTGTAATCATTTATTTTAATAAATGAATATTCACTATTTGAGTATACATGTTTATGTATTTGATTGAGATCTTAAACTCATTTACTGAATGTCCGCAATACAATTCACAGCATGAGAGAATTTGTGATAAATTCACAACTAGTGATTATCTCTACATGTGCAATTGTGAAGTATTGAAATTGTCCCTAGTCGATGAATTGATAAATACGAACACTATCAATTCTGTTGAGACTAGCATGGGTTATTCTCTAATCAGCTGATTCTCACTGGCTGGTGACATTGGGATGTCCGGAGATAAACATGAATGCTAGTTAAGGGAACTAGTTCATTGGAGTGACTGGCTGTAAAACTTCATATGGTAGTCTATATATAGATATGTCAATGAAGTTCTTACTGCAGCTTAAGTGCGATGTTCCTTTGACTTGCGGTGTTCAAGTCATCTTGGTCATGGAGACTTATACTTTGACATCTTAAGCAAGCATCTCCAAGGAGGTGTGGACCCGATGTGATTGGGTATAAGCCGAAGTGCCCGAAGATGTTTGAATAGCCTACAAAGGATTCACCACTCCTTGCGAGGAGATGTATACCCAAGGCCTATCGTCGGATTGTTACTCGAAGCCTCTGGCCAGAGCATGACATGTTCAGAGTATGAATCTCTTAGATACATGAGAGTAATTAGAATCCGTAGGAAGAGAAAACGTTACTTGGGCTAGGTGTGACGTAGTCAGCCTAGTGGGGACTGACACACATAGACCATGTCTTGAACCAAGTGGGTATAAGATGGTGAAGGGAATGAGGCATGATTCATTATAGCTGCTGAAGGGTTTCAGAATTGTTTCTGAGGTCAGCCGTTGATCTTTCGATTAATTGGGGATCATGATGTACTACTAGGTGCTACTCATGATCGTTCTATAATTGGTTAATTATAGACGGCCAACATAAATCGAAAGCCTATTTAGTCACACGCACTACGAGTAATCCGAGGGATTTAAAACTAGTTGAAAATTGAATTTTCCAATCAAGAGAGATTAGGTTTGGTTGAGCGAAACGATAAGTCGAATCTGAATTTTTCAGAGACGCATCGGAAGCGTAAAATGGCTAAGTCTTTTGAAGACTTAATAGATAAATTAAATGAGTTTAATTCATTGGGGCGTGCCCTGGATAGGCCGGCCAAAGAGGGTCCCCACCCTCTTTGCTTGGCCGGCCACAACAAAGGGAGGGAACTAAATTGATTGGTTCAATTTATAAAATAAATCAAGTGTGGTTTGTTTTATAAAATTATGGATGATATAAATTTTTTATATAAACCAAGGTTTGGTTTATTTTTCATGGAAATTAAAATGAACCATGGATTGGTTTATTTTATTTTATAAAATCAATCATGGATTGATTTACCATGATAAAGAAATTTATATAAAGAAATTTATATAAAATTTATTTTTCATGGAAATTAAAATGAACCATGGATTGGTTTATTTTATTTTATAAACTCAATCATGGATTGATTTACCATGATAAAGAAATTTATATAAAGAAATTTATATAAAGAAATTTATTTTTCATGAAAATTAAAATGAACCATGGATTGGTTTATTTTATTTTATAAAATCAATCATGGATTGATTTACCATGATAAAGAAATTTATATGATAAATTTCTTATGAAAATTTATTCCATAAGAAAAAAAGAGACTTGGTTGATTTTTATCATGAATTAAAATATGATTTTAACCATGATATAAAATCAAGACTTGACAAGATGGAATAAGTCATAGAAAATTTATATGATAAATTTCTTATGAAAATTTATTCCATAAGAAAAAAGAGACTTGGCGGTTGAGAGACCACTATATAAAGGACCCAAGGCAAGACTTGGAATTAATTCGAAATAATCCAAGTATTCTTACTTGGGCTCTCTCCCTCTCCTCCCTTCTTCCTCTTGGCCGGCCACAAGCCTCTCCCCCTTTCTTCTTGCCGTGAGCACAAGGAGAAGCACCGAGGCGACGAAGTTCTTCCGTTGGGACGATCTTCCTCTCCGGCCATCATCACCTTGGGATTGGGCGCAAGTCATCTTCCTCCTTCTTGCCGGAATTGTGATTCCGGCCAACCTTGGTGGTGAGTTTTTCCGATGTGATTACTTCTCTCTGTTGGTGCAGAAAGCACCCAAGTCGAACCTGAGTTTTGATAATGGCAACAGGGCTCAAATGTTAAGTCTTACTTGTTATCTAATATGTTACTCTAGTGTGCAGGGTAAAAAGACCTAGCGAAGGACTGCTAGGCACTGGCGAAGGAATGCCAGGGTAAAAAGCCCTAGTGAAGGACTGCTAGGCACTGGCGAAGGAATGCCAGGCTACTGAAGCCCTAGCGAAGGACTGCTAGGCGCCAGGCGAAGGACAGCTTGGGACTGAAGCCCTAGCGAAGGAATGCTAGGCACCGGGCGAAGGACAGCTCGGTATCCAAGACCTGGCGAAGGACCGCCAGGCAAAAGTCCAACCAAAGGAGCGGTTGGCATCAGGTACATTCTCCCGAGATGAGTAGGTGAGGACGCGTTCCCCGTCAAGGGAATAGTAGGCGTCGATTCGACCTAGGGCTCCATTTTGGAAGCCCAAAGTCAGAACCAAGACAGCTAAGGCTGTATAAAAATTAATATGTTACTGCTTTTTGGACTAACCCTGGATGCAGGACCGAAGGACTAAGTGTCTGCAGCTCAGAGAGCCTCAAAGGAGTGAGGCAGAAGCTGAGCAGAGCGCCCCGGATGTTCTGGGCGCCCCCAAGGTGAAGACCAACCAGCAAGAGCAAAAACCGCTTCGACAGTTGACTGTCGGGGCGCCCCGGATGCTCCGGGCGTCCCCATCGCGCGGGCGCCCCGCATGCTGCGGGCGCCCCCAGCGCTAACTACCGAAGCAGCTCCCCTCGAAGCCAACAGATGAGAGCTTGACCCGGTCAATATGGGCGCCCCGAGCGTTCCGGGCGCCCCGGTCAAAGCTGATCCCGAATTTGAAGGGATCAGAAGCTGACCGAGCAAATGCCGGATCGACCGACACGTGGGGGGGCGCCCCCGACGATCCGGGCGCCCCCAGGGCTATATAAAGGGCCCTCGACCCCAAGGCTCAGAACAACACTTCATTCAACGCTTCTACGCTCTTCTACTCCCGCCCTCTGCTCCGGAAACCTCCCAACTCGAGCTGACGACGTCCCTCCGCTCTGAAAAGTCAATCTACATCGGACGTCGATAACAAAGAGCAATTTCCTTTTTGTGTTTACAATACTACAATTGTAATATTGATTTGTAAACCGTTTTGCGAAAATATAGAATTGCCCGCAGTAAACGGTCAACGACCGTGGGCCTTGGAGTAGGAGTCGACCTAGGCTCCGAACCAAGTAAAAATATCTGTGTTCACGTGTGTTTGTTTTTAATCTTCCGCTGTGCAATTTATCTATCTCAAATCCGAACGCTTTCCGATATTCACCCCCCCTCTATCGGCTCTCTCGATCCAACAAGTGATATCAGAGCGGGGAAGTTCAAATTTGGTGCAACCACCAGTTTGAAAATTTTTCAGATTTTTTTTATTTCTTTTTCTCGTTCGAATTTCTACCAATATATTTTCGTTCAAATTTCTTCTCGTTGATCGAGGTTGGTGCAACACCACTCGACGAATATTTTCCTTATCCCGCACTACTAATCCAAGACCAAGTCTTGGGAAATTTTTTTTCTGTTAGTTATTTTTTTCAGATTAAATGGCCATGCAAGAAGGATTCAGCACCGCCAGACCTCCACTTTTCAGTGGAGAAGACTTTTCCTACTGGAAAAGTCGAATGGAGGTCCACCTGAAAACTCAGGTGGACATGTGGATAATCATCCATTCCGGACTGGAGATTCCGAAGAACGATGAAGGAGTACCGCAAACCTACTCAGAATGGGACAACGCTCTGAAGCGCAAAATTGAAGCCGATGCAAAGGCGACTCAAACCCTCCAATGCGGCTTAACAAAAGAGGAGCTGAACCAGGTGGGCCCCTTCAACAGTGCCAAGGAGCTGTGGGCAAAATTGATCGAGCTGCACGAAGGAACATCAGACACTCGCATCAGCAAGAGAGATCTGCTCCTGAACAAACTATATACAATCAAGATGGCCGACAACGAAACAGCAGCCCAGCTTCACGCACGAATCCAAGAATTAATGAACGATCTTCACACTATTGGTCACAAGGTCGAAAACCGTGACCTAATAAGGTATGCCTTAAATGCTTTCCCTAGAAACACCTTGTGAGCATCTATGGTAGATGCATACAAGGTCTCAAGGGATCTTTCAAAAATAAAATTAGATGAATTGTTTTCCGAATTAGAACTGCATGAACAAACTGTTGGGACCGGGTGCATGTCGACAAGGATACGGGTTCGTAAAATTTTAAATTTTTACGTGCAGCGGAAGAATTAGCATAAAATAATTTCCTAAATTATTTTAACCACGTATCTAGCATGCAACCTTATGGTGTGTGGACATAATCATAAATTAAAACTTTGCGGAAAAGTAAACTAATTTACTAAGTACCTCTCGTAACTCGAAGTAAGGGACGAGATCCAACCGTAGCGTCCCTTGGAAGCTCCGCCTCTATTCGCGTCCACGCCAAGTTCTCTTCGGGATGACTTCGCAAAGCCACGAGTTTTATGTCGACGAGAACTACTAGATTCTCCGAAGACACAACTAGAAGAACAAGAGAAAAGATAGGAAACTAACCATCGAGAATCGGAATCCAAATTCCGAGAAGGAAGGAGATAACACCCGCTTCTTCTTCTTCTTCGTTGGCTTCTCCTTGGTGTTGATAGCTCACGGCAACAATTGGAGAAGTTGGAGCGCCGGCCCTAGGGTTTGCAAAGGGGGGGGCGCCGACCCTAATCCTCAAGGAGGGCGCCGGCCCTAAGGGGATAAAAGAAGAGAGAATAAGAGAGAGAGGGAGAGATTAGCTCTATACCAATTGACAACTCAATTGATTGGAATTAAGGGTTTGCCTTTGGTTCCTTTATATAGTATCATCTCCCTTGCCAAGTCTCCTCTTTAACGGAATTTTACATAAGAAATTTATCCTATAAATTCTCTTATTAATTATTCTGTTTAAGCCAAGTTTTATTATAACTAACTTTATAATAAAACAAACACTTTCTCTCTTTTAATTATGGAATAAAATTTGTATAAAATTTTCTTATCATAGATAAATCAATTCATAATTGATTTTATAAATTAAAATTAAACCGATTTATGGTTCATTTTAATTTCCAAAAAAAGAATAAATTTACTATAAATTTCTTTATAAATATCTCTATATAAATTTCTTTATATATCAATTTATTTATCCATAATTTATAAAACAAATCGCGCTAGATTTATTTTATTAATTAAACCAATTAAATTGGTTTTCTTCCCCTTTAATGGCCGGCCACAACAAAGAGGTTTGGCACCCTCTTTGGCCGGCCAAACCAACCCGAATCGATCGCGAATTAAACTCATTTAATTCGCCCAATAAGCCTTCAAAAGACTTAGCCATTTTTAGCTTCCACTGCGCCTCTGACAAATTCAGATTCGACTTATTTCTCTTGATCGGAAAATCCAATTTTCAACTCGTTTTAAATCCCTCGGATTACTCGTAGTGCGTGTGACTAAATAGGCTTTCGATTTATGTTGGCCGTCTATAATCAACAAATTATAGAACGATCATGAGTGGCACCTAGTAGTACATCATGACCCCCAATTAATCGAAAGATCAACGGTTTGACCTCAGAAGAAATTATTCTGAAACCCTTCAGCAGCTCTAATGAATCGTGCCCCATTCCCTTCACCACCTTATACCCACTTGGTTCAGGACATGGTCTGTTTGTGTCAGTCCTCACTAGACTGACTACGTCACATCTAGCCCAAGTAGTGTCTTTCTCGTCCTTTGGATTTCTAATTACTCTCATGTATTTTAGAGACTCGCACTCTAAACATGATACACTCTGGCCAGAGGTTTTTGAGTAACAATCCGACGATAGGCCTGGGTATACATCTCCTCGCAAGGAGTGGTGAATTCTTTGTAGGCTGTTCAAACATCTTCGGGCACTTTGGCTTATACCCAATCATCCTGGGTCCACACCTCCTTGGAGATGTTTGCTTAAGATGTTAAAGTATAAGTCTCCATGACCAAGATGACTTGAACACCGCAAGTCAAAGGAACATCGCACTTAAGCTGCAGTAAGAACTTCATTGACATATCTACATGTAGATTCCCATATGAAGTCTTACAGCTAGTCACTCCAATGAACTAGTTCCCTTAACTAGCATCCATGTTTATCTCCGGACATCCCAATGTAACCAGCCAGTGAGAATCAGTTGATTAGAGAATAACCCATGCTAGTCTCAACAGAATTGATAGTGTCCGTATTTATCAATTCATCGACTAGGGATATTTTCAATACTTCACAATTGCACATTTAGAGATAGTCACTAGTTGTGATCCCATCACAAATTCTCTTATGCTGTGAATTGTATTGCGGACTTTCAGTAGATGAGTTTAAGATCTCAATCAAATACACAAACATGTATACTCAAATAGTGAATTATCATTTATTAGAATAAATGTTTACAATCATAAGGCGATTGCCTTAGGACACTTCTCTCATATTACTAACACAAACTAACTGCAATTTGGCCGAGAAAGGTATTGCCTTTGTTGCAGGAAAAACTGGAAGGTGAACAAAGAAGAAACCTCAACCTGAACCCGAGTCTAACTCAGACTCAGACTCAGAAGACGAAGAAGGAGATCGACCTAAGCTGGTTCGACTGGCCCGAAGCTACTATAAAGAATTGAAGAACCAAACCAACAGAAGGAAGGCCAACCGAAGAAAAGACGAACCAGCTGAACCCACAAATGACAAAAACAAGCCCAACGTGACTTGCTACGAGTGCAAGAAGAAGGGCCACTACAAGACAGAGTGTCCAAACCTGAAGGAGACCAAGAAGACAAGAAGAAAGAAAGCACTCCAAGCAACCTGGGACGAATCTTCCTCAGAAGAAGAAGAAGCACCCCAGTCAAACCAACTAGCCCTGACCGCCTCAGAAGAAGTCGAGACCGAGTCAGAGTCAGGACAGGACGACGACAGACTAACCTTTTCAGAAGACGGCGAAATCAAGGTAAGTGGTTTCAATAGAAGTCAGCTAAATGAACTTATTTCGTATCTTTCTCAAGATTTGGCGAAAGCCAAACTCCGAGTCGAATCCCTCCGACAGGAAGTAAAACTCCTGAAAGAGGGAGCTGACTCTAAACCCTTAACCGAGAAAGTTTAAGAAGGAACTCCTACTCAAGTTGAAAAACTTGAGAAAGAGAACTCCTCCCTGAAAACTCAGGTTAAGGATCTTAGAGCTGCCTTAGAACGATTCACTTCTGGTTCCAAGGGTCTTGACATGATTCTTGGAAAACAGAAGTCCATTCTAAATCGACCCGGACTTGGCTATAGAACCAAATCCCGACAAAGATCTTACTTTGCTGTACTGAATCAGTCCAGAAGTAAAGTTCAGGCATGGGTACCTAAACTGCACCTGAACAAACCAACTGGATCAAATCAGTATTGGATCCCCAAGGACAATATTCACATCTTGCCTAATCATTACCGTGGCTTTAGTCCAGGGGGAGACAAATTAAAAACTATATTTATTGTTAAATAGAATTTAATTCTTGCAATTTGCCTGATTGATTGTTTATTTAAATTTCTGCAATTTACAATGCTTAGACTTAGGAATGGTTAGTATAAGGACTGAACAAACTTAACTGAAACTTGACAACATAGTATTGGGTGGAGGTGAGATGATAGTACGTTAGGGAAACCAATTCTAATAAGGTCAAGTTTACTTGGTCTCTTTAGACTGGTGAAACTAGCCGAAGCTACCGATCCAAAATCCAAACTAGTTAGATTAGAACTTTTCAAAGATTAATTTTGAAAATGAAATTTCATTAAACGGCTTTGTCAAGGAAAGGGTTGATGATCCAATAAGGCTACGGCCAAAGAAGGCCTAGTGCCTCGCCAAGACCTGGAAGCCAATTTTTGAATTTCAAATTCAAATTACTTTTTGTCAAATTCAAATCTAACACAAATTTTCAGTTAAGTATAGATTCAAACATTTCCTTTCAAAATAAATTTAACTGTTTTCAAAAATTAATTTAAGGTTTTTAAAATAAATAATAATTTTTCAAAACAATTTCACTTATCAAAACCTGTCTCACAAAACCTATAAGGCTAACGTGATTGAAAACCCTAGAGGGTGAGACAGTAGGATTAAGACTCAATTGTAAATTCTTTAATGTATTATGAATCATGTAGTTCAGATCATAGTCAAACCATAGCCAACATGGTCAAACCATGGTCAACACGGTCAAACCATGGTCAACTTTGTCAAACCACAGTCAAAGCAGTCAAATCAATTCAAACCATAGTCAAACCAATTAAACCATGGTCAAACGATGACTAGACATAAGATTTGTCTTTTCCTATATAGCTTCGGGCGCCCGTGACTCCTTGGGCGCCCTCCCTGCCTTTTCCTTCCCTCGAGGCAAAAAATTGCCTCTGACCATTGACCAAGGCGCCCGGAACCACGCGGGCGCCCCCATCCAGCACCAGTCTCTGCCAAAGGCAGAGACCACTGACCCGGGCGCCCGGGAGCTCCCGGGCGCCCCCATTAAAATGCCTATATAAGGGCATCCGAACCTCCTCCTCTTCCCACACCAAAAACCAACTTTCTTCCTCACTTCCTTCCTTCCAAGAAGATCAAGTGACACTTGTGCTTCCCCAATCTCACCATGCCTCCCCGGTATGATTTATCTTATGCATTTAAAATTATTTTTAAATTCTTTAATGCATTTAGAATTATTCTTTTCTTATACCTCTTAACTTAGAAAACGTCGAGCAAACCAAGCGAACCCCGGTGCCAAACCGAGTCCCGACCCTAGGTTCCCTACTCTAGAACTATGTAATAAGTTTGCTCAAACCATTTACAAGCCTATTAAAACAAGCTATCTTAATAGACATTTCTTTACCCAATCATGCCCCTTAGCCATGAATATTATAAACTTCTATCAATTAGATAATCTATTATTCTGCACTCATACCATTAATGAATCCTTATGTGCAGAATTCTACAATAACATAGTTCGACAAGATAATCTCATGTTTTACATTACTGTTTAAGGGATACCTCTGTCTATCACCCCTACTTTGCTGAACCGATTCCTTGGACTACGATCCTCCCAGTCCACATTTTGCTGCTATCCACCTAGGAATCCTCCATTTGATCCTCCCTACTCTCACATTACCTTAGACACCATCCACTCCTATTTCTATAGGGAAGCTAGACTCCCCGCAAATAGATGATTCCAAGCCGTTGACCTTCAGGCACAGGACTATGCCCTGTACAGAGTCCTGTCCACTGTATCTTACCACTCTCCACTAGAGATCTCGGGACCATGCGACCCTTTCATGCCTTCCTTCTGTATGCCCTGGTCCATCACCTTGACATTGACATAGGACTACACATGTTTCATACTATTTTGCATGCGTCCAGTGTTACGACCCAGGGACGAGTGCGCACTCCATTCTGCCACATCATCACCTCTCTCCTTCATCACCACGGTCGTGACATTACCGTGGGTGAACTAACCGCTATGACCGACTTTGATGAAATAGGATTTAGGAACTTCTCGTTAGTGGGTCTAGAGGTATCGGCCACCGGGGTTCTGAGTTGGAGACGACAGCAGGCCGGGGCTCCGATCGACTCATACGAGGAGGTAGACGTTGACGTTGGAGATATAGCGGCAGCAGCCCGAGCGCACATAGACGAGCCCGCTCCACCGGCACTCTACGAGAGAGTGACACATTTGGAGACACAGGTCCAGAGTCTCCGAGAGGAAGTGGAGGCGAACACGATGAAGGAATGGCAACAAATCTAGGCTACTACACCGATTACATGAGTGCCCTTAGAGCTGAGAGGGAGACAAGAGATGCACAGTATCACGAGATGATGACCCTATTTCGATCCTGGCAGCCAGGCTCCTCTGATCATCCCGGACCCTCGTCCTAGATTTCCTCAGCATTGTACTAGTAACTATTTGACTGCCCCTACTCAGTAGGGTTGACTTATGCCTGTCTTGTATGACTGTGTTGTTCTATTTGACTAGCTGACTTATTGAAATGAGTACTTGTTCTGTCCTATTTGACTACCCCTATGTAGGATTATGCTCAGTAGAATAGAATAACTCAAATTTTTTTCTTGCTTTACTTGATTTAAAAATCAGTTTCTAAATGAATTTTGAAAAACTATTTTTTTTTAAAAATCAGTTTTATTTTAAATTTTTTTCTTAGTTTTATTTCAAAACTACCCCCTTTCAAAACTAGGGCTTTTTCGCAAATGAACTTAGCCTAGGCCCTAACCCTAGAACTGCATGCACTTATAGATTTAGAAGCCAGCATCTCACAAGCACCTTAGGGTACTTTTGATTGATAACCTAGAAAGGGTTGAGATGCTTAGGTCTTTGCCTTAATTCAAGATGCTTTAAGTCAAAGCATCTGCAGTAATTGGGGCACTAAATACAACTTACACAGCAATCAAGTTAAGTGTCAAGTTTAGAAAATCTAACTTGAACAAAACACTTAACTTGACTAACCCTAGCAAAAACTACTGTTTATAACAGTTAGTAAGTAGCTAATTGGGTTAGACAGATCCCTACAAGAGAAAATTAACTGATTTGGTTTAAGTCTTATCATGAATTGGTTCAGTGCAGCAAAATCATGCAAATATTTTTTATGAAAGTTATTTCCTTCATGCAATTTAATTTCTGATATATTTATCTGTTTTTGATATATGACAAAGGGGGAGAGATAAGAAAGGAGAGAATTTAAAATTTTTGTTGTTGTCTCTCAAAAATTTTGTTGTTGTCTCTCAAAAATTCAAAATCTATCCTTTATTCAAAAAGTACTTAACTAAGCTTTTCTAAAGTACTAAGTTTTTTAAAGTACTAAAGTACTAAGTTTTTTTTAAGTACTAAAGTACTAAGTATTTCAAAGTACTTAAGCTTGTCAAAACCTTTTTACTCTTCAAAACTTTTCAAAGTACTTAAGCTTGTCAAAACCTTTTTACTTTTCAAAACTTTTCAAAAGTACTTAAGTTTTTTCAGAAATACTTAAGCTTTTCAGAAGTACTTAGGTTTGTTAACTTCACGAAGTACTCTAAAACTTGAAGTTTTCAAAACTTTTTGAAAGTACCATGAACTTAAAACTCTCAAATTGTTGGTACTCAAACTAAAGTTTTAAAATCCTTCTTAAACTTAAAATTTCAAATTTGTCTAAACAAACTTAAGCTTTCAAAATTTTCTAAGTATTTGAACTCGGGGGAGATTCCTTCCAGGGGGAGGGAACAAAAGGTAATTTTTGTATGCCTTGATTAAACTTAACTTTTTGAACCAGGGTTGCCATAAATTAAAAAGGGGGAGATTGTTGGTGCAGAAAGCACCCAAGTCGAACCTGAGTTTTGATAATGGCAACAGGACTCAAAAGTTAAGTCTTACTTGTTATCTAATATGTTACTCTAGTGTGCAGGGTAAAAAGACCTAGCGAAGGACTGCTAGGCACAGGCGAAGGAATGCCAGGGTAAAAAGCCCTAGCGAAGGGCTGCTAGGCACTGGCGAAGGAATGCCAGGGTAAAAAGCCCTAGCGAAGGACTGCTAGGCACTGGCGAAGGAATGCCAGGGTAAAAAGCCCTAGCGAAGGACTGCTAGGCACTGGCGAAGGAATGCTAGGCTACTGAAGCCCTAGCGAAGGACTGCTAGGCGCCAGGCGAAGGACAGCTTGGGACTGAAGCCCTAGCGAAGGAATGCTAGCCACCGGGCGAAGGACAGCTCGGTATCCAAGACCTGGCGAAGGACCGCCAGGCAAAAGTCCAACCAAAGGAGCGGTTGGCATCAGGTACATTCTCTCGAGAGGAGTAAGTGAGGACGCGTTCCCCGTCAAGGGAACAGTAGGCATCGGTTCGACCTAGGGCTCCATTTTGGAAGCCCAAAGTCAGAACCAAGACAGCTAAGGCTGTATAAAAATTAATATGTTACTGCTTTTTGGACTAACCCTGGATGCAGAACCGAAGGACTGAGTGTCTGCAGCTCAGAGAGCCTCAGAGGAGTGAGGCAGAAGCAGAGCAGGGCGCCCCGGATGTTTCGGGCACCCCCAAGGTGAAGACCAACCAGCAGGAGCAAAAACCGCTTCGACAGTTGACTGTCGGGGCGCCCCGGATGCTCCGGGCGCCCCCATCGCGTGGGTGCCCCGCATGCTGCGGGCGCCTCCAGCGCCAACTACGAAAGCAGCTCCCCTCGAAGCCAACAGATGAGAGCTTGACCCGGTCAATACGGGCGCCCCGAGCGTTCCGGGCGCCCCGGTCAAAGCTGATCCCGAATTTGAAGGGATCAGAAGCTGTCCGAGCAAATACCGGATCGACCGACACGTGGTGGGGGGGGGGGGGCGCCCCAGACGATCTGGGCACCCCCAGGGCTATATAAAGGGCCCTCGACCCCAAGGCTCAGAACAACACTTCATTCAACGCTTCTATGCTCTTCTACTCCCGCGCTCTGCTCCGGAAACTGTTGGTGCAGGAAGCACCATATCGAACCTGGTTTTGATATTGGCAAAGGATTCAATGTTAAGTTTATTTGTGATCTAACGTTGTTCACTGAGTGTGCAGAAAAAGCCCTAGCGAAGGACTGCTAGGCACCTGGCGAAGGACTGCCAGTATCCAAGCCCTAGCGAAGGACTTCTAGGCACCTAGCGAAGGACTGCCAGTATCCAAGCCCTAGCGAAGGACTGCTAGGCAACTGGCGAAGGACTGCCAGCATCCAAGCCCTAGCGAAGGACTGCTAGGCAACTGGCGAAGGACTGCCAGTATCCAAAACCCTAGCGAAGGACTGCGAGGTAACTGGCGAAGGACTGCCAGTATCCAAAGCCCTAGCGAAGGACTGCTAGGCTCCAGGCGAAGGACAGCTTGGGACTAAAGCCCTAGCGAAGGAATGCTAGGCACCGGGTGAAGGATAGCTCGGCATCCAAGCCCTGACAAAGGACCGTCAGGCAAAAGTCCAACCAGAGGAACAGTTGGCATCAGGTAAACTCTCCCGAGAGGAGTAGGTGAGGATGCGTTCCCCGTCGAGGGAACAGTAGGCGTCGGTTCAACCTAGGACTCCATTTTGGAGACCAAAGTCAGAACTAAGACAGCTAAGGCTGTATAAAATAATAATTAATTATTTTATTGTGTTTTGGACTAACCCTGGATGCAGGACCGAAGGAACGTGTGTCTGCAACTCAGAGAGCCTCAAAAGAGTGAGGCAGCAGCTGAGTAAGGCGCCCTGAGTGTCCAGGGCGCCCTCAAGGTGAACCAAAACCAAGCGCAGCAAAAAGGGCTTCAGCTGCTTACAGAGCAAGGCGCCCTCAGTAGCGAAGGCGCCCTCGTCAGCGAAGGCGCCCTCAGCAGCCAAGGCGCCTCCAGCCCAAGACTGCGAAGCTCCAGCCTTATCCACAGCCGAGATTTCTGCGCGGAAGAAGTCAGCCAAGGCGCCCTTAGCGACCAGGGCGCCCCAGAGGTCAAACCTCATCCCTATTCGGTGGGATAAAGCTTGACCGAGCGAAGTGTGGATCGGCTGACACGTGGCAGGGCGCCCCCGACGTCCAGGGCGCCCTAGGTGCTATAAATAGCACCCCTCGACCCCAAGCTTCAACAATGAATTTGATACCAAAGCTTCCATACTCTTCTGTGCTCACGCCTTGTTCCAGAAAGTGCCCAACTCGAGCGACGACGTCCTGCTGCTCTGGAAAGTCAACCTACAACCGGACGTCGGTAACAGAAGAAATTTCTTTTAAAAGTTTATAGTGCTATACTTGTAAATCTCTTTCTGTAAACTGATTTTGCGTTCATATAGAATTGCCCAAAGTAAACGATCAACGATCGTGGGCCTTGGAGTAGGAGTCGACCTAGGCTCCGAACCAAGTAAAAAATACTGTGTTCGCGTGGTTTGTTTATTTCCGCTGTGCAAATTACTCTCTCCATAAATTCGAAAAGTTTTGTCGATATTCACCCCCCCTCTATCGACTCTATCGATCCAACAAGTGGTATCAGAGCGGGGTAGTTCAAACTTGGTGCAACCACCAGTTTGAAAGTTTTTTCGGATTTACAAAATTTGTAATATTATTTCTTTTCTTTCTAGTTAATCAATACCACTCGATCTTTTTCGCCTTTTTCAATTTTGAATTATCATTTTTTCACTATAAGTCAAAATTGATAAAAAGAACAATTTTTGAAAATTTGTCACAAACTTATTTTTATCATTATTTTAATATTTTCCTCGAAATTCGTGCTACCTTAATTCGAGCAATTTTTTTAAAATTTTTAATTTTTCATCATTAGTCAGAATTGACAAAATTAATATTTTCAAAAATTTGTCATAAATTGTTTTTATTATTTTAGTATAATTCTGCCTCGAAATTCGCGCAACATTTATTTTGAGCTATTTCTTCCCTTCTCCCGCACTACTAATCCAAGACCAAGTCTTGGTACAATTTTTTTGTTATTTTTTTGTGTGCACGATTTATATTAAATGGCCAACCAAGAGTGGAACAATGTACGTCCACCACTATTCTCCGGCGAGAACTTCACGTTTTGGAGATGTCAAATGGAGTCCCATCTGAAGGCCCACATAGAGTTATGGCAAATCATCCAAACTGGATTCTCGTTTCCCGTAGAATATGAGTCATCCATCGAGTGGGACAAATTGGATGAACACACCCTCAACCAAATTGAGACCGATGCAAGAGCAACTGTAATCCTGCAATGTGGCCTAACCAAGGAGCAACTCGAGATAGTAGGTCCATGCAGATGTGCTAGAGAAATCTGGGAGAAATTGGTTAACCTTCATCAAGAGATCTCAGATGAAGAAGAAGATCAGGTAAATTATCTTGCCCTTTTAGTCCAAGCACAAACAGTCGAGTCAGAGTCTGAACCCGAATCCAAAATCGAACCAGAATTAGACGACGAATTGACTGAGACGGTAACCAATTTCGAACTCATTTCAAAATTAGAATTAAATAATCAAACAGATACTATAATGGTCGAGGAAGGTGTAAATTTTATTACAGGGAAAACTCCTAAAGAACCACCAAAGAAGGAGCTTCAACCAGTACCCGAGTCTGACTCAGACACACAATCAGAAGATGAGCCTAGATTCGAGGCGGCAAGAATCAAGGGGGAGATTCCCAATAAGGAACCAAAAGGTAAAAGTGTAAATTCAAATTTTAATCATGTAATCTGTTACACATGCAGGGAGAGAGGGCACTACCAAAATCAGTGCCCTACTCGTAAGACTCGGTCTACACCACCGGCGACAAAGGAATCAGTTCCAAAAGCACGAAAGAACAAAAGTCGCATTCAATGCTTCAAGTGCCAGGAGTTCGGGCATTACAAAAGTGAATGCACAGATAAAAGAGCTACCAAGAATGCCGAACAAACAATCAACAAAGGTAAATTTACAGTATTTGAAAATCCGTTATTTACCTTGAATAATGTGATTGATTCATGTAACTTAATTAAAACAAATTTCAGAAAACTAAAACAAGAAAATGAAACCCTAAAACATAAGGTCAATAAGTTAGAAAATTTAATTCATAATCTTGCTGATTTCGAAAATCCGGAGTATTACTCCAATTGTGACCTTACTTAGACAATTGTTTGTTTTAATTATGTGTTTTATTTTTTTTTTGCTTAGAATTAGGATTGGGACTAAATCAGTTAATTGAAAATTGAACAACATAGTATTGGGTGGAGGTGATATGATAGTACGTTAGGGAAGCCAATTTGGCGGAACTAGCCGAAGCTACCGATCCAAGACCCAAACTAGTTAGACCAGAAATTTTTCAAAGAATAATTTTGAAAATGAAATTTCATTAAAAGGCTTTGTCAAGGAAAGGGTGGATGATCCCATAAGGCTACGGCCAAAGAAGGCCTAGTGCCTCGCCAAGACCTGGAAGCCAATTTTTGAAATTCAAATTCAAATTATTTTTTGTTAAATTCGAATCTAACACAAATTTTCAGTTAATTTTAGATTCAAATATCTCTTTTCAAAATAAATTTAAATTGTGTTTAAAAAAATTAATTTAACTTTTTAAAATTATTCATGGTCTTTTCAAAATAAATCTTCTACTAAAACCTGTCTCACAAAAACCCTTAAGGTTAACATGCTTGATCATGTAGAACTGGGTGAGACATCTAGGACCTAAATACATAACTCACTACCCTTTCAAATAAAATATACTTTCAAAAGTTATTCAAAATTGTCTCTATTTGTCAAATTAATTCAGTTTACTGTGCCTACTTTTTCGTCCCTTTATTATTGAATTTCATGATAGACTCATTTTAAATAGAATCTAAGTTTTTTGTTAATCAAACATAGTCAACTGGTTAAAACTTGGGCTACACAGTCAACCTTAGTCAACATAGTCAAACCTGGTCAACACTGAAATCCCTTAAGGAATTTAGATAAAAGTTAGACTGTGTCGGACACAGGGGGAGTTTTCTTTTAATATTTTTCAAAAAAAAAATAGATTTTTTTTTTCAAAAACCTTATGCTCTAAAATCTAGTAACATCTCAAAATAAGATTTTCAAAAATTTGATTCAAAAACCTCGTATATTACTCTTTAAATAAGTATCATCATGATTTTCGAAAACTGTGCTATCATTTCAAGTCGTGTTTTCAAAAATTATCTTCTTAAAAATTATCATACTTTAAAAGTTATTCTTTTGATTTTGATAAACCCTAAAGACATAGAGGAAGGTCCACTACTTCATGATCTACAAGGACTCCAAGGAAGTGTCAAATTTAGGGGGAGTCTAAATCGAAAGAAATTAATTCTAACTATTTGTTTAAATTATTAGATAATTCTTATAATTTGAGTCAAACCTTATGACTCAGAGGAAGATCGCTTGTAGTCAACAAGCTTCCTAGGACTGGGTCAAGCTCAGGGGGAGATTAAATTAAAAGAATTATTAAACTGACAAATAATTTTTCAAATTATATGTTTTCATGCACTGCACCTTTTAAATCTTGTTGAAAACATAAATAAATATTCTTTCAAAATAAAAGTACTTATAATTTTGCTTATATTCTTTTTGCTTATATATACTATCATTTTCAAAATTTTGCATGACTTTAGAATACTTTTGAAAATAATATTAAAACTTTTCAAAAGCACTTATATTTTTCAAAAATACATAATATTTTTCAAAAGTACTTATATGTTTCAAAATATGCAGAACATCTTTCAAAAGTACTACTATTTTTCAAAAGTACTATTACTTTCCAAGGTACTAATGTTTACAAAGTACGAATATTTTTTTTCGATTTCAATAGTGGAATTTAAGCTTTTTTGCTATGCTTTCAAGAATTATACTAAGTGTTTTTTTAAACTCATAGGCTCTGATACACAAACTTTCTCTTAAAACTTATTTTAAAATATATTTCTTTATTGATATATATATATCCAAGGGGGAGAGCAAGAAATAGAGAAAGGAATTTTCTTTCTCCTTTTCAAAAAGAAAAATTCTAAGTGTGTTAAATTTTTTAAGTACATGATTTTCCTAAGTAAAATTTTTCTTAGTAAACAAAATTTGTCTGAGCAAAAACTTTTAAATATTGGCAAATGTTCCTAAGTAAAGTTTTTTGGTAAAAAAACTTGTCTAGAAAATTCTTAAAGATTTTGTTGTTTTTACAAAGTATTTCCAAGTATATTCTTCTAAGTGTGCAAATTCTTTTAAAACAAAATTTTCCCAATTCTCAAAGTTGAAATTTTTAGGGAAATTTGGATTCAAAATTTTGCCTAAATAATTTTTTTAAAGCTTTTCACAAAATTTAGGCTTGCTTTTACTCTTTTTTTTTGAAACACCTTGTCAAAAACTTATTTTTGGTAAAACTCAAACCTCCCTATTAGATACCTTGTTCACCCATGTTTATTTTTGATATATGTCAAAGGGGGAGGAAAGGTCAAAGTTAAGTATTATAACTCAGGGTTTTAGGGGGAGTATAAGAAATAAAGGTTTTTTTATGAGAAATAAAGTTTTTTTTTTAACTCTTACCTTGTGTTAGCTCAGGGTTTTAGGGGGAGTATAAGAAATAAAGGTTTTTTTATGAGAAATAAAGTTTTTTTTAACTCTTACCTTGTGTTAGTAAATGTTATAAAGTTTTTACTTAACATTGAATTGTGTAAAATTGCTATACTTCATTTCTACATTATGTTCTTAAACAGTTATAAAGTTTTTTTACTTAACTTTGAATTGTGTTGCCATAATCAAAAAGGGGGAGATTGATGGTGCAGGAAGCACCATATCGAACCTGGTTTTGATATTGGCAAAGGATTCAAAGTTAAGTTTATTTGTGATCTAACGTTGTTCACTGAGTGTGCAGAAAAAACCCTAGCGAAGGACTGCTAGGCACCTGGCGAAGGACTGCTAGGCACCAGGCGAAGGACTGCCAGTATCCAAGCCCTAGCGAAGGACTGCTAGGCAACTGGCGAAGGACTGCCAACATCCAAGCCCTAGCGAAGGACTGCTAAGCAACTGGTGAAGGACTGCCAGTATCCAAAACCCTAGCGAAGGACTGCTAGGTAACTGGCGAAGGACTGCCAGTATCCAAAGCCCTAGTGAAGGACTGCTAGGCTCCAGGCGAAGGACAGCTTGGGACTAAAGCCCTAGCGAAGGAATGCTAGGCACCGGGCGAAGGACAGCTCGGCATCCAAGCCCTGACAAAGGACCGTCAGGCAAAAGTCCAACCAAAGGAACGGTTGGCATCAGGTAACTCTCCCGAGAGGAGTAGGTGAGGACGCGTTCCCCGTCGAGGGAACAGTAGGCGTCGGTTCGACCTAGGACTCCATTTTGGAGACCAAAGTCAGAACCAAGACAGCTAAGGCTGTATAAAATAATAATTAATTATTTTATTGTGTTTTGGACTAACCCTGGATGCAGGACCGAAGGAACGTGTGTCTGCAACTCAGAGAGCCTCAAAAGAGTGAGGCAGCAGCTGAGTAAGGCGCCCTGAGTGTCCAGGGCGCCCTCAAGGTGAACCAAAACCAAGCGCAGCAAAAAGGGCTTCAGCTGCTTACAGAGTAAGGCGCCCTCAGCAGCGAAGGCGCCCTCGTCAGCGAAGGCGCCCTCAGCAGCCAAGGCGCCTCCAACCCAAGACTGCGAAGCTCCAGCCTTATCCACAGCCGAGATTTCTGCGCGGAAGAAGTCAGCCAAGGCGCCCTCAGCGACCAGGGCGCCCCAGAGGTCAAACCTCATCCTTATTCGGGTGGGATAAAGCTTGACCGAGCGAAGTGTGGATCGGCTGACACGTGGCAGGGCGCCCCCGACGTCCAGGGCGCCCTAGGTGCTATAAATAGCACCCCTCGACTCCAAGCTTCAACAATGAATTTGATACCAAAGCTTCCATACTCTTCTGTGCTCACGCCTTGTTCCAGAAAGTGCCCAACTCGAGCGACGACGTCCTGCTGCTCCGGAAAGTCAACCTACAACCGGACGTCGGTAACAGAAGAAATTTCTTTTAAAAGTTTATAGTGCTATACTTGTAAATCTCTTTCTGTAAACTGATTTTGCGTTCATATAGAATTGCCCAAAGTAAACGATCAACGATCGTGGGCCTTGGAGTAGGAGTCGACCTAGGCTCCGAACCAAGTAAAAAATACTGTGTTCGCGTGGTTTGTTTATTTCCGCTGTGAAAATTACTCTCTCCATAAATTCGAAAAGTTTTGTCGATATTCACCCCCCCTCTATCGACTCTATCGATCCAACAGAAACCTCCCAACTCGAGCTGACGACGTCCCTCCGCTCCGAAAAGTCAATCTACATCGGACGTCAGTAACGAAGAGCAATTTCCTTTTTGTGTTTACAATACTGCAATTGTAATATTGATTTGTAAACTGTTTTGCGAAAATATAGAATTGCCCGCAGTAAACGGTCAACGACCGTGGGCCTTGGAGTAGGAGTCGACTTAGGCTCCGAATCAGGTAAAAATATCTGTGTTCGCGTGTGTTTGTTTTTAATCTTCCGCTGTGCAATTTCTCTATCTCAAATCCGAACGCTTTCTGATATTCACCCACCCCTCTATCGGCTCTCTCGATCCAACACTCTCTTGGTTTTTGTCGCGTTCTCGGAGAATCTAGTAGTTCTCGAGAACACAAAACTCGTGGCTTTGCGAAGTCATCCCGAAGATACTCGGCGTGGACGCGAATAGAGGCGAAGCTTCCGAGGGACGCTTACGGTTGGATCTCGTCCCTTTCTTCGAGTTACGTGAGGTAACAAGTAAATTAGTTTACATTTCTGCAAAATTTTAAATATATGATCATGTCTACACAACATAAGGTTGCATGTTTAGATGTGTGGTTAAATAATTTGAGAAATTATTTATGCTAAACCTTCCGCTGCACGTAATTAATTTTAAAATTACAAACCCGCATCCATGTCAACATGCACCCGGTCCCAACATAGGGAGCCCGTTCTCTTGACTTAGAGTTAAATTGGGAGTAGCTGGATCGGTCTGGAGACCGATCAGGGAGTTGGCACGAACTCCTGTTGTGGATCGGTCTGGTGATCGATCCAGAGAAGTCTGACCGTTCTGGTGAATGATCAGAGGGAGAGCCAAATGCTTCTGTTCGACTCTTGATCATTCTGGTGAACGATCAGGGAGAGAACAGAAGGTTTATACTGAGTTTCTGATCGTTCTGGTGAACGATCATAGAGGTTTCAGTTCGGTTCACAAGGTTTCTGTGAGGAAATTTGATCGGTCAATCTGACCAATCAAACTGTCACAGAATCCTCATCCTGACCGATCAGGATGGCTCCTGATCAGTCAGGGAGTGGTATGATCGGTCACCAGACCGATCAAGGCACAACCTGATCGGTCACCAGACTGATCAGGGCACAACCTGATCGGTCAGGTGACCGATCGGGGCTTTATGGCTGGTGGAAGGTGGAGGAACCCCAGCAATTTGAGGATCGGTCTGGTGACCGATCCCTGAGCTGTGATCGGTCAGTGTGACCGATCACAGATTAGTCCGCGAACCTAGTTTCTCACTGTGGACCGATCAGGCTGGACCTCGATCATTTAGGGCTTACCCTGATCGGTCTGGTGACCGATCAGGGTCCTCTCTGATCGGTCTCCGGACCGATCAGTAGCTGACAGCTTTAATTCAAATCTGTTGTCAGACTTCTGATCACTTCTGTTTGCTCTTTATTTTCTCTGCTACTTACTGATTCTCAGTTGATTTCATTTGCTAAATATTTGCTAAGTGTGCAGGTGATACAGGGAGGATTCAAACAATGGAGGAGAGTCAACTGGGGACTTTCTTTGAGCAGGTTTGGACGTTTTCCTCTTCTCAGATTTCAACGGACGTCTGGCGCTACTGGCAACAACTGAGAAGCTGACTGGGGCTCCCCTGAAGAGAGTTCAGGGAGTCCAGGAGAGGTCAGTGTAGTTGAGCAGTTGTAGATGAGCAGCTGGGAGCTGCAGAGGCGTGTCTGTGACCTGGGTTTTGGGCAGAGGCTTAAGAGCGGGTAGTGAAGAAGCCTCAGGAACAACTCTTGCTACAACTCTCATCATTCCAAAAAACTTCAAGCTAACTCTTGCAAATTACTCTGATCCTTGAAGCAACTCGTTGAGACACTGAAAACCTGAGTGCTTGGAAAAGGCAGAGAGCTCGGTGAGTCCATCAGCAAGCAGACATGAAGAGCGGGGAGTTCTTGCATGAGGTTTGTGATGGGTGGAGCTCGGTGTAGAGTTCTTGTGTTCTTTCTTTTCGAGTGCTCTATAAGCCTTCTTGAGTTTCACTGTCCTTAATTTCATTACTTTGTTGAAACTGCTGTGGAGAGGTTTCTCCACCGAGAAGGAGGATTTGATATCCAGATTTTTCGGGGTTTGATCTACCGACGATCAAGGGATCACCCACCTTACGGGCACGCCAAGGAGTAGGGGCAAGTTATCCCCGAACCTTGTATATCCTCTTATTAGAGTTTTCGGTTTGTTCTTTGATTTCTGCATTTCTGTTTCCTACTTGCTGCTTCCGCTGTTGCTAACCTTCAAGTGTAAAAATCTCGAAAAGAGTTCAAATTTTGGTGTCTGGCTACATTCACCCCCCCCTCTCTAGCCATCCAAGCACCAACAAGTGGTATCAGAGCTTGGAGCTCTGCTCAAACGGACTAACACCCGAGAGTCAACAAGAATGGCAATGAGAGAAGGATTTAGCACCACCCGACCTCCCTTCTTCGATGGGGCAGATTTTCAGTATTGGAGATCTCACATGGAGTACTACCTCAAGACCGATATTGGAATGTGGTTCTCCGTGAAGGAAGGATTCATCCCTCCAAGAGACGCTGAGGGAAAAGAGTTGGAGTCCTCACGATGGTCGGCTGAGCAAACTCGAAAAGGAGAAGCCGACGCAAAGGCAGTGGTCACCTTGTAATGCGGGATGACCACGGACCAACTAATCAAAGTTGGTGCCTTCACAAGCGCCAAGGATCTATGGAACAAGCTCATTGAACTCCATGAGGGCACCCGGGACTCAAGGATAGCTAAGAGGGACTTGTTCCTCAACCAACTACAAAATCTAACCATGAAGGAGTCCGAGACGGTAAGTGAACTCCATGGTCAACGGTCTCCACTCCATTGACAAAAAGGTCGAGAACCGCGACCTTGTGAGGTACGTCCTAAAAGCCTTTCCAAGGAATGCTTTGTGGTCATCCATGGTGGATGCCTACAAGGTTTCCAAGGATTTGTCAATTGTTAAATTGGATGATTTGTTTTGTGAAATGGAGCTACACGAAATGGCTAACAAAGGTCCCAAGGAGAAGGGGATTGCTCTTGTGGCAGGGGACAAGACCAAGAAGAAGAAGGAGAAGGAGGTATCTTCATCTTCTTCATCCGAGTCCGAGGAGGATGATAGCGAATCTTCTTCATCCGAGATGGCTAACTTCATAAGGAGAATGATGAGGAAGAGCTGACACTACAAAGGCAAAGGTAATACAAGTGAAGTTAAAATTGATAAGACTAATGTTACTTGCTTTGAGTGTAGCAAGAAAGGACACTACAAGAATGAATGCCCAAAGCTAAAGAAGAAGGAGAAGAAATCGAAGAAGAAGAAGAAGGCCTTGAAGGCCACATGGGATGAATCTTCTTCTAGTTCATCCGAAGAAGAAAAGGAGGAGAAGAGTACTCGCCATGTAGCTCTCATGGCTATTGAAGATAAGGAGAGCTATAATGAATCCATGGACTCCTCAAACGCGACTTCATCATCTTCGGATGATGAAGAGGTAATTTCTCCCGAATTAGACAAATGCTATAGGACTATTGCATGCTTAACTGAATTGTTAAAGAAGTATAAAGAAAAGGTTAAATCATTAAAAGTAGAAGTAGAACAATTGAAATCCTCCAAGGATGAGGATCTTGATGACTTGCATGTAGAAGTCTTAGAAGATGAAAACAAACTCTTGAAGGGTGAGGTTGAGAGACTCAAGAGTCTTCTTGAGAAATTCTCAACTAGCTCTAAGACTTTGGATATGATCTTAAATACACAAAGGGCGGTTTACAACAAGGCCGGTATAGGTTACCGACCTAAAGAACCGACTTTTGTTTCCTTGATGTCTAGGACTCATGTTAGATCACCTAAGACTTCTAGGGTTCAAAAGAAAGTGGTCAAGGCATGGGTGCCTAAGTCATGCATTGTAGATGCTTTAGGTCCCAAGATTTGGGTACCTAAATCTTCCATTTTTCGTATTGTGTAGGCTTTGATTGAGGGGGAGCATCTATCAACTTGGTTCGTTGATAGTGGGTGCTCCAAACATATGACCGGTGATAGATCTTTATTCACTACCCTTCAAAGCAAAAGTAGAGGTAATGTATCTTTTGGTAACAATGGTAGCCTTAAGGTTGTAGGGATAGGAGACATTCAAATATCCGAATGTCTTAGAATTAAAAATGTCCTTCTTGTCAAGGGGATGTCATTTAATCTCCTAAGTGTCAGTCAATTGTGTGATGCGGGTTACACAATTGATTTTCATTCAAGTCAATGTCTAGTTAGACAAAATGATACACTTGACACGGTACTAGTAGGCACAAGGATAGATAATATTTATCAAGTTTCTTTTAAAAGTACTATTAATGCTTCTGTTAAGTGTTTCATGTCAAGAGAAGATGAGTCTATACTTTGGCACCGGAGATTGGCACATGTGAACATGAAGAATATCCGGAAATTGGCCAACAAGGGACTGGTTCGTGGCTTACCAAGCATCAAGTACGAAAAGGATAAATTTTGTGATGCATGTCAAATGGGTAAGCAAACGAAATCTTCTCACAAAGGTAAAAGCACTGTAAGTACTTCTACCGCTTTGGATTTACTACACATGGATTTATTTGATTATAGTACAATTATATCTTTGAATGGTAGTAGGTATTATTTTGTGATCATTGATGACTTTACTAGATACACTTGGACCTATTTTCTAAAATATAAGGATCAAACCCTAGATGTTTTTATTTCATTTTGTAGAAGAATTGAAAATAAAAAATCAACAACAATTAAAACAATTAGGAGTGATCATGGAGGAGAATTTCAAAACCAAAGATTTTTAGAATTTTGTCAAGAGAGAGGATATAGACATGAGTTCTCCACTCCTAGAACACCACAGCAAAATGGTGTTGTAGAGAGGAAGAACCGAGTCTTACAAGAGGTTATACGAAGCATGCTCAATGAGTACTCTTTACCGAGTTACTAATGGGTTGAAGCTGTGAACACAACTTGCTACGTGCAAAACCGAGTCCTCATATATAGATTTCTAGGGAAGACTCCTCACGAACTTTGGTTTGGAAAACCACCTACAGTTAAACATCTAATAGTATTTGGGTGTAAGGTGTTTATTCTAAACACCAAGGACCATCTTGGAAAGTTCACAGCGAAAGCTGATGAAGGGATACTGGTCGGGTACTCCCTTGTCAGCAAAGCTTACCGAGTCTATAACAAGAAGTCTAGATTAGTCGAAGAATCTTGTGATGTTGTTTTTGAGGAAATTTCAAAAGCAATTGATCAATCAGAAGATGTAGAAGGAGTTCAGTTCGAACTTAGGAAACTACGTTTGAATGAGAGTCTGAGTGTTGGAGATGGTGCTGATGAGTCTGATGACGGTGAGCCTAGACAACATGAAGTTCAGCTGGACCCTGAGGCTGAGCCTGTGTCTAGTGACACCATCCAAGAAGCACCTCCAACACCAAGGCAAACTAGGTTAGCTTCTAGTCATCCCCAAGACCAAATTGTTGAAGACATCCATCAAGGGATTAGAACTAGATCATTCTTTAGGAATGAGGCTAATGAAGTTGCCTTAATTTCATAAATTGAACCTAGGAAAATTGACGAGGCATTGCATGATCCCGATTGAATCATTGCTATGCAAGACGAATTAGGTCAATTTGAGAGAAGCCAAGTTTGGGACTTAGTCCCTAGACCTAAGAAGACCACCACTATTGGAACCAAATGGGTCTTCAAAAAAAAATTGAACCATAAGGGAGAAATCGTAAGAAACAAGACACGCTTGGTAGCCAAGGGCTATAGTCAGGTTGAAGGCCTTGATTACGATGAAACCTATTCTCCCGTGGCACGATTAGAATCCATTCGGTTGATGCTTGCATTTGCAGCACATAGAGGTTTCAAACTCTATCAAATGGATGTTAAATCGGCCTTCCTAAATGGTTTCATAAGAGAAGAGGTCTATGTCGAACAACCTCCGGGGTTTGAAAATTTCGAATTTCCAAACCACGTGTTCAAGCTCAAGAAGGTGCTCTACGGCCTTAAACAAGCACATCGGGCTTGGTATGAGCAGTTGTCGACATTTCTTATCGAAAAAAGGCTTCGTGAGAGGACAAATAGACCCTACACTATTTCTACGAAGAGATGGTGACAACATATTTGTAGCCCAAGTATATGTCGATGACATAATTTGTGGCTCCAACAATAAGGGCTATTTGAATGAATTTATTGGACACATGGAGAGTGAATTTGAGATGAGTCAAGTGGTAGAATTGACTTCCTTCCTTGGACTCGAAATCAAACAAACTCGAAATGGAATCCATGTGCACTAATCAAAATACTCTCAAGAGATGCTCAAGAAATTTAATATGAGTGACTCTAAAGAGGTAACCACTCCCATGGCGATAAACACAAGATTAGACAATGATGAGAGTGGTAAGCCCGTTGACCTAACTCAGTATCGAAGCATGATAGGTAGTCTGCTATACCTCACAGCTAGTCGCCCTGATATTCTTTTCGCTGTGGGTATGTGCGCAAGGTACCAAGTCTGTGCCAAGGAATCTCATTTGATTGTCGTTAAAAGAACTCTGAGATACCTTAAGGGCACGATTGGAGTCGGTCTTTGGTACCCCGTACCAAGTCATTTGACTTAATTGGCTACACCGATTCCGACTATGCTGGGTGTAAGTTGGATCGGAAGAGCACAAGTGGGGGTTGCCAATTCTTAGGATCATCATTAGTGAGTTGGTCAAGTCGGAAGCAACATTGTGTTGCTCTCTCCACGACCGAGGCAGAATATATCGCCATGGGAGAGAGTGTATCGCAATTGTTGTGGATGATTCACACACTAGAGGACTATGGATTAACCTACAAGGGTGTGCAAGTGTTGTGTGACAACATACGCATGATAAACCTTACAAAAAATCCAGTCCATCATTCAAGGACCAAGCACATTGAAGTGCGTCACCACTTCATTAGGGATCATGTTGCTAGAGGAGATATTGTACTCTCACATGTAGAGTCAAATCAAACCTAGCAGACATTTTCACTAAACCACTCCCCGAGAATGAATTTAGTTTCTTAAGGAGGGAGTTGGGAATGTGTCATGTTTCATAGGATTGAAAAGAAAACAAAACCCTTCATGATCATTTCAAATTGTTGGGCAACAATTATTGGGCAACTTGGAAACATCTCACACAAACTATAAGGTTTAACAAAATATTTTTGTTTGCTAAAAATGGGGTGAGATGCTAGGATCAACCTAATTACTCAAAATGCTAATGCATCCCTTGAGAAATTAGGTTGACGAGACAAAAATCATTAAGTTGACCAAGTATGGAGAAAACCAATGCATAATACATGTGTATTTGGTTCCACGATCATACTTGGGCATTCCAATCAAGGAAACTTGATTGGAGTTTTGTTATTGATACAAACTTGTTTCAAATTGGATGAATATTTTGATTGATTTTGACTTCACTTGGTTGGGTGGTTGTTTTTACAACGGAGAGGTTGTTAAATCCATAAGGACTCTTGATTCTTGTTAAGGGATCAATTCTAGTCGAGAGAACACCTCCATAATCAATAAATTTACATCAAATCGTCTCAGAACTCGAAAGAAGGTCTGAAACTGCAAGTTCTGTCATGTATCAGAAAATTTCTGATACCTGTTCGGTCCACAGACCGATCAGAAGGTTCATAAAAAGCTCACAAACCTTCTATTTGATCCCTGATCGATCCGCAGACCGATCAGGGACCTCCCTGATCGGTCACCGGACCGATCAGAGGGCAGCCAGACCGATCAGGAGGTTCCCTGATCGGTCTGGACATCTGAAGATCGGACGGTGGATCCGATCTACCATAATAAATTTGGTTGGTGATTGGTCCACCAACCGATTTACTCACCCAAATACCCATATCTCCGAACCCTAGCGCCGAAACCACTTCATCCTCTTCCTGCGATCTGAGTTTTCGGCGAGCCCTAGCTTCCTCTTCGTGAGTTTTCAGCGAAACCTGTCTTTGCAAGTGTTCTTTGTGAGCTCTCCTGCGCACTTGTGCAAGCTCCTCCTACAAGCTCCTGAGGTCCTCATCTCCTGCGCGTGAGTTCTCATTCCTTGAGCTTTCGACGAGCCCTTCTTTGAGTGCGCGTGAACTCTCTGTGAACTCCAAGTTCTCGTGGAGCTCTGCAAGTGTTTTTTTCTTCTTCAAGACTGTCAAGACCTTCTCCAGCCACCATAGCACCTAAGTAAGCATTTTGTTTTCAATCTTACCTTGCTAATTACTTCATAAGTCATGCTTTTCTTGCTAACCATGTTATTTCAACTTGTGGTGTGTTCTTATCATCTTTTGTCGTGGCCCTCTCTTATCAAATGATTGTGTGTTGGTCATGATCTTACGTGACCTAAACTGATCAAACCATATTCATTTGATTATTGATCAAACCTCACTTCACTGATCAAACCTTACCTTCATCAATCCAATTTGTTGTCGTGACTTCTTATTCCAACCCTTAGGAAATCTTCCAAAGGCAAAGAACCTATCGAGGGGACTTCATAGGGAAAAGGTTCATCATCATCTAGACCCTCCCAAAGACCCCAACCTTCTGGTAGTGCTAGATTTGTGAGTGCCTACTTCGAACAGAAGTTCCTCAACACTACCTTTAAGCCTCTCCCTTGTCGTACCGTAGATAGATCTTTTGTATACGACAATTGTCCCATGGTCAAACAGATCATCGAATTCTATAATATGGAGTCTTTCCTTTTTATGGAACGTGAGGTCAATGTAGATCTGGTATCTGAATTCTACAACAATCTTTTTCCCACTATTGGCACTCACTCTTACACTACCAGAGTGGCCAAAACAAACATTGATTTTACCTATGCTAGTTTCACTGAGTATCTGGGCTTTCGTCGATCGCCCAATTTCATGTCCTTCTTCCCTACCTTTCCAGCTCCTCTTCCAATTCCGTTCATGGGAGTCACCTTCGACTCCATCTATGAGTATTTCTTTGGACATCCTAGGCCAGATGGCCTTGATGAGCTGGTCTTGATTTCCCTACCTTTGCTGTACTTCGTCTTTCTCCAGTTGATTATGTTCTATTCAAGATCATTACCAACTGTATCTTACCAATTACCTCCAAACCCCTTACTGAGATCCGCCCCTTCTACTGTCTGATGCTCTATGGGATGTATCGTCAGTTGGACATTGATATCATGCAGAGTATTTTTGAGTCCATTATCCACTACAGAGAGCCCAGCCGTCGCACTGTCTACATGCCCTTTGGGCACATCATTACTGACTGGCTTCAGATAGTCGGTATAGATGTGTCCAAGGGCAGGACCGTGTCCATGGTTCGGCAGGATTGCCGACTTGGCAAACGCGCGTTTGCCAAGTCTGGCATCATTGTCGGACCCCAGGGCCTTCTATGGAAGGATGGGAGGGGGTTAGGCGAGTTAACACGGGCCGCCCACATACAGGTACCAGCAGCTCCGGCTGTTCATCAGGAGGCGCCCACTGCAGACTACGAGTACGAGCCAGATCCTGATCTCTGCTGGCAGATCACGAAGCTCGAGCAGTCTATGCAGTACGAGTTTCATGTGTCCGAGCTCTGGCGATAGGGGATCAGCTCTGAGGTTCAGTCTATCGATCGCAGATTACACTCGCTGGAGTCCGACGTCTCTGGGATTGGTACTGATCAGCAGGCGTGGTTTGCGGAGTGGCGTGCTTGGGCAGCTGGTCATCCGTACTAGCCTACAGTTCCTGGATTTGCGCCCACCAGCAGCACTGCTCCTGGGACCTTCCTACCGGACGATGACACATCCTATGATCCCATGCAGTCTGACGACCCACCACTCAGGATTGATTGTTTGATGTATTCTATTTCATGACTCGGTGTATGACCTTCTAATTCTGCCTGTGACTTCATGACTGTTATTCTGCCTATGACTTAACAAGCAGTCTACACCCTTTTCGGTGTTTGACAAAGGGGGAGAGTGTGGTTAGTTATATTTAGGATGATTACGAGTATAACTATTGTAGGGGGAGGACTCTGATTCTCCTACGATAGTGAAATTTGTTACAATTGATTTCAAATATCTAAACTTAGAATCGGGTTGTCAAACAACAAAAAGGAGGAGATTGTTGATGCAGTCTGACCCTGATTGTTATTTTGGTGTTGACACTGATTTAAGTTTAGGTTAATAAGATGAGTCTGGTTTAAGTCCTGGTCGGGGACTGGGCATGACTTCCGGTGAGTGAAACTGGGTTACGGAAACCCCGGTGAGTGAAGTCGGGTCCTGGTGAGTGAAGCCGGGTTCTGGTGAGTGAAGCCGGGTTGGTGATCGGAAACCACGGTGAGTGAAGCCGGGTCCTGGTGAGTGAAGCTAGGTGATTGGAAATCATTGTGAGTGAAGCCAGGTGATTGAAACCCCGGTGAGTGAAGCCGGGTCCTGGTGAGTGAAGTCAGGTGATTGAAACCCCGGTGAGTGAAGCTGGGTCCTTGTGAGTGAAGCCAGGTGATGAAAATCCCGATGAGTGAAGCCGGGAGACTGAAACCCTGGTGAGTGAAGCCAAGTCCTAGCTAGGGAAGGTAGGTTGAACGAAGTCTCAGTGAGTGAAGCTGGGCACGAAGTCTTAGTCCGGGGGACTGAGCATTGCGTGTACTAGTCGGAGAGGGCACGTGAGCTCGTTCTCTGAGACCAAAATGAGTCAGAGAAGGCTAGGAAGGTTGTTCTCTGGACTTAGGACTGATTTGGTCGAAGCTGGATCGGTTTGGAGACCGATCAGGGAGTTGGCACAAACTCTTGTTGTGGATCGGTTTGGTGACCGATCCAGAGAAGTCTGATTATTCTGGTGAACGATTAGAGGGAGATCCAAATGCTTCTGTTCGGCTCCTGATCATTCTGGTGAATGATCAAGGAGAGAACAGAAGGATTATACTGAGTTTCAGATCGTTCTGGTGAACGATCAGAGAGGTTTCAGTTGGGTTCACAAGGTTTCTGTGAGGAAATTTGATCGGTCAATCTGACCGATCAAATTGTCATAGAATTCCTCATCCTGACCGATCAGGATGGCTCCTGATCGGTCAGGGAGTGGCCTGATCGGTCACCAGACCGATTAGGACACAACCTGATCGGTCAGGTGACCGATCAGGGCCTCTGGCTGTGAAAGCAGGAGAAAGCTCCTACAAGGTGAGGATCAGTCTGGTGACTGATCCCTGAGCTGTGATCGATCAGTGTGACCGATCACAAGAAGTCTGTGATCCCTGGTTTCTCACTGTGGATCGATCAAGCTGGAGCCTGATCGTTCAGGGCTTACCCTGATCGGTCTGGTGACCGATCAGGGTCCTCTCTGATCGGTCTGTGGACCGATCAATAGCTGACAGCTTTAATTCAAATCCAGTGTCAGACTTCTGATCACTTCTGTTTGCTCTGTATTTTCTCTGCTACTTACTGATTCCCAGTTGATTTCATTTGCTAAGTATCTGCTAAGTGTGCAGGTGATACAGGGAGGATTCAAACAATGGAGGAGAGTCAACTGGGGACTTTCTTTTTAGTAGGTTTGGACGTTTTCCTCTTCTTAGGTTTCAACGGACGTCTGGCGCTACTGGCAACGGCTGAGAGGCTGACTGGGGCTCGGCTGAAGAGAGTTCAGGGAGTCCAGGAGAGGTCAGTGTAGCTGGGCAGTTGCAGATGAGCAGTTGGGAGCTGCAGAGGCGCGCCTGTGACCTGGGTTTTGGGCAGAGGCTTAAGAGCGGGTAGCGAAGAAGCCTCAAAAACAACTCTCTCGCGACAACTCTCATGATTCTGAAACCTCAAGCGAATTCTTGGAAATCACTCTGATCCTTGAAGCAACTTGTTGAGACACTGCAAACTTGAGTGCTTGGAAGAGGCAGAGAGCTCGGCGAGTCCATCAGCAAGCAGGCACGAAGAGCGGGGAGTTCTTGCGTGAGGTTTGTGCTGGGTGGAGCTCGGGGTAGAGTTCTTGTGTTCCTTCTTTCCGAGTGCTCTGTAAGCCTTCTTGAGTTTCACTGTCCTTAATTTCATTACTTTGTTGAAACTGCTGTGGAGAGGTTTCTCCACCGAGAAGGAGGATTTGATATCCGGATTTTCCGAGGCTTGATCTGTTGACGATCAAGGGATCGCCCACCTTACGGGCACGCCAAGGAGTAGGGGCAAGTTATCCCCGAACCTTGTATATCCTCGTGTTAGAGTTTTCGGTTTGTTCTTTGATTTTTGCATTTCTGTTTCCTACTTGTTGCTTCCGCTGTTGCTAACTTTCAAGTGCAGAAAACCTAAAAGAGCAAAAGATTTGGGGTCTGGCTACATTCACCCCCTCCCCCTCTATAGCCATCCAAGTTCCAACACCTCTTCCCTTTTGTGAGGTATGGCGGTGAGAAGTACAGAAGAGGTGGTCGGCGGTGCAAGGAGGAGAGAACTCTCCTTTGTGGTGATCGGCGCCGCAAGCTAGGGAGAGGAGAAGAAGGTGGCTAAGGGTTTAGTTGTCTTCTCTTCTTCTTCTTTATCATCATCCACCTCTTCCTCTTCATCACCGAGATCCGGCGCACGCAACCGGAAGGGAGAAATCCTTTCTTTTGGCCGGCGGTGGGAAGGAGATGGAGAAGGTGGCCGATGGGAAGAACCCTAGAGGCTAGGGTTTGGCGCATGCAAAGGAGAAGAGGTTGGTGGCCTTGGTGACTTCGGTTCTTGGTAGATCGTCGCCCACATGACGTCCAAGAAGGGAGGATCATACAATAGAAGATCGCGAGGTAAAAAGGAAGGTATAACTTCTCCCATGGCTCTTTGATCTTATTATTTCATGTGATTGTTTAATTACATGTTGTTTAATTAATTATCATTGTTGTTAATTATTTATTAATTAATTATGATAATTAATTATCATGGATCCCGATGATAAACACAAAAATCAGCGATCCACTCATCGTCTATTCCGCGTCTAATCGGTTGGACGAGATTGATCGCTAGAACAATTTGGTTGTCCAAGCGATCGCTCGAATCGGTTAGCACGACGATGAGATGGTCGTTTGGGAAATAGGTCTCCATTCAAATTGAAAATTTTTGATCCGTGGACATGGAGAGGTTTCCCATGCGCGACCTGGAATCAATGAAACCATCAATTTCTTACCATATACGCTGCGTTTTCATCATTTTCTGAAGATTCCTCTTCATGTTGGATCCTTCTCGTGCTTAGGGCAATGTTGTTCGTTTTACTTTTTCCTGCACATTTGGATTCGTGAAGTTCTAAAGTGGAAAATGGTAGCTCTAAGGTATTTATCTCAAGATCCTTAGAGATGTAGTAGGTGTCGATTATCGAGGTCCAATTCGGGGTCCTTGAAAAGGCGTTCAATGTGTACCTTTGTGCATCCTGATTGCTTACTGATTATCCGAGATTGTTGAGTTCGGTCATCAACTCCTTAAGCATAGCGTGAAGTTGTGCTACTAACTCTCCTTCTTCCAGTCGAAGGTTGCTGAGCTGATTCTGAAGCATATTTCTTTTTTCTAATTTGGCTTCAGAGGAACCTTCATGGAGTTCAAGAAACTTTTCCCAAAGTTCCTTTACAATCGGTAGTTTCCGATTCGGTTGACTTCTTGTGCAGGGAGTATGGTCAACAGATGGTATTCTTCTTTCCTATTTGCTACAAGGTCAGCCTGTTCCTTCTTTGTCCATAGGCTTTCGTCTTTTGGTTTGTCGTCGGCATTCTTAGGAGCTAGAAAACCATTTTTCATGATTAAAATTAAATCAAAATTAGTTTTGAAGAAAGTCTACGTCTTACGCTTCTAACTTACGAACTCCCCATAGAACTTTGGTGGGTAAATGACCGGTTTGACCATTATATAGTTGCTTCAGACAGCGGTTAGTCATTTTGGAATATCCTTGCTCTGATACCACTTGACGGTGATTGTTGGTAGGAAGGAGGGGGTGAATTTCCCATGAAAATAAAAATTTAAATCATTTATTTATCTTTAAACAAAGATGTTGGTTATATCAAATAGAAATAAATAAAAAATTGAGCAAACTGTAAAGAAAGAGGCAACCAAATTTTACTTAGATTGCAATCGGGGAGGTTGCTAATCCAAGGCAGAATGTGGCTCGATTCTCCTGAATAAAACTCCTTCGATCAGAGAAGCCTCTTACAAGTGGAAAGCTCAAAAAAAGAAAGAAAACTACACATAATTCATTTGCTAATGCTTGAATTGAATGAGTGAATTGAAACTGAGCTCTAAGGGTCTATTTGTAGCCCCGGTCAAATTTATCCATTTGCTGACGTGGCACTATAGGGGCACCCGAGAGCTTGAGAGTGCTTGACACATGACTTGGGTGTTATTCGAAGTGCAACATTCACAAACGGTTAGCTGGGATGATTTTTTAACTCTAGGGCGCCTGCATACATAGGGGCGCTCGAGTATTCGGGCGCCCCTATATACGGGCGCTCGAGAGTCCGGGTGCCCCTATCAATACAGGCGCCCGAGTAACTCTGGTCAGCAACTTGTTGATCGTTTTCCAACGGATCTTCTTGGGTGATTTCTGACCAACCAAAGTTAAGGTCACCCGAACCTAACTCCGACATTTCTCCCCTCGAGCGTCCTTCCTCCCGGCTTCTCGTCCCTCAAATGCCACTGTTAGATGTGATACTAAAAGGCTTGTCTTTTTATATATATGATCATCTACATTTTAAAAGAGAATCACAATAACACATATGTGTATTTATATTAGTATATGCATAAAAGTTCAATACTTTGCATTGTAAATAACATGGTGTGTGGTGACACACAGAAGATTATGTTATTAGTCCCTTGCCTAGTATAAGTAGAGGCTCACAACCGAGATGGAGTTGGATAAATCATCGGGATAATTGTAGTGTAATTAGGTGTGGTTTGTCTTGATCATAGAATTACACTAGTGTGCTTTGTGTGCATTGAGCAGGATCAAAAATAGAGGTCATCCAATTTGTACTGACTTAATAATTGGATTGGACCTCGGATTATTATGGAGTACAATCTCTAAATCCCTATATAATAACGGGTGCGTATAATTAATATTTTATTTCTTTGATTTACCAATGGGCGAGATTTATTCCGCTAAATCGATAGGCCCGGTACATTGGGAAATAATATTAATTATATGGTATGTCGTTGATTATTGACGAAATCCGTGTCCTGATGAGTCGGGATGATGATGCCCCCTTGATGAGATCATAAGGTTCATCATGTTAAACTCTATAGGTGGATTTTATCCAACATGATGATAAGGTTGAGTGGTACTAGTCAAGGAGTTAGAAGTTGATTAATTAAAATTGTCAGTAATTTAAATTAATCGATGGACATTCGATATCTTAAACACGGGGAGATGGATGTACTCATAATAGGTGGAGCCCATATGAAAATATGGGGGTTGGTGAGGAAGTTCAATGGAGATCCTTTAGTGGAATGGATCTTCATTAAAAGATTGGTTTTAGATCCATTAGTGGGCCAAGACCCAACTCCTCTTCTTGCTCCCTACCTTAGCCCTATATATACCCCATGAAGCCATCAAGAAAAGAGATTGATCAAGCCTCTAATTATTCTTCTCCCTCTCTCCCTCTCTCTCCTAGGGCAAGTAGAGGCCGGCGGGAGCAAATAAGAGAAGGAGTGTCTCCTTCTCCTTTCACCTTGCTTTCTCCACTTGTGGCGTGGCACAAGGAAGGAAGAAGACTTCCCTTCTTACTCTTGGCCGGACGCAACTCGGGTGGGAGGAAACAAGGGTCGGCGATGGCTCCATTGCGCCTTGGTTCTCCAGCGCCACCTCTCATCATACAAGATCGTCGGCGGTTGGTTGAGGGAGGATGTCATCTCCTTTGGTCGGCAGCAACTGTAGGAGGAAGGAGGAGGTGTTGGTTGTGAGAAGAAGGAGCCCTTTCCTTTAGTTTGGTCGGCGGTAACAAAAACCCTAGTTTTTGTTTGGCCGACGCAAGGAGAGGAAGGAGAGAGGCTTTAGCTCTTATTTGGTGACTCCGATTCTCGGTAGCTCATCGCCCACACGACGTCCGGGAGGGAAGGGTCATAAGGTAGAAGGCTACGAGATAAAGGAAGGTATAATTTTCTTCCTTGACTCCTTTGTTTTAGTCTTGCCATTTCATGTGTGTTAATTGATTATTATTGTTTTGATTATTTGTTAATCATTGATAATAATTAATTAATTGGACCCCGATAATAAACACAAAAACTAGCGATCCACTCGTCGTCTTTTCTGCTGTCAAACGGTTAGGCAAATTACAAGGCTCGATCTTTGAGATTGGCCAAGTTGTAATTTGAACCGATCGATACGATGACGAGATGGTCGTTGAGACGGGTCTCCATTCGGATTAATTTTTTAATCCGTAGACATGGAGAGTCTCTCAAGGATGACCAAGTATTTACTTAGGAAACCCGCCAAGCCATACTCATCAATTGGTATCAGAGCTGAGGTTTCCAGTTTTGTGTGTTTAGGATTCGGTTAATTACTTGTGCATTATCATATACTTTATTTTTGCTGGATGATATGTGGATGTGCGTAGGCTAATTCTTTGTTGCAAACACTAGATTCCAACTTATCATGGCCAAAATAATAGATGTGTGTGATT
Organism: Boesenbergia rotunda; assembly: GCA_024364735.1. Lineage (NCBI taxonomy): Eukaryota > Viridiplantae > Streptophyta > Magnoliopsida > Zingiberales > Zingiberaceae > Boesenbergia > Boesenbergia rotunda. The sequence goes on along the minus strand of JAGFNQ010008403.1, from coordinate 239,284 downwards.
GATTATGCTATTTTTGTAATTAATTAAATCCTCGGGGTTGACGAGGCTAGATAGGTATTTAGTTTTTGTAATTTAATACGGCACGTGTTTAGCCAAGCTTTTTGTTTACTTTCGACCTAGATATCATGTACACTCCTTCGTGGAGTATAGGATCGATGGATGTAAATAATTAGCTAGTCATCTCGGCTCGGAGATCCCTTCAATGATGGCTTGTGCATGGTGTAGGGAGGAGCGGACGAGGTGATATCACGACTGGAGGCGCATTGGAGACTAAAGCCATGAAAATTGGAAAATCTAGGAATTTTCTATTTCATTATGTTGGTTTATGTGTTTGTCGTGTGTGTGCATGTAAAATTCCTCAAATTAAATAACTAAGTGGGAGAGGGACCCTAAGGGTCCCATGGCCTCCATTGCAATCTGATAAGTGATGCGAACAAGCCCGCACGTCGACTCTGAGTGCCTTTCTCCATAACGGATAGGTTTGTTCTGCGGATCACTGGGTCAGAAAAGATTATAGAAAATTATTGAAGAGCGTGTGTTTTCCCCCAACGGAAGACACATAATCAGAAATAATTTTCTTAGTGTCGTGTAATGGTAAACACTTAGATACAAATATTAGTATCCTCCCCAACGGAGTCGCTGCTATTATTTGTAGGGCCGAAGTGAACCAACTATTAATCTTGTTTGTCAAAAAGTTAGGTTGACAAGATAATAAGATTAATGGGTAAAACCTTCTCTAACGAATGTAGAATTCGTATATGTCCACACTAACGTGGCATGTGAATTATCGATGTTTGAGGTGTTGGTTGATTTCAAAAATTTATTGTTTAAGGAATCAATTTATTTTTAGAAATCTAAAGTTGTGATTGTTGTGATTTTCATGTAGTTTCAAAATGGCATTTAACCCACTAGCGACTATACTTAAGGAAAATAAGCTTACTTGACGTCTTCTAGCTTTGGCCCCTCTGTAGGACTGGTATCAACCACATGAGCTAGAAATCCAGAGCATCCTTTTTCTAACATCTTTCTTGCTTTCAGAGCCGACGAGAATTTACTTGTCCTCTTCTTCGGCTCTCCGATAACTCGAACAGAATTTCCGCCTCAGGTCGGAAGATAACTCTTCGTTTCCGGCACTCAATGGAGGCGTCATATTTGTTCAAGAAATCCATGCCCAATATCACATCATAATCTGACATATCAAGCACTATCAGATCGCAGTAGAGTTCCCTATCTGCGATTCTGATTGGTGCGGCACGTAGTATTTGGGTAGAGGGCATCACCTCACCCGAGGGAAGTGCTGTCAGAAATTTGCAGTCCAAATCTTGCAGTGACATATTATTTCTTTTGGCATATTGCATAGAGATAAACGAATGCGTTGCCCCAGTGTCAAATAAAGCAGTAGCATACTGACTGTAAATAAATATCTGACCTGTGACAACGGTAGAGGCAGTCGCCACCTCTTCTTTCGTAAGAGAGAAAACCCTGGCGTTTGTCGTGGCAGGCGGGGCTTCTAATCTCCCCTGGCATATATGTGTACCATCTATAGCTGCCTGCATCAGGTGTAACTGGGGAGGAGCACCTTTGTACTGATCATATTGCGGCTGAGGTGCTTTGGCTGCGGCAGGACACTCTCTGGCCATGTGTCCTTCCTTTCCGCAAGTATAGCATCTCCTAGCGCCTAAAAGGCATGTCCCTTGGTGCATCTTCCCACAATTGGCACATTGGGGATATTTAGGCTTCTTGCCTAAATAACCACTGGCAGATTTATCCCCTGGCTTTCTCTTTCCATTTTGGTTCTTCATCCAGTGGGGGTTGCTATTTGGAGGTTTCTGACCTCCCGACTGATCCTGACTCTTGCTGGCGGTCAGTGGTTGGCTCTGCGGGTTCATCTTCTTTAGATAATGCTCAGTAATAAGGGCACTGCTGAACAGCTCCTCTGTGGTCTGGGGCCTATTAACGCCACCAGCTACATTCAGAGCTATCTCGGGCCTAAGCATCTTGAGCATTAATCTGACCCTTTCTTTCTCTGTACTGACCAACTCCGGACATAATCGTGCCAGTCGGTTAAATTGCTTAACGGCATCGTTGACTGAGAGATTTCCCTGCCGGAATTCAGTGAACTCATCAAAATGTCTGTTTGTGACTCGCATATTAAAGAATTCCTCCAGAAATTCGGACTCAAAGTCCTTCCACTTCATCTGGTCCACTGATCTTCTAGCCTTTACCCGTTCCCACCACATCCTGGCGTCGCCAGTGAGGCAGAACGAGACACATTTAATTTTCTCATGCTCAGGCCAGTCTAATAATTCCACTGTGCTCTCAACTGTCTTGAGCCAGGCCTGAGCATCCCAGGGCTCGCAGGTGCCCGAGAACTTTTCCGGCTTCAGTCTCTGCCACTGAATCAAATAGGCCTCCTGTCGGGCTCCTCAGGCCGGAGTGTCCGGGGGTGCCTGTGCAGTTGGAGGCTCAGTAGGCATTACATTCTGACTTCCCTGCGGGGTTGCAGTGTTCCCCTGCTGGGTCCTCAGAGTGTTTATTATCTGCTGTTGTTCAGTGACCTGACGCTGCAGATCTGTGATCACTTGCATCATATCAGGTGGGGGTACTGTCTCGTTACCCCGATTGCTACGTCTTCTAGCCATGTCTATCATACAGGTGATAATTAAAATAACATAAGAATTATCACTACTTTCATTTGTTATGCAAGCATAAATCATCTCTATATTATGCAAGCATAAATCATCTATATCTCATGCAAGCATATATCATCTCTATATTATGCAAGCATAAACCATCTCTATTGATATCATTACTGTACATGAAATAATATAAGCGAGTTAGGATTTCTTACTTGGAAGCGGCAGGAAGAAGCTTGATGTGTGTGTGGTGGAGGGGAAATCTGCTCTGATACCAACTTGTAACGCCCGCCCTTATATCTACTCTCAGGGCGGGGTTACGTACATTCAATCATATAGTAATATTTTTTTTTCTATTTCTAACTCCTAGCATGACATTAAAGCAACAATGCAAGGACTTAAGGACTAAGCATGCTTGTTTAACTATCAAAGTCATTCTACAACATGATAATATCACTAGTAATGTAACTCATAACATAATCAAGTATAAGAGACCTCCAAGGTAAACACTATCATGCCATGTCAATCCTAATCACTAACACTTATTGTCAAGGAGCATAACATAAGCATATGTAGATATAGAAGTCTTTTCTTCCCGAGCCACCACCCCACACATCTTCAGCCTCCTGCCTCTTCCTTTCATTTAAGTGTTATCTGCATCATAAGACAACACATAAACTAGTAAGCAAAATGCTTAGTAAGGATCCTGTCCTACTCGCAAAATCCGTGCGAAAGAATATAACATGTACACATAATCAATCATAAGTATAAGTTCATCAAAGCATATTAAACATCTAAGTTTCTAAGCATGCAGTATCAAGTACCATAAGCATACTCTTCACATATAACAAATGCTTTCAATGAATGTTTTCAAAACAATTCCATAATGGTATTACTTAAAAATACATCCATATCATATTGGGCCCTGTTGTGTACCAACTATCGCGCGGAAACTATTGCGCGTTCCCTAATGAATTGGGGTAGCGAGCCACCAATTCATTAGAGCAGGACCCTTCCGTCCTACCGAAGCCACGTTAACATGCACCCCGGATTTATTTAACGACCCCCTTCCGAGTCGGGTACACAACTTAAAAGTAAAATACTTATCATGTTGTTACATATATGCTAAGGAATACTCCATATTCACTCTTATGGGACACACCACTCTTCAAGGGTGCTCATGATCCCGTAGGGACACACCACACAACATAAGGGGTGCTCTTGATCCCATACTTATTTGAGTATCCCTTCAAGCATTTTAACATATCACATGCAATTTCATAAGTGTGCCCCATGGGCTATAAGGCATGCTCATACATACATCATATTTCATGCATGTCCATACCTACATCATATTTCATACATGTTCATACATACATCATATTTCATACTTGTTCATACATGCATCATATTTCACACATGTTTATACATACATCATATTTCATACTTGTTCATACATATATCATATTCCATACATGTTCATACATACATCATATTTCATACATGCACATACATATTATTTTGCTAAACATAATCATGTCCCGTAGGGTAGTTTAGCCTTCACATATTATTCATGCAACTTATTAAACATAAAGCATATCATGAGATAATTATACAACCCTAAACCTTAGTCCTTCTAGGGTTGGCCGAAACTTAAGTATAGGGAAAATTAGGGTTTGAACTAAATATTCACACATACATTCATTCAAACACCTCATACATAAACATATCATAGCATGCTAACAATTAAGGTTTACATATCAACCCTTCCATTTAACACCACATACATATACATATGATCATCCCCAACCATAAACATATATCATAGGGTAGTTTGACCTTTACAAACCCTAGTCCTAGTGGGTTGGCCGAAACATCAAGAGTAGGGAAATATTAGGACTTTTGCATTAATCATTCACACAACAATGATACAAACATCTTGTATACAATATCACACCATACACTAAGCATGAATATTTTCTAGGATAATTCAACTCTCCTTGACCCTAATTCATTGCCTTGGCCGAAACTTGTAGGGTAGGGTAGGCTAGGTTTTTGACATCCAATCTTTACACAAACATTTACACAAATACTTTATCTACAATACTAGTCATGGGAACACAATAGGATAGCAACCAACCCAAAAGCCCTTGCTTATTCCCTCTTGGCCGAAACATGTAGGGTACCAAACCCTAGTTTGTGTCCTCTCAAAAATTTGGAAAACAACATACATCCATACCCTAAGTTCCTAGGGATATCCTCATGCATCAAGAAGCAACCAAAACCTATTTCATGGTGGTGGCCGAAAGTCTTATAAGGGAGGAACTCCCATTTTCGAAAACAAGAACACAAGGAAAACATGCATAAACCATTACACTGCAGGCGAGAGGATACTTACATCCTTTCGCTTGATTTCTACTTCTCTAAGATCTTAAGGTGCCCTTGGTTGAAGGAAGGTGAGTATTTCCTTTGTTTGCCTTCTCTTAGCAATCTTGGCCCTAGTAGAAGGCAAGAACCTTAAAGGGTTCTTCTTCCTTCCAATTCCCTAGGGTTAAAACCCTAGGGTTTACTTTTCGAAAATGGAGAGGGAGAAGAAGAGAATTTCGGTGATGAGGGGAGGAAGAAGAAGAGAAAGAGGAAGTTATTCCAACTTCCCTTATTTATACTTTTCTCATGAAAAGACATGTCTCTTCACCTCCCTAGCTTTTAACAAGCATGTTTCTTATTCCCTCTACAAGAAACATTGCTTGGTTCATTGGTTATGACATGGTGAGTGCAACTAGGAGGTTCAAGGTTCAATCCTTGCTTCCTCCTTTTTATCACATTTTGCACTAATCCATATCAAAGCCCATTAAGCCAAGCCCATCATGAAATTTCATAATATTAATTATATTCCATGATTTCACAATATTTTCATAATATTAATTATATTCCATGAATTCATAATATTTCATGATACTATTTCATGAATTCCATAATATTTCATATTTATGAATTCATATATTTCATGATAATATTTCATGAATTCCATAATATTTCATATTTATGAATTCATAATATTTCATAATATTTCATGATACTATTTCATGAATTCCATAATATTTCACACTTATGAATTCATAATATTTCATAATATTTCATGATACTATTTCATGAATTCCATAATATTTCATATTTATGAATTCATAATATTTCATAATATTTCATGATAATATATCATGAATTTCACAATATTTCCTATTCATGAATTCATCTATTTCATAATATTTCATATGGGAAATTTTGGGGCGTTACAATCCTCCCCACCTTATAAAAAGTTCGTCCCGAACTTTAAAATAATTCCGGATACTTTAATCGTATTGCCTCCTCTCATTCCCACGTGGCTTCTTCGAATCGTTCGTTCCGCCACAGAACCTTTACTAAGGGTACTTCCTTGTTCCTTAGCTTTTTGACTTCCCGGTCTAAGATCTGAACAGGTCGGCGTTCTGAACTTAGGTTCTCTTGATCTTGTACTGGTTGGGGCTCTATTATCTGATTCACATCAGAGATACATTCCCTGAGCATTGATACGTGGAAAGCATTGTGGATAGCCGACATTTCTGGCGGTAACTCCAGTTCGTAGGCCACTTTGCCTACCCGTCTCAGAATCTGAGACGGTCCCACATATCTCGGACTCAGCTTCCCTTTCTTTCCGAATCTCATCACCCCTTTCATAGGGGCTACCTTAAGGAATACTGAATCCCCAACCTCAAACTCTAGTGGTCTGCGTCGCTTATTAGCATAGCTTTTCTGCCGACTCTTAGCAGTCTCTATTCTCTGACGGATATTCTTTATAGCCTGAGTGGTTTCGTCTATAATATCCGTCTGGAGTCCCATCTCCTTCTTTTCACCACTCTCAAGCCAACATATAGGAGATCTGCATTTTCTTCCGTACCGAGCTTCATACGGTGCCATCCCGATAGTAGCCTGATAACTGTTGTTATAAGCAAACTCTGCCAGGCTCAGGTATCGACACCAGCTTCCCTTGAAGTCCAAGGCACAAGCCCGTAACATATCCTCTAACATCTGGTTCGGAAAGCCGTCTTCGGTATATCCTCCTTTTTCACCCTGACTTGGTGATAACTAGACCTCAGGTCAATCTTAGAGAAAACCGTGGCTCCCTTCAATTGATCGAACAGGTCATCTATCCTGGGTAGAGGGTACCTGTTCTTGATAGTCACATTGTTCAGCGACCGATAGTCGATACACCTTCGCATCGACCCATCCTTCTTTTTCACGAACAGTACGGGAGCTCCCCAGGGAGAATGACTAGGGCGGATGAATCCCTTGTCAAGTAGCTCCTGTAACTGTCCTTGCAACTCCTTTAATTCTGTCGGCGCCATACGGTACGGTGCCTTAGAAATAGGGTTGGTACCAGGAACCAACTCAATTGCAAATTCTATATCTCTTTCAGGTGCTAACCCTGGTAAGTCATCGGGAAATACCTCTGGGTAATTGCATACAATCTTGACGTCTTCTAGCTTTGGCCCCTCTGTAGGACTGGTATCAACCACATGAGCTAGAAATCCAGAGCATCCTTTTTCTAACATCTTTCTTGCTTTCAGAGCCGACGAGAATTTACTTGTCCTCTTCTTCGGCTCTCCGATAACTCGAACAGAATTTCCGCCTCAGGTCGGAAGATAACTCTTCGTTTCCGGCACTCAATGGAGGCGTCATATTTGTTCAAGAAATCCATGCCCAATATCACATCATAATCTGACATATCAAGCACTATCAGATCGCAGTAGAGTTCCCTATCTGCGATTCTGATTGGTGCGGCACGTAGTATTTGGGTAGAGGGCATCACCTCACCCGAGGGAAGTGCTGTCAGAAATTTGCAGTCCAAATCTTGCAGTGACATATTATTTCTTTTGGCATATTGCATAGAGATAAACGAATGCGTTGCCCCAGTGTCAAATAAAGCAGTAGCATACTGACTGTAAATAAATATCTGACCTGTGACAACGGTAGAGGCAGTCGCCACCTCTTCTTTCGTAAGAGAGAAAACCCTGGCGTTTGTCGTGGCAGGCGGGGCTTCTAATCTCCCCTGGCATATATGTGTACCATCTATAGCTGCCTGCATCAGGTGTAACTGGGGAGGAGCACCTTTGTACTGATCATATTGCGGCTGAGGTGCTTTGGCTGCGGCAGGACACTCTCTGGCCATGTGTCCTTCCTTTCCGCAAGTATAGCATCTCCTAGCGCCTAAAAGGCATGTCCCTTGGTGCATCTTCCCACAATTGGCACATTGGGGATATTTAGGCTTCTTGCCTAAATAACCACTGGCAGATTTATCCCCTGGCTTTCTCTTTCCATTTTGGTTCTTCATCCAGTGGGGGTTGCTATTTGGAGGTTTCTGACCTCCCGACTGATCCTGACTCTTGCTGGCGGTCAGTGGTTGGCTCTGCGGGTTCATCTTCTTTAGATAATGCTCAGTAATAAGGGCACTGCTGAACAGCTCCTCTGTGGTCTGGGGCCTATTAACGCCACCAGCTACATTCAGAGCTATCTCGGGCCTAAGCATCTTGAGCATTAATCTGACCCTTTCTTTCTCTGTACTGACCAACTCCGGACATAATCGTGCCAGTCGGTTAAATTGCTTAACGGCATCGTTGACTGAGAGATTTCCCTGCCGGAATTCAGTGAACTCATCAAAATGTCTGTTTGTGACTCGCATATTAAAGAATTCCTCCAGAAATTCGGACTCAAAGTCCTTCCACTTCATCTGGTCCACTGATCTTCTAGCCTTTACCCGTTCCCACCACATCCTGGCGTCGCCAGTGAGGCAGAACGAGACACATTTAATTTTCTCATGCTCAGGCCAGTCTAATAATTCCACTGTGCTCTCAACTGTCTTGAGCCAGGCCTGAGCATCCCAGGGCTCGCAGGTGCCCGAGAACTTTTCCGGCTTCAGTCTCTGCCACTGAATCAAATAGGCCTCCTGTCGGGCTCCTCAGGCCGGAGTGTCCGGGGGTGCCTGTGCAGTTGGAGGCTCAGTAGGCATTACATTCTGACTTCCCTGCGGGGTTGCAGTGTTCCCCTGCTGGGTCCTCAGAGTGTTTATTATCTGCTGTTGTTCAGTGACCTGACGCTGCAGATCTGTGATCACTTGCATCATATCAGGTGGGGGTACTGTCTCGTTACCCCGATTGCTACGTCTTCTAGCCATGTCTATCATACAGGTGATAATTAAAATAACATAAGAATTATCACTACTTTCATTTGTTATGCAAGCATAAATCATCTCTATATTATGCAAGCATAAATCATCTATATCTCATGCAAGCATATATCATCTCTATATTATGCAAGCATAAACCATCTCTATTGATATCATTACTGTACATGAAATAATATAAGCGAGTTAGGATTTCTTACTTGGAAGCGGCAGGAAGAAGCTTGATGTGTGTGTGGTGGAGGGGAAATCTGCTCTGATACCAACTTGTAACGCCCGCCCTTATATCTACTCTCGGGGCGGGGTTACGTACATTCAATCATATAGTAATTTTTTTTTTCTATTTCTAACTCCTAGCATGACATTAAAGCAACAATGCAAGGACTTAAGGACTAAGCATGCTTGTTTAACTACCAAAGTCATTCTACAACATGATAATATCACTAGTAATGTAACTCATAACATAATCAAGTATAAGAGACCTCCAAGGTAAACACTATCATGTCATGTCAATCCTAATCACTAACACTTATTGTCAAGGAGCATAACATAAGCATATGTAGATATAGAAGTCTTTTCTTCCCGAGCCACCACCCCACACATCTTCAGCCTCCTGCCTCTTCCTTCCATTTAAGTGTTATCTGCAGCATAAGACAACACATAAACTAGTAAGCAAAATGCTTAGTAAGGATCCTGTCCTACTCGCAAAATCCGTGCGAAAGAATATAACATGTACACATAATCAATCATAAGTATAAGTTCATCAAAGCATATTAAACATCTAAGTTTCTAAGCATGCAGTATCAAGTACCATAAGCATACTCTTCACATATAACAAATGCTTTCAATGAATGTTTTCAAAACAATTCCATAATGGTATTACTTAAAAATACATCCATATCATATTGGGCCCTGTTGTGTACCAACTATCGCGCGGAAACTATTGCGCGTTCCCTAATGAATTGGGGTAGCGAGCCACCAATTCATTAGAGCAGGACCCTTCCGTCCTACCGAAGCCACGTTAACATGCACCCCGGATTTATTTAACGACCCCCTTCCGAGTCGGGTACACAACTTAAAAGTAAAATACTTATCATGCTGTTACATATATGCTAAGGAATACTCCATATTCACTCTTATGGGACACACCACTCTTCAAGGGTGCTCATGATCCCGTAGGGACACCACACAACATAAGGGGTGCTCTTGATCCCATACTTATTTGAGTATCCCTTCAAGCATTTTAACATATCACATGCAATTTCATAAGTGTGCCCCATGGGCTATAAGGCATGCTCATACATACATCATATTTCATGCATGTCCATACCTACATCATATTTCATACATGTTCATACATACATCATATTTCATACTTGTTCATACATGCATCATATTTCACACATGTTTATACATACATCATATTTCATACTTATTCATACATATATCATATTCCATACATGTTCATACATACATCATATTTCATACATGCACATACATATTATTTTGCTAAACATAATCATGTCCCGTAGGGTAGTTTAGCCTTCACATATTATTCATGCAACTTATTAAACATAAAGCATATCATGAGATAATTATACAACCCTAAACCTTAGTCCTTCTAGGGTTGGCCGAAACTTAAGTATAGGGAAAATTAGGGTTTGAACTAAATATTCACACATACATTCATTCAAACACCTCATACATAAACATATCATAGCATGCTAACAATTAAGGTTTACATATCAACCCTTCCATTTAACACCACATACATATACATATGATCATCCCCAACCATAAACATATATCATAGGGTAGTTTGACCTTTACAAACCCTAGTCCTAGTGGGTTGGCCGAAACATCAAGAGTAGGGAAATATTAGGACTTTTGCATTAATCATTCACACAACAATGATACAAACATCTTGTATACAATATCACACCATACACTAAGCATGAATATTTTCTAGGATAATTCAACTCTCCTTGACCCTAATTCATTGCCTTGGCCGAAACTTGTAGGGTAGGGTAGGCTAGGTTTTTGACATCCAATCTTTACACAAACATTTACACAAATACTTTATCTACAATACTAGTCATGGGAACACAATAGGATAGCAACCAACCCAAAAGCCCTTGCTTATTCCCTCTTGGCCGAAACATGTAGGGTACCAAACCCTAGTTTGTGTCCTCTCAAAAATTTGGAAAACAACATACATCCATACCCTAAGTTCCTAGGGATATCCTCATGCATCAAGAAGCAACCAAAACCTATTTCATGGTGGTGGCCGAAAGTCTTATAAGGGAGGAACTCCCATTTTCGAAAACAAGAACACAAGGAAAACATGCATAAACCATTACACTGCAGGCGAGAGGATACTTACATCCTTTCGCTTGATTTCTACTTCTCTAAGATCTTAAGGTGCCCTTGGTTGAAGGAAGGTGAGTATTTCCTTTGTTTGCCTTCTCTTAGCAATCTTGGCCCTAGTAGAAGGCAAGAACCTTAAAGGGTTCTTCTTCCTTCCAATTCCTAGGGTTAAAACCCTAGGGTTTACTTTTCGAAAATGGAGAGGGAGAAGAAGAGAATTTCGGTGATGAGGGGAGGAAGAAGAAGAGAAAGAGGAAGTTATTCCAACTTCCCTTATTTATACTTTTCTCATGAAAAGACATGTCTCTTCACCTCCCTAGCTTTTAACAAGCATGTTTCTTATTCCCTCTACAAGAAACATTGCTTGGTTCATTGGTTATGACATGGTGAGTGCAACTAGGAGGTTCAAGGTTCAATCCTTGCTTCCTCCTTTTTATCACATTTTGCACTAATCCATATCAAAGCCCATTAAGCCAAGCCCATCATGAAATTTCATAATATTAATTATATTCCATGATTTCACAATATTTTCATAATATTAATTATATTCCATGAATTCATAATATTTCATGATACTATTTCATGAATTCCATAATATTTCATATTTATGAATTCATATATTTCATGATAATATTTCATGAATTCCATAATATTTCATATTTATGAATTCATAATATTTCATGATACTATTTCATGAATTCCATAATATTTCACACTTATGAATTCATAATATTTCATAATATTTCATGATACTATTTCATGAATTCCATAATATTTCATATTTATGAATTCATAATATTTCATAATATTTCATGATAATATATCATGAATTTCACAATATTTCCTATTCATGAATTCATCTATTTCATAATATTTCATATGGGAAATTTTGGGGCGTTACATGGTCACTCAGAAGGTTTCTACTTCTGTGCTGAAAGGCAAGAAGAAGAAGAAACAAGGTGGGTACAAGAAGGCAGCAGGATTGCAGGGACCACGGACTGGCGTGAAGAAGCCGAGAGGCATGTGCTTCACGTGTAAGCAAACTGGACACTGGAAGGCAAACTGACCCCGTCGTCAAGACAAAGGTATTTCTTCATGCTTAGTCGTTAAAACATGTTTAGCGGTGCTATCTACCAGTACCTAGTGCGTAGATACAGGAGCCACTGATCATATCTATAATACTCTGCAGGGGTTCCAGGAAACTCGACGGCTAGCTGATGGGGAAATCGTCGTCTACATGGGAAATGCTATGGAAGTGACAACAGTTGCGGTGGGAGACATTTATTTATCTTTTGAGAGAAATAAAGTTTTGGTTTTGAAAGATTGCTTATATGTACCCTCTTTTAGAAAGAACTTAGTATCGATTTCTAAATTAATAAAGGATGGGTATTCTATTGTTTTAATAAGAGTTGTTATAAAGAGAAATAGAGAGATTATCTATTCAGGTACAATGATAGGCTATTTGTACACTCTAGAACCAAAAACTCCCATGATGCAAATAGAGGTCAATAGCTCATCATCTAACCTAAATAAGAGAAAGGAACCTTCTAAAATGAATTAGACATATCTTTGGTACCGTAGGCTTGGTCATATTAACCTTAGTAGGATTCAGAGGTTGACAGCCGATGGGCCCTTTGGGTTCATTGGTGGTGGAAGACTTCCCAACCTGTGAGTCTTGCTTGGAAGGTAAGATGACCAAGAGGCCTTTCAAGGCTAAGGGGTATAGGGCCAAAGATGTGTTAGAACTGGTTCATTCTGATTTATGTGGTCCTATGTCCATCCAGGCTAGAGGTGGCTTTGAATACTTCGTCACTTTTAATGACGATTATTCAAGGTATGGATACATTTACCTGATGCGCCACAAGTTTGAATGCTTTGATAAGTTCAAAGAATTCAAGGCTGATGTGGAGAAATGTCAAGGTAAAATTATCAAGACACTGCAATCAAATCGTGGTGGCGAGTACCTCTTAGGAGAGTTTAGGACCTATTTGTCAGAGACTGGGATTTAATCCCAATTATCTGCACCCGGCACACCCCAGCATAACGGGGTAGCAGAAAGAAGAAATATGACTCTTATGGAGATAGTTAGGTCAATGATGAGCTACTCTGAGTTGCCGGATTCGTTCTGGGGATATGCTCTGGATACGGCAGCGTATATTCTAAACATGGTACCATCTAAGTCAGTCTCATCTACTCCCATAGAATTGTGGACTGGGTGAAAGCCTAGTATAGGACATATTCGAATTTGGGGTAGTCCAGCACATGTGCTGAAGGGAGATACTGATAAGTTGGAATCTCGTACAGAAGTACATTTGTCTGTGGGCTATCCTAAAGGGGTGAGGGTGGTTTGTTCTATAGTCCTGAGGATCAAAAGGTAATTGTTAGCACGAATGCCAGATTCTTGGAAGAAGACTATGTGATGAACCACAAGCCCAAGAGTAGACTAGTTCTTGAAGAATTAAGAGTGGACGTTCTGACCTCAGTACCAACTGTTCAAGAGGATACACCACAAGTCACTGCACCGCATGTCACAGAAGATACACAGGTGGTACCTCATCATAGTGAGAGGGTTGTCAGACAACCTGAATGTTGGGACCGGGTGCATGTCGACAAGGATACGGGTTCGTAAAATTTTAAATTTTTACGTGCAGCGGAAGAATTAGCATAAAATAATTTCCTAAATTATTTTAACCACGTATCTACCATGCAACCTTATGGTGTGTGGACATAATCATAAATTAAAACTTTACGGAAAAGTAAAGTAATTTACTAAGTACCTCGCGTAACTCGAAGTAAGGGACGAGATCCAACCGTAGCGTCCCTTGGAAGCTTCGCCTCTATTCGCGTCCACGCCGAGTTCTCTTCGGGATGACTTCGCAAAGTCACGAGTTTTGTGCCGACAAGAACTACTAGATTCTCTAAAGGCACAACTAGAAGAACAAGAGAAAAGAATGGAAACTCACCAACAAGAAATGGAATCTAAATTCCGGGAAGAGAGGAGTTGTGATCCGCGTCTTCTTCTTCTTGTCTTGGCTGCTCCTTCTTCTTGATAGCTCACGGCAACCAACCCTAAGGGAAGAAGTGCGCCGGCCCTAGGTGGATGAAGGGGAGCCGGCCCTAGTTGCCTCAAAGGGCGCCGGCCCTAGGGTTAAGAAGGGGAAAAGGGAGGAAGAGAATAAGAGAGAGAGAGGGAGAGGATTAACTCTTAATCAACTTAATTGATTTGAATTGAAGGCTAGCCTTTGGTTCCTTTATATAGTAACCTCTCCCTTGCTAAGTCTCCTCTTTAAACGGAATTAATTTTCATAAGAAATTTATCTTATAAATTTTCTTATGAATAATTCCGTTATGCCTAGTTTTATTATAACTAAATTTATAATAAAACAAATTATTCTCTTCTTTAATTATGGAATAAATTTTATAAGAAATTTATAAATTGTTCTTTTAATGGAAAAATCAATTCATAATTGATTTTATAAAATTAAAATAAACCGCTCCACGGATTATTTTAATTTCCTAAAAAGAAATAAATTTCTATAAATTTATTTATATAAATTTCTTTATACAAATTTATTTATCCATAATTTATAAAACAAATCGCGCTAGATTTATTTTATTAATTAAACCAATTAAATTGGTTTATTCCCCTTTTAATGGCCGGCCAAACCAAGAGGGTGGACACCCTCTTTGGCCGGCCAAACCAAGCCGATTCCATCGCGAATTAAACTCATTTAATTCGCCCATTAAGCCTTCAAAAGACTTAGCCATTTTAAGTTTCCGTTGCGCCTCTGATTAACTCAAATTCGACTTATTTCTCTTGATCGGAAAATCTAATTTTCAACTCGTTTAAAATCCCTCGGATTACTCGTAGTGCGTGTGACTAAATAGGCTTTCGATTTATGTTGGCCGTCTATAATCAACTAATTATAGAACGATCATGAGTGGCACCTAGTAGTACATCATGACCCCCAATTAATCGAAAGATCAACGGTTTGACCTCAGAAGTAATTCTGAAACCCTTCAGCAGCTCTAATGAATCGTGCCACATTCCCTTCACCACCTTATACCCACTTGGTTCAGGACATGGTCTGTTTGTGTCAGTCCCCACTAGACTGACTACGTCACACCTAGCCCAAGTAGTGTCTTTCTCGTCCTTTGGATTTCTAATTACTCTCATGTATTTAAGAGACTCGCACTCTAAACATGATATACTCTGGCCAGAGGTTTTGAGTAACAATCCGACGATAGGCCTGGGTATACATCTCCTCGCAAGGAGTGGTGAATCCTTTGTAGGCTGTTCAAACATCTTCGGGCACTTCGGCTTATACCCAATCATCCTGGGTCCACACCTCCTTGGAGATGCTTGCTTAAGATGTTAAAGTATAAGTCTCCATGACCAAGATGACTTGAACACCGCAAGTCAAAGGAACATCGCACTTAAGCTGCAGTAAGAACTTCATTGACATATCTACATGTAGATTCTCATATGAAGTCTTACAGCTAGTCACTCCAATGAACTAGTTCCCTTAACTAGCATCCATGTTTATCTCCGGACATCCCAATGTCACCAGCCAGTGAGAATCAGCCGATTAGAGAATAACCCATGCTAGTCTCAACAGAATTGACAGTGTCCGTTTTTATCAATTCATCCACTAGGGATAATTTCAATACTTCACAATTGCACATTTAGAGATAATCACTAGTTGTGATCCCATCACAAATTCTCTTATGCTGTGAATTGTATTGCGGACATTCAGTAGATGAGTTTAAGATCTCAATCAAATACACAAACATGTATACTCAAATAGTGAATTATCATTTATTAGAATAAATGTTTACAATCATAAGGCGATTGCCTTAGGACACTTCTCTCATATTACTAACAAACTCCCACTTGGCCTAATGCCAATCGCTACGGTATCCAATACCACAGGCTTTAACATGACCCTCAAACTTGCTTTGAGGGAATGCCTTAGTTAAAGGATCCACTATATTCCTTTCAGTGGGAACTCTCTCAATTTGTATGTCATTCCTACTTATAATCTCTCTGATCAGATGATAGCGTCGAAGCACGTGTTTGGATCGCTGATGAGACCTTGGTTCCTTCGCTTGTGCAATAGCTCCATTGTTGTCGCAGTAAACCGGCACTGCTTCATCAATGGTTGGAACCACGCCAAGTTCTGAGACAAACTTCTTGATCCAAACTGCTTCCTTTGCTGCTTCCGAAGCTGCGATATATTCCGCTTCCGTGGTAGAATCTGCTACGGTGTCTTGTTTGGAACTTTTCCAACTTACTGCGCCTCCATTCAAAGTAAATACGTATCCAGACTACGATTTGGAGTCATCCTTATCTGTCTGGAAACTGGCATCTGTATACGCACGTATTACCATATCTCCTTCTCCATATATTAGGAACACATCCTTAGTTCTTCTTAAGTACTTAAGGATTGTCTTGACAGCCGCCCAATGATCCATCCCTGGATCAGACTGGTATCTGCTCGTGACACTCAGAGCATATGATACATCGGGCCTAGTACATAACATAGCATACATGATAGATCCTATCGCGGATGCATAAGGTATCTTATTCATGCAAATCCTCTCGTCTTCTGTGCGCGAACACATAGACTTCGAAAGGTTGATCCCATGCCTGATGGGAAGGTAACCTTTCTTGGATTCCGACATGCTAAACCTTTTTAGCACTCGGTCTATATATGTAGACTGCGAAAGACCAAGCAACCGTTTTGATCTATCTCTATAGATTCTAATCCCAAGGATATAGGTTGCTTCTCCCAGGTCTTTCATGGAGAAAGTTTTGGACAACCAAATTTTAACTGTCTGTAAGACTGATATATCGTTTCCTATGAGTAATATGTCATCGACATATAATACTAGGAATACGACTGCACTCCCACTAACCTTCTTGTACACACAAGGTTCGTCAGGATTTTGTGAGAAATCAAACTTTTTGATTGTCTCATCAAAATGGATGTTCCAGCTCCTAGATGCTTGCTTCAGTCCATATATGGATAGTCGAAGCTTGCATACTTTGGTTTTATCAACCGATGTGAAACCTTCATGTTGTATCATGTATACATCCTCAAGCAGGTTTCCATTAAGGAAAGCTGTTTTCACATCCATTTGCCATATCTCATAATCATAATGAGCTGCTATGGCTAGGAGCATCCGAATGGATTTAAGCATAGCTACTGGCGAATAGGTTTCGTCATAATCAATTCCTTGTTTCTGACGATATCCTTTTGCCACTAATCTAGCTTTAAAGGTAACTACATTACCTTCCATTTCGGTTTTCTTCTTAAAAACCCACTTGCACCCTATGGGCTTAATCCCTTCGGGTGGGTTAACCAAGTCCCATACTTGATTTTCGTACATGGAATCCATTTCCGACTTCATGGCCTCAAGCCATTTGTCCCTTTCTGAACTTTTCAGGACATCTTCATAACTGACAGGTTCATCATCGCTTATGAGTAACACGTCATTCGATTCACTTACGAGAAATCCGTATCTCTCTAGAATATTGCGTGCCCTATCAGACCTACGAAGAGGTGGTGTTGTTTTAGGTTCAACCGATAGCTCATCATTATGAATTATCGGTTGTGGGCCTAGACTAGGTGTCTCTGTAATGTCTATTGGAGTTTCTTGAACTTCATCAAGTTCAATGCCACTCCCACTATTTTCTTGTAAAAGAAATTCCTTTTCCAGAAATACAGCATGCCTTGAAACAAACACCTTTTGCTCCAAGGGATGATAGAATTGGTAACCCTTCGTTTCCTTAGGGTACCCAATAAATAGACATTTATCAGACTTAGCATCCAATTTGTCTGATATAGTCCGCTTCACATAAGCAGGATAACCTCATATCTTAAGGTGAGTTAAGTGAGGTTTCTTACTATTCCATATCTCATATGGAGTAGTAGAGACTACCTTGGTCGGGACTCTATTTAGCAAGTAAACAGCTGTCTTAAGTGCATAGCCCCAAAAGGATTTTGGAAGAGTTGCATGGTTCATCATGGATCTAACCATGTCCATCAAGGTTCGGTTACGCCTCTCAGATACACCGTTATGCTGTGGTGTATACGGCGGAGTCCATTGGGACAATATCCCATTGTCCCTAAGATAATCTTGAAACTCTTGACTTAAGTATTCACCACCCCGATCTGATCGAAGTATTTTAATACTTTTGCCAAGTTGTTTCTCTACTTCATTTCTGAACTCTTTGAATTTCTCAAAAGCTTCAGATTTGTGTTTCATCAAGAACACATACCCGAATCGTGAGTGATCATCGATAAAGGTGATGAAGTAGCTATAGCCTCCTTGTGCTAGAGTTGACATTGGTCCACATACATCGGTATGTATTAGACCAAGCAATTCTCCCACTGGATTACCTTTTCCGAAAAAGGGTAATTTGGTCATCTTGCCTCTTAAGCATGATTCGCATGTATCAAATGAACCGGGTTCAAATGATTCCAGAATTCCACATCGGTGTAATTCGGTCATGCGTTTCTTACTTACATGGCTAAGACGGCAATGCCAAGTGTAGGAGTCTATTCGATTATCTATTCGAGCACGTTTGTTGCTAACTTCGATATTGAAAACGTCACCGGATAAATCTAACGTGTAGATACCATTGCACAAAGTTCCATTCCCATAAAGAACGTCATTTAAAGTTATGTAACAATAATTGTTACTAAAAGTTAAATGATAACTCTTTTCATTCAAACATGAAATAGATACAATGTTCTTTATTAATGAAGGAACGAAATAACAATTATCCAATTCTAAGACACGTCTAGTGGGGAGCTTTAGCAAATATGTTTCGATGGCAACAGCAGCAATCTTTGCTCCATTTCCAACTCGCAAATTCGCTTCTCCTTTGACGAGTCTTCTTCTATTCCTTATCCCCTGTATGTCATTACATATATGTGAGCTACACCCAGTATCAAGTACCCAGGTATTTGAGGAAATAGAGTGACATTCAATAACGAAGATACCTGAAGAGGATGGGGCATCGGATGCCTTATTCTTCAAGGACTCAAGATAAACCTTGCAGTTTCTTCGCCAGTGACCCTCCTTGCCACAATGATGACAGGTTCCTTTTGGTTTCTTTTCAGTCTTCTTGGCCTTTTTCTTCTTCCCCTTGTTCTGTTCTTTGGCCTTCCTCTTAGAACCTTTCTTCGAGGAACCAACTAACAGTACTGCCTTTTGATCCGGCTTTACAGAAGGCTCCACAGTCTTCAGCAGGTTGAGTAACTCAGGAATGGTGGTCTCCAGTTTGTTCATCCGATAGTTCATCACAAATTGTGAATAACTCTTGGGCAAACAACTCAGAATTAAGTCAATACTTAGTTCATGATCCATTGCAAAACCGAGTGCGCTCAGTCGCTCAATGTACCCCAACATCTTTAACACAAACTGCGAGGCAGAAGTGCCTTCCTGCATCTTCGTGGTGAAGAGGAGTCTGGAGACTTCGAACCTTTCGGATCTCGCCTGCTCTTCAAACAACTCATGAAGATGGAAGATGATGGTATAAGCATCCATATTCTCATGCTGCTTTTGTAGCTCAGCTACCATAGAGGCTAGCATAATGCAACTCGCAAGTTCAGAATCGGTCACATGTTTCTGATGGGCCAACAATTGGTCCGGAGTTGCATTTTCTGAGGATGGTCGGGAAGTTGAT
The DNA here is from genome assembly GCA_024364735.1 of Boesenbergia rotunda. NCBI lineage: Eukaryota > Viridiplantae > Streptophyta > Magnoliopsida > Zingiberales > Zingiberaceae > Boesenbergia > Boesenbergia rotunda. The sequence continues at coordinate 219,369 of JAGFNQ010008403.1, read as the reverse complement.
TTCAAGACATAAGCAAGCTTTCGCCTTGAGGACTATCCTCAGGTTTCGAAGCCAGTCCATGTAAGTTCGGCCCAGTCAGTTTATTGGTGTCCAAAATGGAACGCAAGTTTAGAGAAGAACATGATCGAGTGATTATCCTAGAAATACAAATTGAGTTATGTGAGAAGAATGATAAAGAATGTATCAACATACATAATAAAATCCTATTTATTTTTCAAATTGAATAACCCTTTTTATCAATTCGGGAGATCGTAGGAACATCTCCAAATAGGTTGATATCCAACCATAGATAAGAACAACCATGACTGTGGCCATCAAATTTTTCTTAGCTATGAAGGTAGGTAATACACCGATTACATATCACATATATGTAACTATCACTTTATGCTATCAACTAATTGAATGTTTGCATAAATCATTGGGTTGTTAACTCATTAACAAGTATGTAACATTATACATAGCACCCAACTGCACCTCTCTTTACATCGACCTTGGCTGTGGCACAACAAATCGATGCTCCAAGCTTAAGGCTGACCCATTAATCAAGAAATAGTTTTAATATGGTTGGAGCTCATTCAACCGTTTAGTCAGGCTTGGATGTGTCCAACAACCAAAACTAAGGATTGACCTCTGACTCCAACTATATTATTCATAAACTAATTCCATGGTTTGAACATGTTGAGGTTCAAGTCGGGCATGGATGTGTCCATCAACCCAAACGAGAAACCAAAACTCCGATTCTAACCATATTAATGGAAAGGTGTTAGCCTTAATATTTTGTAAGGGGTTTTGGGTCTCATCTTTTCTAAGCGCATTCATGACATATGATTATGTCATGACTAACGATTTCCTTAATAAAGTATGTATGTGACTTAATTTATCAAGTCTCATGAATTGAATTAGGAACCGGATTTCCTAATTCTAATTTCATACTTTATTAAAGGAATTGTTTTGGGAAACAATTTCA
>JAGFNQ010008403.1:53712-214743 GCA_024364735.1 Boesenbergia rotunda | reverse complement strand
CTGCCAGTTCACAAGACCTGACAAAGGACCGTCAGGCAAAAGTCCAACCAAAGGAGCGGTTGGCATCAGGTAAACTCTCCCAAGTGGAGTAGGTGAGGACGCGTTCCCCGTCGAGGGAACAGTAGGCGTCGGTTCAACCTAGGGCTTCATTTTGGAGACCAAAGTCAGAACCAAGACAGCTAAGGCTGTATAAAATAATAATTAATTATTTTATTGTGTTTTGGACTAACCCTTGATGCATGACCGAAGGAACGTGTGTCTGCAACTCAGAGAGCCTCAAAGGAGTGAGGCAATAGCTGAGTAAGGCGCCCTGAGTGTCCAGGGCGCCCTCAAGGTGAACCAGAACCAATTGAAGCAAAAGGCCTTCGGCTGTTTACTGGGCAGGGCGCCCTCAGCAGCCAAGGCGCCCTCTCAGCCAGGGCGCCCTCAGCGCAGAAGGCGCCCTCAGGTCCAAGGCGCTTCGCGCCTAAGCCAGCGAAGGCGATCAACTTTATCCAGCCGAGAAGACCGGGTCAACCAAGGCGCCCTCAGTGACCAGGGTGCCCCAGTGGTCAAACCTCATCCCTATTCCGGTGGGATAACGCTTGACCGAGCGGAATCCAGATCTTGGGACACGTGGCAGGGCGCCCCCGACGTTCAGGGCGCCCCTAGACCCTATAAATAGGACTCTCGACCAAGGCTTTCATATCAACTTCATTCCAAAGCTTCCACGCTCTTCTGTGCTCACGCCTTGTTCCAGAAACTGCCCAAATTGTTGGTGCAAGTTGCATCAATGATGTTCTCCTTTATGTGTTTTAATGTTTGACAATGTACTTAAGTCAGTAATATGTTGAACAGACAAAGGGGAGAGAAGGAGAAGTAACCTAAGCCTGAGAAAAGTCCTAGTTAAGCTAGGCATGGAAACCCTAAGACCTAGCGAAGGGCTGCTAGGCTCTGGCGAAGGGCTGCCAGAACGAAAAAGACCTAACGAAGGGCTGCTAGGCTCTGGCGAAGGGTTGCCAGAAAGAAAAGACCTAGCGAAGGGCTGCTAGGCACCTGACGAAGGGCTGTCAGGAAAATAAGTCCTAGCGAAGGGCTGCTAGGCACCTGACGAAGGGTTGTCTGGGAAACAAGACCTAGCGAAGGGCTGCTAGGCACCAAGCGAAGGGATGCTTGGTATCCAAGTCCTAGCGAAGGGCTGCTAGGCACCTAGCGAAGGGCTGCTAGGTATTGTAACTTTAAGACCTAACGAAGGGATGTTAGGCACGAGCGAAGCTTGTGCTCGTTTTGAATCATTTTGATACCACTTGTAGGACCGGTGCCGTCGATAGAGGGGGGGTGAATATCGATCGTGAAAACTTTCGTAAATATTTCGTAAGACTTCTGGACTCAGAGCGTTAGTGCAGCAGAAACATAAAAATAAAATAAAAGAAAGCAAAACAGGGGACACGGCAGGTTTATTTACTTGGTTCCCAACCCCCCAGGGTCAGTACGTCCAAGGCCTATGCACTCGGCGTTGAGTCCACTAATAGTCTCCTTTCCGGAATTTCCGGAGGCAGAGAAACCCGACTTACAGTGCAATATTACAAGCAATAATAAAGAAAAATAAATACTGTAATTAATTGCAAACCAAGCAAAAATGTGAAGCTCGGCCGATCTGGACCTCCGAAGTGCCGCGCACTTCCTCCTGGAGCCTCCCGGTCGCAGAGCCTCGTCTTTAGCGCGTTGTCATCGATCGGTTAGTCCGGTGAAGAGCGGCTCGGCTCTGATACCACTTGTTGGATCGATAGAGTCGATAGAGGGGGGGTGAATATCGACAAAAACTTTTCAAATTTATGGAGAGAGTAATTTGCACAGCGGAAATAGATAAAACAGACGAACACAGTATTTTTACTTGGTTCGGAGACTAGGTCGACTCCTACTCCAAGGCCCACGATCGTTGATCATTTACTTTGGGCAATTCTATATGAACGCAAAATCAGTTTACAGAAAGAGATTTACAATTACAGCACTTTTAAAATTTTAATGAAAATTCTTCTGTTACCGACGTCCGGTTGTAGATTGACTTTCCGGAGCAGCAGGACGTCGTCGCTCAAGTTGGGCAGTTTCTGGAACAAGGCGTGAGCACAGAAGAGCGTGGAAGCTTTGGAACGAAGTTGATATGAAAGCCTTGGTCGAGAGTCCTATTTATAGGGTCTAGGGGTGCCCTGAACGTTGGGGGCGCCCTGCCACGTGTCCCAAGATCCGGATTCCGCTCGGTCAAGCGTTATCCCACCGGAATAGGGATGAGGTTTGACCACTGGGGCACCCTGGTCACTGAGGGCGCCTTGGTTGACCCGGTCTTCTCGGCTGGATAAAGTTGATCGCCTTCGCTGGCTTAGGCGCGAAGCGCCTTGGACCTGAGGGCGCCTTCTGCGCTGAGGGTGCCCTGGCTGAGAGGGCGCCTTGGCTGCTGAGGGCGCCCTGCCCAGTAAGCAGCCGAAGGCCTTTTGCTTCAATTGGTTTTGGTTCACCTTGAGGGCGCCCTGGACACTCAGGGCGCCTTACTCAGCTGTTGCCTCACTCCTTTGAGGCTCTCTGAGTTGCAGACACACGTTCCTTCGGTCCTGCATCAAGGGTTAGTCCAAAACATAATAAAACAATTAATTATTATTTTATACAGCCTTAGCTGTCTTGGTTCTGACTTTGGTCTCCAAAATGGAGCCCTAGGTCGAACCGACGCCTACTGTTCCCTCGACGGGGAACGCATCCTCACCTACTCCACTCGGGAGAGTTTACCTGATGCCAACCGCTCCTTTGGTTGGACTTTTGCCTGACGGTCCTTTGTCAGGTCTTGTGAACTGGCAGTCCTTCGCCAGTGCCTAGCAGTCCTTCGCTAGGGCTTTTGGTGCTGGCAGTCCTTCGCCAGTGCCTAGCAGTCCTTCGCTAGGGTTTTATGCTGGCAGTCCTTCGCCAGTGCCTAGCAGTTCTTCGCTAGGGCTTTATGCTGGCAGTCCTTCGCCAGTGCCTAGCAGTCCTTCGCTAGGCCTTTATGCTGACAGTCCTTCGCCAGTGCCTAGCAGTCCTTCGCTAGGGCTTGATGCTGGCAGTCCTTCGCCAGTGCCTAGCAGTCCTTCGCTAGGGATTTTTACTGCACACTCGATTAACTTGTTAGAACACAAGAAAGACTTAACTTTTGACCTATGTTGCCATTATCAAAACACAGGTTTGACTTAGGTGCATTTCTGTACCACAAATCTCCCCCTTTTTGATTTATGGCAATCCTAGTTCAAAAAGTTAAGTTTAAGCAAAACAAGTTAAAGTTTTGTTCCCTCCCCCTGGAGGAAATCTCCCCCTAGATTTTTCAAAAGTTCGTGGGAAAAAAACTTTACTTGTATTTTGAAAACTTAAGTTTTAGTTACTTAGAAGTAACTTAAAAATACATAGTAGAGTTTTTAAAGCATAATTTGAGTACTTAAAAAAAAAATTTTTAAGTCTTAAGTTTTTCAAAATAAAGGAACCTTTTGAAGGGCTAGAGTATTTTGCAAAATTTTGAAGGCTTTTTAAAAAAAATTCTAAGCTAGAGTACTTAGCAGAAATTTGAAAACTTTAAGAACTTAAGTACTTCTTAAAAAGATTTTGAAAACTTTAAGAACTTAAGTACTTCTTAAAAAGATTTTGAAAACTTTAAGAACTTAAGTACTTCTTAAACAGATTTTGAGAACTTTAAGAACTTAAGTACTTCTTAAAAAGATTTTGAAAACGTTAAGAACTTAAGTACTTCTTGAGAGAGCTCAAAATTTTGAACCTTTTCGAATAAACGAAAAATTTTTTAATTTTAAATAAATTTTTTTCTTTTCCTTTCTCTATCTCCCCCTTTGCCATATATCAAAACAAATAATTATAGCATGAGTAAAGAAAATAAATAATTTGCTGTACTGAATCAGTTAGACTAAATCAATCAATTGCACTAAATCAATCAATTGCACTAAATCAATCAATCTCTGTAGGGACCTGTCTAACCCAATTAGCTACTTACTAACTGTTATAAACAGTAGTTTTTGCTAGGGTTAGTCAAGTTAAGTGTTTCTGTTCAAGTTAGATTTTCTAAGCTTGACACATAACTTGATTGCTGTATAAGTTGTATTTAGTGCCCCAATTACTATAGATGCACTGACTTAAAGCATCTTGAATTAAGGCAAAGACCTAAGCATCTCAACCCTTTCTAGGTTATCAATCAAAAGTACCCTAAGGTACTTGTGAGATGCTGGCTTCTATGTCTATAGGTACATGCAGTTCTACAGTTAAGGCCTAGGCTAGGTCCATTTTCGAAAAAGCCCTAATTTTAAAAGGGGTAGTTTTTAAATAAAAATAACACTAAGTCTAAAAAAAAATGATTTTGAAATTGAAACTGATTTTGAAATTGAGAAATTGTTTTTTTAAAATCAAATTTAAGAAAACTTTTTAACCTATTCTACAGAACACAATCCTAACTATTCATAATTAAATCAACAGAAAATAAAGCAGGTAATCAAGGTTCAAATACATTCAACCAGTCAAACACAAGTCAACCCTACTGAGTAGGGGTAGTCAGATAGTTACGAGTACAATGCAAAGTAAATCTAAGACGAAGGACCGGGATGATCAGATGGACCCCGCTACCATGAATCGAATCGGGCCATCATCTCTAAGAATCGTGCATCAGCTATCTCTCTATCAGCTCGGCGAGAGTCCATCTGCTCTATATGATAAGCCTCGACCTCCTCTCGGAGACTCTGTATCTGTGTCTCCATACGGGTCACTCTCTCGTAAAGTGTAGGTGGAGCAGGCTCGTCTATATGGGCTCGGGCTTCTGCTGCTACATCTGCGACGTCGTACTCGACCTCCTCGTCTGAATCGATCTGATGAGCTGCTCTCCGACGTCTCCAGGACAGAACCTCGGTACTGGACACCTCTATACCAGCTAGGGCAAAGTTTCTATAGCTTATTTCATCGTAGTCAGTCAAGGCGGCCATCTCTCCCTCGGTAATGTTTCTGCCGTGGTGATGTAATATGGATGTGATAATGTGGCAGTAAGGTGTGCGTACTTGCCCTTGTGTGGTAACACTGGAGGCGTGTAGGATAGTCTGAAAGATGTGAAGTCCTATATCGATGTCAAGCTGGTGAATCATGGCGTACAGTAGAAAGGCGTGAAATGGACGCATAGTGGTGACGTCCCTGGTAGATAATGGTAGGATACATCGGACTATGACCCTATATAGGGCGTAGTCCTGCACTTCTAATTCTACAGACTGAAATCGTCTGGCTACAGGTTGCCTAAAGAAATATGAGTGCAATGTATCTAAGGTAATCTCAGAGTAGGGAGCATCAAAGGGAGGCTCCCTAGAAGGGTAACAACAGAATATGGACTGCGAGGGTCGTAGTCCAAGAAATCGGTTGAGTAAAGTTGGTGTGATAGTTAGGGGAATACCCTGAACCATGGTGGAGAATATAAGATTATCCTGTCTAATGATATTATTGTAAAATTCTGCACATAAGGAAGTATTGATTGGGTGAGTGCAGAATACGAGATTGTCCAGTTGGTAGTAGTTTATGACATTCATAGCTAGGGGACAGGATTGAGTAAAGAATAGTCTATTCAAGTAGCTCGTTTTTATAGGTTTATAGGTGGTACGAGCGAACTTGTTACACAATTCTAAGTTGGGAAACCTAGGATCAGGACTAGGTTGAGCACCGGGTTCTGCCTGATTAAGTCGGCGTCTTCTAAGGAAAAAAAATGTATACTTAAAGAAGGTGTGCATTTATTAAAGAATTGAGCAGAAATTAATAAAAACAATAAATTATACCGGTTTGCTCGGGGAGGCATTGTTGAGGGCTTGAGAGCTTGAAAGGGTGCAAGATCTCTTGGAAGGTAGAAGGTTGAGGAGGAGAAGTGTTTTGGTGTGAGGAGTAGAAGGGGAGGGGAGCCCCTTTTTATAGGCAGTTTGGGCGCCCTTCCCCGGGAGGGCGCCTTGACTGGTGAGGGCGCCCTGTCTGACCAGGGCGCCTTGACCAGGCTGCAGCTGTCCTTTTTGTCAGCTTTTGACCACCGAAGGACACTGGTAAGGGCGCCTCTCCGGACGAGGGCGCCTTTACCAGGTCTACAGTCCCGTTTGTGCAACTTTCTGCTTTTGACTGACTGTGGGAGGGCGCCCTGCATGATAGGGGCGTCCTAAACAAGGCTGCAGCTGCCTTTTGGCAGCTTTTGACCACCCTCGGGGCGCCCTAAAGGGATTGGGCGCCCTAAAGGGATTGGGCGCCCTAAAATCAGGTTTTGACCCAATTTGAATGTTTTTGACCGGATTTGTTCTAATTTAAGTGTCTTTGACTAGATTTGACTACATTGACCAAGGTTTGACTGCTTTGACCGAAGTTTGACCATAGTTTGACAATGTTGACCATGGTTTGAGATTTTAATCACAACACTGGTATTAAGGGAATCATAATTAAGTTTTAATTTTACTGTCTCACCCAAATCTAGGATTTTCAATCACGTTAACCTTATAGGTTTTGTGAGACAGTTTTTGATAGTTTATTTTTGAAAAAAAAATTTGAAAACAATTTAAGTTTTGAAAACTTAAGTAATTTTGAAATTTTTGAAAAGATGTTTTAAATCTATACTTAGCTGAAATTTTGTGTTAGATTCGAATTTGATAAAAATTAATTTGAATTTGAATTTCAAAAATTGGCTTTCAGGTCTTGGCGAGGCACTAGGCCTTCTTTGGCCGAAGCCTTATGGGATCATCCACCCTTTCCTTGACAAAGCCTTTTAAAGAAATTTCATTTTCAAATTCCTCTTTGAAAAATTTCTGGTCTAACTAGTTTGGATTTTGGATCGGTAGCTTCGGCTGGTTTCACCAGTATAAAGAGACCAAGTAAACTTGATCTTATTAGAATTGATTTCCCCAACGTACTATCATCTCACCTCCACCCAATACTTTATTTTCAAGTTTCAGTTAAGTTTATTTTGTCCTTAAACTAGCCTAAGTCTAAGCATGGTAATTTGCATAAATTAAATAAACAGGCAAACAATCAAGCATTTTAAATCAATAATAACAAGTTTATCTAATTATGAAAATAGTTTTCAGTTTGGCTCCCCCTGGACTAAAGCCACGGTGATGGTTAGGCAAGATGTGAATCTTGTCCTTGGGGATCCAATACTGATTTGATCCAGTTGGTTTGTTCAGGCACAGTTTAGGTACCCATGCCTGAATTTTTCCTCTGGACTGATTCAGTACAGACAAATATGATCTTTGTCGGGATTTGGTTCGGTAGCCAAGTCCGGATCGATTTAGAACTGATTTCTATTTTCCAAGGATCATGTCAAGACCCTTGGAACCAGATGTAAATCGTTCTAAAGCTGTTCTAAATTCCTTAACCTGAGTTTTCAGGGAGGAATTCTCCCTTTCAAGTTTTTCAACTTGAGTAGAAGTTCCTTCCTGAACCTTCCCGGTTAAGGGTTTAGAGTCAGCTTCCTCTTTCAGGAGTTTTACTTCCTGTCGGAGGGATTCGTCTCGGAGTTTGGCTTTAGCCAAGTCTCGAGAAAGAAAAGATATCAACTCACTTAATTGCAATTTATTAAAACCAGTTACCTTTATTTCTCCGTCTTCTGTGAAGGTTAGCTCGCCGTCCTCTTGTTCTGATTCTGACTCAACTTTTTCTGATGCGGTTAGAGCTAGGAGATTGGACTGGGGTGCCTCTTCTTCTTCTTCTGAGGAAGACTCGTCCCAGTTTGCTTGCAGTACCTTCTTTCTTCTTGTCTTTTTGGACTCTTTCAGATTTGGACACTCTGTTTTGTAGTGCCCCTTCTTCTTGCACTCGAAGCAGGTCACATTAGTCTTGTTCGCGGGTTCAGTTGGTTCGTCCTTTCTTCGGCCGATTTTCCTTTTGTTGGTTCGGTTCTTCAGCTCCTTGTAGTAGTTTCGAGCGAGCCGGACCAGCTTAGTTTGTTCTCCTTCCTCGTCTTCTGAATCTAAGTCAGAGTTAGACTCGGGTTCAAGTTCGGGCTTCTTCTTCGTTGTCTTTTGAGTTTTGCCTGCAAGAAAAGCAACACCTCTCTCGACCATATTGGTGTTAGTTTGTTCGTGCAGTTCTAGTTCGGAAAATAACTCATCTAATTTTATTTTAGAAAGATCTCTAGAGACCTTGTATGCATCTACCATAGATGCCCACAAGGTGTTTCTAGGAAAAGCGTTTAGAGTATACCTTATTAGGTCACGGTTTTCAACCTTGTGACCTATTGTGTGAAGACCGTTCATTACCTCCTGGATTCGTGCGTGGAGCTGGGCTGCTGTTTCGTTGTCAGCCATCTTGATAGTGTAGAGTTTATTCAGCAGTAGATCCCTCTTGCTGATCCTGGTGTCTGAAGTTCCTTCGTGCAGCTAAATTAGTTTTGTCCATAGCTCTTTTGCGCTGTTGAAAGGGCCCACTCGGTTCAGCTCTTCCTTTGTCAGCCCGCATTGTAGGGTTTGCGTTGCTTTTGCGTCGGCTTCTATCTTGCGCTTTAGAGTGTTGTCCCACTCCCAGTAGCTTTGTGGAAGTCCTTCCGCATTTCGGGGGATCTCCAGACCGGACTGGATAATGATCCACATGTCCACCTGAGTTTTCAGGTGGACCTCCATGCGACTTTTCCAGTAGGAAAAGTCTTCTCCACTGAAGAGTGGAGGTCTAGCGGTGCTGAATCCCTCTTGCATAGACATTTGTTCTGTAAAAGAAAACTTTACAAAAAATTGTCCCAAGACTTGGTCTTGGATTAGCAGTGCGGGATAAAGATAAAAAAATTATTTAAATTAAAAACAATCCGAAAAATAATTTCAAACTGGTGGTTGCACCAAGTTTGAATAACCCCGCTCTGATACCACTTGTAGGACCGGTGCCGTCGATAGAGGGGGGGGTGAATATCGATCGTGAAAACTTTCGTAAATATTTCAAAAGACTTCTGGACTCAGAGCGTTAGTGCAGCAGAAACATAAAAATAAAATAAAAGAAAGCAAAACAGGGGGACACGGCAGATTTATTTACTTGGTTCCCAACCCCCCAGGGTCAGTACGTCCAAGGCCTATGTACTCGGCGTTGAGTCCACTAATAGTCTCCTTTCCGGAATTTTCGGAGGCGGAGAAACCCGACTTACAGTGCAATATTACAAGCAATAATAAAGAAAAATAAATACTGTAATTAATTGCAAACCAAGCAAAAATGTGAAGCTCGGCCGATCTGGACCTCCGAAGTGCCGCGCACTTCCTCCTGGAGTCTCCCGGTCGCAGAGCCTCGTCTTTAGCGTGTTGTCGTCGGTCGGAATGAATAGAATCGCAGTTGGAAAGTGTGTTTGAATCAATTCCTTTGATTTGAATCAAACCTTAAGACTCAAAGGAAGAGTACTTGTGGTCAACAAGCTTCCCAGGACTGAGTCAAGTTTAGGGGGAGGTCAAATTAAAAGAATTATTCAATTACATGCTTTTAAAATACTAAAAATCTATGTTTTTCAAAATACCACTTGTTAAAATTTGTGTGACTTATGAAATGATTTTGAAATAATAGTTACTTAGGTTGGAAAATTCCTAGGACACTTAGGAAATGTCCTTGTGGTCAACAAGGTTTCCTAGGATAGTGTCAGACTGGAAAATAGACCAAGTTAAGTAAAATATTAGATCTTCAAAATTCACACAGTTTTTCAGCACATACTTTGTGAAATATTATCGTTTTTCTTAAAAATTTATAATAATATTTACTTGTTTGAAAACTTTCCATGACACTTAGGAAATGCCCTTGTGGTCAACAAGGTTTCCTAGGATGGTGTCAGACTGGAAAAGAAACTCAATCAAGTAAAATATTTTCAAAAAAAAAGTACTTATGTCTTTCAAAACCAATATTCTTAATTTTGAAAAAAATATATTTTCAAATGTATTGTTAAGTACTTAATTTCTCAAAAAATATACTTATATTTTTTCAAAAAGGGATTTAAATAATCTTTTAAAAGTACTTGCACTCCTTACAAATCATCTTTTCAAAGTACTTATATTTTAAACCTAGAGTATTTTTCAAATTTATGCAATTTTTTTAAAAACAAAATTGCACTAAGTATTTTCAAAACAAAAATTCAAAGTTTTTTATTGTTGATGCAAGTTTTTTTTGATGCATGACAAAGGGGGAGAGAGTGCTTAAGTTAGAATTTTTTTCAGTTAGAAAATTTTTTACTCTCCCAAAACCTATACCTTTTAGTTTTTCTATCCCAAGGATAGTAATTTAGCCCCTTAAACCAATCTAACTTAAGTTATTGTCAAACATCAAAAAGGGGGAGATTGTTGGTGCAAGTTGCATCAATGATGTTCTCCTTTATGTGTTTTAATGTTTGATAATGTACTTAAGTCAGTAATATGTTGAACAGACAAAGGGGAGCGAAGGAGAAGTAACCTAAGCCTGAGAAAAGTCCTAGTTAAGCTAGGCATGGAAACCCTAAGACCTAGCGAAGGGCTGCTAGGCTCTGGCGAAGGGCTGCCAGAACGAAAAAGACCTAGCGAAGGGCTGCTAGGCTCTGGCGAAGGGTTGCCAGAAAGAAAAGACCTAGCGAAGGGCTGCTAGGCACCTGACGAAGGGCTGTCAGGAAAATAAGTCCTAGCGAAGGGCTGCTAGGCACCTGACGAAGGGTTGTCAGGGAAACAAGACCTAGCGAAGGGCTGCTAGGCACCAAGCGAAGGGATGCTTGGTATCCAAGTCCTAGCGAAGGGCTGCTAGGTATTGTAACTTTAAGACCTAACGAAGGGATGTTAGGCACCTAGCGAAGGGCTGCTAGGTATCGTAACCCTAAGACCTAGCGAAGGGCTGCTAGGCACCTAGTGAAGGACTACTAGGCATAGAAGACCTAGCGAAGGGCTGCTTGGCACCTAGCGAAGGGCTGCTAGGTATAGAAGACCTAGCGAAGGATTGCTAGGCACCAGGCAAAGGACCGCTTGGTAACAAAGACCTAGCGAAGAGCTACTAGGCACCTGGCGAAGGACTGCTAGGAAATGAAGTCTTGGTCCGAGGGACTAAGTAACTTAGCTGAGCGATGACTAAGGACAGGAGTAGAGACGGGTCAGGGTTTGGGCGTCTCGAGGTCCGGAGGTATCGGAAGCTAAGCAAAAGTCCACCCGAAGGGCTGGGTGGCAATCGTCTCCTGAAAGGAGTAGGTGAAGGGCGAGTTCTCGGGGATAGGAACTCGTGCCGGTTCGACCTAGGGTTTCGTGCAAATCCGAAGTCCGAACCAAGCCCTTAAGCCTAATATTATATGTATATATGCTTTGTGTTTGTATATCTTGCAGGTAACAAGAACCGGAGACAAAGTAAGCAAAAACAACAACTTGCAGGCTTAAAGGAGGGCGCCCCCATCAAGGAGGGCGCCCTCACCAACCAGGGCGCCCTGAACAGCCAGGGCGCCCTGAGCCAAAGGTAAAAACAGCAGTTAGGTGAAGCAGGCAAAACAGGTGTCAAGCAGGGCGCCCTGAGCATCCAGGGCGCCTTGGTTCAAAGCTGTATTTGCAGTTTCGAACCCAAAACACAGATAAGCCATCATGAAGGCGCCCTGGAGGTCCGGGGCGCCCTGGTCAACGATCCTATCACCAGCGACGAGGTAGGCGCAAGGATAAGAGTTGACCGGGTCTTCCGGGGCTCCCCCGACGTCCAGGGCGTCCCCAGGAGTGCTATAAAAGGGGTCTCGAGCCCTCTACTTCCAACACACTTTCCAACTTCGAATCTGTTCATTCCAACTGACGACAACGCGCTAAAGACGAGGCTCTGCGACCGGGAGGCTCCAGGAGGAAGTGCGCGGCACTTCGGAGGTCCAGATCGGCCGAACTTCACACTTTGTGTTTGGTTTGCAATTAATTACAGTATTTATTTTTCCATATTATTGCTTGTAATATTGCACTGTAAGTCGGGTTTCTCAGCCTCCGGAAATTCCGGAAAGGAGACTATTAGTGGACTCAACGCCGAGTACATAGGCCTTGGACGTACTGACCCTGGGGGGTTAGGAACCAAGTAAATAAACCTGCTGTGTCCACTGTGTATTGCTTTTTTTTTATTATTATTTTTATGTTTTCCGCTGCGCTACTAATATTCTGAGTCCAGTTTTAAGTTACTTCTAAGTAACTAAAACTTAAGTTTTCAAAATACAAGTAAAGTTTTTTTCCACGAACTTTTGAAAAATCTAGGGGGAGATTTCCTCCAGGGGGAGGGAACAAAACTTTAACTTGTTTTGCTTAAACTTAACTTTTTGAACTAGGATTGCCATAAATCAAAAAGGGGGAGATTGTTGGTGCAGAAATGCACTTAAGTCAAACCTGTGTTTTGATAATAGCAACATAGGTCAAAAGTTAAGTCTTTCTTGTGTTCTAACAAGTTAATCGAGTGTGCAGTAAAAAGCCCTAGCGAAGGACTGCTAGGCACTGGCGAAGGACTGCCAGCATAAAGCCCTAGCGAAGGACTGCTAAGCACTGGCGAAGGACTGCCAGCATAAAGCCCTAGCGAAGGACTGCTATGCACTGGCGAAGGACTGCCAGCACCAAAAGCCCTAGCGAAGGACTGCTAGGCACTGGCGAAGGACTGCCAGTTCACCAGACCTGACAAAGGACCGTCAGGCAAAAGTCCAACCAAAGGAGCGGTTGGCATCAGGTAAACTCTCCCGAGTGGAGTAGGTGAGGACGCGTTCCCCGTCGAGGGAACAGTAAGCGTCGGTTCGACCTAGGGCTCCATTTTGGAGACCAAAGTCAGAACCAAGACAGCTAAGGCTGTATAAAATAATAATTAATTATTTTATTGTGTTTTGGACTAACTCTTGATGCAGGACCGAAGGAACGTGTGTCTGCAACTCAGAGAGCCTCAAAGGAGTGAGACAACAGCTGAGTAAGGCGCCCTGAGTGTCCAGGGCGCCCTCAAGGTGAACCAGAACTAATTGAAGCAAAAGGCCTTCGGCTGCTTACTGGGCAGGGCGCCCTCAGCAGCCAAGGCGCCCTCTCAGCCAGGGCGCCCTCAGCGCAGAAGGCGCCCTCAGGTCCAAGGCGCTTCGCGCCTAAGCCAGCGAAGGCGATCAACTTTATCCAGCCGAGAAGACCGGGTCAACCAAGGCGCCCTCAGCGACCAGGGCGCCCCAGTGGTCAAACCTCATCCCTATTCCGGTGGGATAACGCTTGACCGAGCGGAATCCGGATCTTGGGACACGTGGCAGGGCGCCCTCGACGTTCAGGGCGCCCCTAGACCCTATAAATAGGACTCTCGACCAAGGCTTTCATATCAACTTCGTTCCAAAGCTTCCACGCTCTTCTGTTACCGACGAAGAGCGTGGAAGCTTTATTGTTTTTATTAATATCTGCTCAATTCTTTAATAAATGCACACCTTCTTTAAGTATACATTTTTTTTCCTTAGAAGACGCCGACTTAATCAGGCAGAACCCGGTGCTCAACCTAGTCCTGATCCTAGGTTTCCCAACTTAGAATTGTGTAACAAGTTCGCTCGTACCACCTATAAACCTATAAAAACGAGCTACTTGAATAGACTATTCTTTACTCAATCCTGTCCCCTAGCTATGAACGTCATAAACTACTACCAACTGGACAATCTCGTATTCTGCACTCACCCAATCAATACTTCCTTATGTGCAGAATTTTACAATAATATCATTAGACAGGATAATCTTATATTCTCCACCATGGTTCAGGGTATTCCCCTAACTATCACACCAACTTTACTCAACCGATTTCTAGGACTACGACCCTCGCAGTCCACATTCTGTTGTTACCCTTCTAGGGAGCCTCCCTTTGATGCTCCCTACTCTGAGATTACCTTAGATACATTGCACTCATATTTCTTTAAGCAACCTGTAGCCAGACGATTTCAGTCTGTAGAATTAGAAGTGCAGGACTACGCCCTATATAGGGTCATAGTCCGATGTATCCTACCATTATCTACCAGGGACGTCACCACTATGCGTCCATTTCACGCCTTTCTACTGTACGCCATGATTCACCAGCTTGATATCGATATAGGACTTCACATCTTTCAGACTATCCTACACGCCTCCAGTGTTACCACACAAGGGCAAGTACGCACACCTTACTGCCACATTATCACATCCATATTACATCACCATGGCAGAAACATTACAGAGGGAGAGATGGCCGCCTTGACTGTCTACGATGAAATAGGCTATAAAAACTTTGCCCTAGCTGGTATAGAGGTGTCCGGTACTGGGGTTCTGTCCTGGAGACGTCGGAGAGCAGCTCATCAGATCGATTCAGACGAGGAGGTCGAGTACGACGTCGCAGATGTAGCAGCAGAAGCCCGAGCCCATATAGACGAGCCTGCTCCACCTACACTTTACGAGAGAGTGACCCGTATGGAGACACAGATACAGAGTCTCCGAGAGGAGGTCGAGGCTTATCATATAGAGCAGATGGACTCTCGCCGAGCTGATAGAGAGATAGCTGATGCACGATTCTTAGAGATGATGGACCGATTCGATTCATGGCAACCGGGTCCATCTGATCATCCCGGTCCTTCATCTTAGATTTACTTTGCATTGTACTCGTAACTATCTGACTACCCCTACTCAGTAGGGTTGACTTGTGTTTGACTGGTTGACTGTATTTGAACCTTGATTACCTGCTTTATTTTCTGTTGATTTAATTATGAATAGTTAGGATTGTGTTCTGTAGAATAGGTTAAAAAGTTTTCTTAAATTTGATTTTAAAAACAAAAAAAAATTTCTCAATTTCAAAATCAGTTTCAATTTCAAAATCATTTTTTTTCGAGTTAGTGTTATTTTTATTTAAAAACTACCCCTTTTAAAATTAGGGCTTTTTCGAAAATGGAGCCCTAGGTCGAACCGACGCCTATTGTTCCCTCAACGGGGAACGCGTCCTCACCTACTCCTCTCGGGAGAATTTTCCTGATGCCAACCGCTCCTTTGGTTGGACTTTTGGCTGACGGTCCTTTGTCAGGTCTTGTGAACTGGCAGTCCTTCGCCAGTGCCTAGCAGTCATTCGCTAGGGCTTTTGGTGCTGGTAGTCCTTCGCCAGTGCCTAGCAGTCCTTCGCTAGGGCTTTATGCTGGCAGTCCTTCGCCAGTGCCTAGCAGTCCTTCGCTAGGGCTTTATGCTGGCAGTCCTTCGCCAGTGCCTAGTAGTCCTTCGCTAGGGCTTTATGCTGGCAGTCCTTCGCCAGTGCCTAGCAGTCCTTCGCTAGGGCTTGATGCTGGCAGTCCTTCGCCAGTGCCTAGCAGTCCTTCGCTAGGGCTTTTTACTGCACACTCGATTAACTTGTTAGATCACAAACAAACTTAACTTTGAATCCTTTGCCAATATCAAAACAAGGTTCGATATGGTACTTCTTGCACCAACAATCTCCCCCTTTTTGATTATGGCAACACAATTCAAAGTTAAGTAAAAAACTTTATAATAGTTGAGAACATAATGTAAAAATGAAGTATAGCAATTTTACACAATTTAATGTTAAGTAAAAACTTTATAACATTTAATAACACAAGGTAAGATTTGAAAAGAAAAAAATCCTTTATTTCTCATACTCCCCCTAAAACCCTGAGTATTTGTGTTATAAAATACTTAACTTTGACATTTCCTCCCCCTTTGACATATATCAAAAATAAACATGGGTGAACAAGGTAGAGTTAAAAATTTTTTTGCAAACTTAAATTTTGTTACAACAGTTTTACATAGCTTTGCAAAAAGAATTTTAATTAGGCAAGATTTTGAAACTAAATTTCCCTAACAAATGGTTTAACTTTGAGAACTGGGAGAAAACCTTACTTGGAAATACTTTTTGTATTTTGAAAAACAAAATCTTAAAAAATTTCTAGACAAGTTTTTTTTTTCACTAAGACAAACATTTGCCAAATTTTCAAAAAGTCTTTGCTTAGGCAAATTTTGTTTACTAAGTAAAAATCTACTTAGAACTATTTGTTTGGAAACACTTTGTGCATTTTGGAAAACAAGATCTTTAAGTATAAGTTTTAAACCATTTCTAAGATAAAAAATAATTTATGTATCAGAGCCTATGAGTTTTGAAAGCATAATTCTTGAAAGTATAGCAAAAAAAACTTTAAGCTGCACCAACAAAACTCCACTTAAAAAATATTTTATATTTGTAGGCAAATCTTTTAGAAACTTTATGCACTTAGAACACTATTGCCTTTACAAGTATTAGTACTTTTCAAAACATTATACTTTGAAAAATAGAAGTACTTTTGAAGATTATGCAACAAAAATTAATTATGAATACTTGACTTGATTTCTTTTCCAGTCTGACACAATCCTAGGAAACCTTGTTAACTACAAGAACATTTTCCTAAGTATCCTGAAAATTTTTCAACCCAAGTAAAATAATATTCCTAAGTATTTCAAAAATAATTTTATAAGCCACAAAAATTTCAAAAAATAAAATAATAGTATTTTTTTTTAAAAAAAAATTATTTAAGTTTTCAAACAGATTTTAAACTTGCTGTCCATGAAAACATATAGTTTTGAAAATGTTCAATAATTCTTTTAATTTGATCTCCCCTAAACTTGACGCAGTCCTTGGAAGCTTGTTAACTACAAGTATTCTTCCTCTGAGTTCTTAGGGTTCAGTTCAGATCAAAGGAATTTATCTAATAATTTCAAAACAAATAATTACCAAAAAATATTTCAGAAATTCTTCTTTTAACTCTAACTCCCCCTAAATTTGACACATCCTAGGAGTCCTTGTAGATCATGAAGTGGACCTTCCTCTGTGTCTTTAGGGTTTATTAAAATTAAAAGAATAATTTTGAATAACCTTCTGAGTATGATAACTTTCAAAGTGATACATTTTTGAAAATAGTTTTCGAAAAATATTTTGAAATGATGATAATTTTCAAACATATAGTAGTATACGAAGGTTTTTGAATTAATTTTTGAAAACCTTATTGAGATGATAATAAGATTTAGAGCATAAGGTTTTTGAAAAACAATTTAATTTTTTGAAAAGTATTAAAAGAAACTCCCCCTGTATCTGACACAGTCTGACTTTTGTCTAAGTTCTTTTAGGGGTTTTAGTGTTGAGCAGGTTTGACTATGTTGACTAGGGTTGACTATTTTGACCAATATTGACCAATCAATGACCAAAAGAAAAAAAAACTAGATTATATTTAAAACGAGTCTATTGAGATATTTAACATGAATTTTTATATTAAAAAAATGTTAGAAATGAAGGGGTAGGTTATAGTACAATAAATTGACAAAACAAAATAGAGATAATTTTGCAAACCTTTTCATTTAAAAGCATAGTGAATTATACTTTTAGGTCCTAGATGTCTCACCCAGTTCTATGTGGTCAAGCATGTTAACCTTATGGGTTGTGTGAGACAAATATTTTAATTTTGAAAATAAATGATTGACAATAATTAAATTGAATTTTGAGAATAATTAATTGAATTAAATTGATTTAATTAAGATTTAAATGAATTTAACTGATTTAATTAAGACTTAAGTGGATTTAATTGAATTAATTAAGATTTAATTGGATTTACTTGAATTAATTAAGATTTAATTGGATTTAATTGGTTTGGTTGGACTCAACTTTTAGGTCCTAAGCATCTCACCCATTTCTAAGTGACAAAACAGGATATCCTTAACTGTTTTGTGAGATGCATATTTTAATAAAAAGATTTATTTTGAAAAGGTCATGATTAATTTTGAAAAGTTGAATTAATTTTTAAACCCAATTTAAATTTGTTTTGAAAAGAGATATTTGAATCTAAAATTAACTGAAAATTTGTGTTAGATTCGAATTTAACAAAGAGTAAATTGAATTTGAATTTCAAAAATTGGCTTCCAGGTCTTGGCGAGGCACTAGGCCTTCTTTGGTCGTAGCCTTATGGGATCATCCACCCTTTCCTAGACAAAGCCTTTTAGTGAAATTTCATTTTCAAAATTACTTTTTGGTAAATTCTAGTCTAACTAGTTTGGATTTTGGATCGGTAGCTTCGGCTGGTTTCACCAGTCTAAAGAGACCAAGTAAACTTGATCTTATTAGAATTGGTTTCCCCAACGTACTATCATCTCACCGCCACCCAATACTATGTTGTTCAAATTTCAGTTAAGTTTGTTTAATCCTTAAACTAACCAGTCCTTAAACTAATTAAAAAAATCTAAGCATAAAATAAAATAAAAAGCAACACATAATTAAAGCAAACAAAAACTGATCTAAGTTACATCATAATCGAAATAAAACTTTGGTTTTTTAAAATTAGCATGGTTATGAATTATGTTTTCTAATGTACTAACCTTAACTAATTTATAGAAACTAATCATGTTATTTGAGATAGATATTGAATTTTCAAATATTGAAAACTTACCTTCCCCGATCGTTTTTCTAGTGCTCTTGTAATGATCACGAGCTAATTGGACCGGTTTGGGTCGGTTTCCTTCTTTGTCGTCAAATTCTGAGTCTGAGTTGGACTCGGGTACAGGTTGAATCTTTTTCTCTGGTGGTTCTCTTGGAGCTTTCCCTGCACTAGAGATTATACCTTTCTCGACCATTATAGTTTCTGTTGGATTATCTAATATTGATTCAAAAAAGGATTCGAAATTGGTTACCATTATTGTCTCAGTCAATTCGTCTTCTGACTCTGGCTCGAGTTCGCAGTCAGGTGCTAACTCAATTTCGGAGCTCTCTTCGTGTAGATTGGTTAGTTTCTCCCAAATTTCTCTGGCACACTTGAATGGTCCTACTAGTTCAAGTTGCTCCTTGGTTAGGCCACATTGTAGGATCGAAGTTGCCCTTGCATCGGTCTCGATTTGGTTGAGGGTTTGTTCATCCAGTTTGTCCCATTCGATGGATAACTCATCTTCTACGGGAAGAGAGAATCCTGTTTGGATGATCCGCCATAAGTCCATGTGGGCCTTCAGAAGGGACTCCATTAGTCTTCTCCAAAAGCTAAAATTTTCGCCAGAGAAGAGCGGTGGACGAATGCTATTCCATTCTTGATTGGCTATTTAGTTTAAATCTCGCACAAAAAAAAAATAGAAATGTCCCAAGACTTGGTCTTGGATTAGTAGTGCGGGAGAAAAAAATAGCCCAAAAAAAATTGCACGAATTTCGAGGTGAAATAATAATAAAATAATAAAAACAATTTTTGATAAATTTTTAAAAATGATAATTTTGTCAATTCTGATTAATAATGAAAAAGTAAGATTTTAATGTTTGGGAAAAATTTTGCTTAAATTAAAGTAGCACGAATTTCGAGAAAAATATTAAAATAATAATAAAAAAAATTTATGACAAAATTTTAAAAATTGTTTGTTTTATCAATTCAGACTTATGGTGAAAATATGAAAATTCAAAATTGAAAAAGTGAGACTGATCGAGTGGTGTTGATTAACAAAAAGAAAAGAAATGAAATAAAAAAATTCGTAAATCCGAAAAACTTTCAAACTGGTGGTTGCACCAAGTTTGAATTACCCCGCTCTGATACCACTTGTTGGATCGATAGAGTCGATAGAGGGGGGGTGAATATCGACAAAAACTTTTCGAATTTATGGAGAGAGTAATTTGCACAGCGGAAATAGATAAAACACGCGAACACAGTATTTTACTTGGTTCGGAGCCTAGGTCGACTCCTACTCCAAGGCCCACGATCGTTGATCGTTTACTTTGGGCAATTCTATATGAACGCAAAATCAGTTTACAGAAAGAGATTTACAATTACAGTACTTATAAACTTTTAATGAAAATTCTTCTGTTACCGACGTCCGGTTGTAGATTGACTTTCCGGAGCAGCAGGACGTCGTCGCTCAAGTTGGGCAGTTTCTGGAACAAGGCGTGAGTATAGAAGAGCGTGGAAGCTTTGGAACTAAGTTGATTTGAAAGCCTTGGTCGAGAGTCCTATTTATAGGGTCTAGGGGCGCCCTGAACGTCGGGGGCGCCCTGCCACGTGTCCCAAGATCCGGATTCCGCTCGGTCAAGCGTTATCCCACCGGAATAGGGATGAGGTTTGACCACTGGGGTGCCTTGGTCGCTGAGGGCGCCTTGGTTGACCCGGTCTTCTCGGCTGGATAAAGTTGATCGCCTTCGCTGGCTTAGGCGCGAAGCGCCTTGGACCTGAGGGCGCCTTCTGCGCTGAGGGCGCCCTGGCTGAGAGGGCGCCTTGGCTGCTGAGGGCGCCTTGGCTGCTGAGGGCGCCCTGCCCAGTAAGCAGCCGAAGGCCTTTTGCTTCAATTGGTTCTGGTTCACCTTGAGGGCGCCCTGGACACTCAGGGCGCCTTACTCAGCTGTTGCCTCACTCCTTTGAGGCTCTCTGAGTTGCAGACACACGTTCCTTCGGTCCTGCATCAAGGGTTAGTCCAAAACACAATAAAACAATTAATTATTATTTTATACAGCCTTAGCTGTCTTGGTTCTGACTTTGGTCTCCAAAATGGAGCCCTAGGTCGAACCGACGCCTACTGTTCCCTCGACGGGGAACGCGTCCTCACCTACTCCTCTCGGGAGAATTTACCTGATGCCAACCGCTCCTTTGGTTGGACTTTTGCCTGACGGTCCTTTGTCAGGTCTTGTGAACTGGCAGTCCTTCGCCAGTGCCTAGCAGTCCTTCGCTAGGGCTTTTGGTGCTGGCAGTCCTTCGCCAGTGCCTAGCAGTCCTTCGCTAGAGCTTTATGCTGGCAGTCCTTCGCCAGTGCCTGGCAGTCCTTCGCTAGGGCTTTATGCTGGCAGTCCTTCGCCAGTGCCTAGCAGTCCTTCGCTAGGGCTTTATGCTGGCAGTCCTTCGCCAGTGCCTAGCAGTCCTTCCTGCACCAACAATCGCCAGAAGAAGCACGAGCTAGAGCCATGATCCAGATCTAACCATGTGGGTTAAGCCTTGAATAAAGGATGTGTGGGCTCTCGTGTCCTGATCAAGAGGACCAGACACCAGGCAGAGAAGTCCTAGTTGTGGCTAGGCGGTGAAGTCCTAGTAGGTCAGGTGGACCGAGGGGCAGAAAGTCCTGGTGGGTTGAGGATCAGACATCAAACGGAAAGGGTTTCCGCTTGAGGGGGGCTTGTGGTCCTTTGTTTGAGGGGGGGATTGTTGGGGTTGCAAGGTTGCAAACATAGTCCCACATCGAAAACACATGGGAAAGATCATAAGCTTATAAGGGAAAAAGATATCTCTATTGGTATAAGGCCTTTTGGGAGAGCCCAAGAGCAAAACTATGAGGGCTTAGGCCCAAAGTGGACAATATCATACCATTGTGGAGATATCTAAATTCCTTTTGGTCCTAACAAGTGGTATCAGAGCGGGGTTATTCAAACTTGGTGCAACCACCAGTTTGAAATTATTTTTCGGATTGTTTTTAATTTAAATAATTTTTTTTATCTTTATCCCGCACTGCTAATCCAAGACCAAGTCTTGGGACAATTTTTTGTAAAGTTTTCTTTTACAGAACAAATGTCTATGCAAGAGGGATTCAGCACCGCTAGACCTCCACTCTTCAGTGGAGAAGACTTTTCCTACTGGAAAAGTCGCATGGAGGTCCACCTGAAAACTCAGGTGGACATGTGGATCATTATCCAGTCCGGTCTGGAGATCCCCCGAAATGCGGAAGGACTTCCACAAAGCTACTGGGAGTGGGACAACACTCTAAAGCGCAAGATAGAAGCCGACGCAAAAGCAACGCAAACCCTACAATGCGGGCTGACAAAGGAAGAGCTGAACCGAGTGGGCCCTTTCAACAGCGCAAAAGAGCTATGGACAAAACTAATTTAGCTGCACGAAGGGACTTCAGACACCAGGATCAGCAAGAGGGATCTACTGCTGAATAAACTCTACACTATCAAGATGGCTGACAACGAAACAGTAGCCCAGCTCCACGCACGAATCCAGGAGGTAATGAACGGTCTTCACACAATAGGTCACAAGGTTGAAAACCGTGACCTAATAAGGTATACTCTAAACGCCTTTCCTAGAAACACCTTGTGGGCATCTATGGTAGATGCATACAAGAACTCTAGAGATCTTTCTAAAATAAAATTAGATGAGTTGTTTCCCGAACTAGAACTGCACAAACAAACTAACACCAATATGGTCGAGAGAGGTGTTGCTTTTCTTGCAGGCAAAACTCAAAAGACAACGAAGAAGAAGCCCGAACCTGAACCCGAGTCTAACTCTGACTTAGATTCAGAAGACGAGGAAGGAGAACAAACTAAGCTGGTCCGGCTCGCTCGAAACTACTACAAGGAGCTGAAGAACCGAACCAACAAAAGGAAAATCGGCCGAAGAAAGGACGAACCAACTGAACCCGCGAACAAGACTAATGTGACCTGCTTCGAGTGCAAGAAGAAGGGGCACTACAAAACAGAGTGTCCAAATCTGAAAGAGTCCAAAAAGACAAGAAGAAAGAAGGCACTGCAAGCAACCTGGGACGAGTCTTCCTCAGAAGAAGAAGAAGAGGCACCCCAGTCCAATCTCCTAGCTCTAACCGCATCAGAAAAAGTTGAGTCAGAATCAGAACAAGAGGACGGCGAGCTAACCTTCACAGAAGACGGAGAAATAAAGGTAACTGGTTTTAATAAATTGCAATTAAGTGAGTTGATATCTTTTCTTTCTCGAGACTTGGCTAAAGCCAAACTCCGAGTCGAATCCCTCCGACAGGAAGTAAAACTCCTGAAAGAGGAAGCTGACTCTAAACCCTTAACCGGGAAGGTTCAGGAATGAACTTCTACTCAAGTTGAAAAACTTGAAAGGGAGAATTCCTCCCTGAAAACTCAGGTTAAGGAATTTAGAACAGCTTTAGAACGATTTACATCTGGTTCCAAGGGTCTTGACATGATCCTTGGAAAACAGAAATCAGTTCTAAATCGATCCGGACTTGGCTACCGAACCAAATCCCGACAAAGATCATATTTGTCTGTACTAAATTAGTCCAGAGGAAAAATTCAGGCATGGGTACCTAAACTGTGCCTGAACAAACCAACTGGATCAAATCAGTATTGGATCCCCAAGGACAAGATTCACATCTTGCCTAACCATCACCGTGGCTTTAGTCCAGGGGGAGCCAAACTGAAAACTATTTTCATAATTAGATAAACTTGTTATTATTGATTTAAAATGCTTGATTGTTTGCCTGTTTATTTAATTTATGCAAATTACCATGCTTAGACTTAGGCTAGTTTAAGGACAAAATAAACTTAACTGAAACTTGAAAACATAGTATTGGGTGGAGGTGAGATGATAGTACGTTGGGGAAATCAATTCTAATAAGATCAAGTTTACATGGTCTCTTTATACTGGTGAAACCAGCCGAAGCTACCGATCCAAAATCCAAACTAGTTAGACCAGAAATTTTTCAAAGAGGAATTTGAAAATGAAATTTCTTTAAAAGGCTTTGTCAAGGAAAGGGTGGATGATCCCATAAGGCTTCGGCCAAAGAAGGCCTAGTGCCTCGCCAAGACCTGGAAGCCAATTTTTGAAATTCAAATTCAAATTAATTTTTGTCAAATTCGAATCTAATACAAAATTTCAGCTAAGTATAGATTTAAAACATCTTTTCAAAAATTACTTAAGTTTTCAAAACTTAAATTGTTTTCAAATTTTTTTTCAAAAATAAACTATCAAAAACTGCCTCACAAAACCTATAAGGTTAACGTGATTGAAAACCCTAGATTTGGGTGAGACAGTAAAATTAAAACTTAATTATGATTCCCTTAATACCAGTGTTGTGATTAAAATCTCAAACCATGGTCAACATTGTCAAACTATGGTCAAACTTCGGTCAAAGCAGTCAAACCTTGGTCAATGTAGTCAAATCTGGTCAAAGACACTTAAATTAGAACAAATCCGATCAAAAACATTCAAATTGGGTCAAAACCTGATTTTAGGGCGCCCAATCCCTTTAGGGCGCCCCGAGGGTGGTCAAAAGCTGCCAAAAGGCAGCTGCAGCCTTGTTTAGGGCGCCCCTGTCATGCAGGGCGCCCTCCCACAGTCAGTCAACAGCAGAAAGCTGCACAAACGGGACTGCAGACCTGGTAAAGGCGCCCTCGTCCGGAGAGGCGCCCTTACCAGTGTCCTTCGGTGGTCAAAAGCTGACAAAAAGGACAGCTGCAGCCTGGTCAAGGCGCCCTGGTCAGACAGGGCGCCCTCGCCAGTCAAGGCGCCCTCCCGGGGAAGGGCGCCCAAACTGCCTATAAAAAGGGGCTCCCCTCCCCTTCTACTCCTCACACCAAAACACTTCTCCTCCTCAACCTTCTACCTTCCAAGAGATCATGCACCCTTTCAAGCTCTCAAGCCCTCAACAATGCCTCCCCGAGCAAACCGGTATAATTTATTGTTTTTATTAATTTCTGCTCAATTCTTTAATAAATGCACACCTTCTTTATGTATACATTTTTTTTCCTTAGAAGACGCCGACTTAATCAGGCAGAACCCGGTGCTCAACCTAGTCCTGATCCTAGGTTTCCCAACTTAGAATTGTGTAACAAGTTCGCTCGTACCATCTATAAACCTATAAAAACGAGCTACTTGAATAGACTATTCTTTACTCAATCCTGTCCCCTAGCTATGAACGTCATAAACTACTACCAACTGGACAATCTCGTATTCTGCACTCACCCAATCAATACTTCCTTATGTGCAGAATTTTACAATAATATCATTAGACAGGATAATCTTATATTCTCCACCATGGTTCAGGGTATTCCCCTAACTATCACACCAACTTTACTCAACCGATTTCTAGGACTACGACCCTCGCAGTCCACATTCTGTTGTTACCCTTCTAGGGAGCCTCCCTTTGATGCTCCCTACTCTGAGATTACCTTAGATACATTGCACTCATATTTCTTTTGGCAACCTGTAGCCAGACGATTTCAGTCTATAGAATTAGAAGTGCAGGACTACGCCCTATATAGGGTCATAGTCCGATGTATCCTACCATTATCTACCAGGGACGTCACCACTATGCGTCCATTTCACGCCTTTCTACTGTACGCCATGATTCACCAGCTTGACATCGATATAGGACTTCACATCTTTCAGACTATCCTACACGCCTCCAGTGTTACCACACAAGGGCAAGTACGCACACCTTACTGCCACATTATCACATCCATATTACATCACCACGGCAGAAACATTACCGAGGGAGAGATGGCCGCCTTGACTGACTACGATGAAATAGGCTATAGAAACTTTGCCCTAGCTGGTATAGAGGTGTCCGGTACCGGGGTTCTGTCCTGGAGACATCGGAGAGCAGCTCATCAGATCGATTCAGACGAGGAGGTCGAGTACGACGTCGCAGATGTAGCAGCAGAAGCCCGAGCCCATATAGACGAGCCTGCTCCACCTACACTTTACGAGAGAGTGACCCGTATGGAGACACAGATACAGAGTCTCCGAGAGGAGGTCGAGGCTTATCATATAGAGCAGATGGACTCTCGCCGAGCTGATAGAGAGATAGCTGATGCACGATTCTTAGAGATGATGGCCCGATTCGATTCAAGGCAGCCGGGTCCATCTGATCATCCCGGTCCTTCATCTTAGATTTACTTTGCATTGTACTCGTAACTATCTGACTACCCCTACTCAGTAGGGTTGACTTGTGTTTGACTGGTTGACTGTATTTGAACCTTGATTACCTGCTTTATTTTCTGTTGATTTAATTATGAATAGTTAGGATTGTGTTCTGTAGAATAGGTTAAAAAGTTTTCTTAAATTTTATTTTAAAAACAAAAAAAAAATTTCTTTACTCAATTTCAAAATCAGTTTTAATTTCAAAATCATTTTTTTTACTTAGTGTTATTTTTAAAAACTACCCCTTTTAAAATTAGGGCTTTTTCGAAAATGGACCTAGCCTAGGCCTTAACTGTAGAACTGCATGCACCTATAGACTTAGAAGCCAACATCTCACAAGCACCTTAGGGTACTTTTGATTGATAACCTAGAAAGGGTTGAGATGCTTAGGTTTTTGCCTTAATTCAAGATGCTTTAAGTCAGTGCATCTACAGTAATTGGGGCACTGAATACAACTTATACAGCAATCAAGTTAAGTGTCAAGCTTAGAAAATCTAACTTGAACAGAAATACTTAACTTGACTAACCCTAGCAAAAACTACTGTTTATAACAGTTAGTAAGTAGCTAATTGGGTTAGACAGGTCCCTACAAAGATTGATTGATTTAGTGCAATTGATTGATTTAGTCTAACTGATTCAGTACAGCAAATTATTTATTTTCTTTACTCATGTTATACTTATTTGTTTTGATATATGGCAAAGGGGGAGATAGAGAAAGGAAAAGAAAAAATTCATTTTTTTTAAAAAATTTATAATAATATTTACTTGTTTGAAAACTTTCCAGGACACTTAGGAAATGCCCTTGTGGTCAACAAGGTTTCCTAGGATGGTGTCAGACTGGAAAAGAAACTCAATCAAGTAAAATATTTTCAAAAAAAAATTACTTACGTCTTTCAAAACCAATATTCTTAATTTTGAAAAAAAAATATTTTCAAATGTATTGTTAAGTACATAATTTCTCAAAAAAAATATACTTATATTCTTTCAAAAAGGGATTTAAATAATCTTTTAAAAGTACTTGCACTCCTTACAAATCATCTTTTCAAAGTACTTATACTTTAAACCTAGAGCATTTTCAAATTTATGCAATTTTTTTTAAAACAAAATTGCACTAAGTATTTTCAAAACAAAAATTCAAAGGTTTTTCATTGTTGATGCAAGTTTTTATCTTTTTGATGCATGACAAAGGGGTAGAGAGTGCTTAAGTTAGATTTTTTCAGTTATAATATTTTTTACTCTCCCAAAACCTATACCTTTTATTCTATCCCAAGGATAGCAATTTAGCCCCTTAAACCAATCTAACTTAAGTTATTGTCAAACATCAAAAAGGGGGAGATTGTTGGTGCAAGTTGCATCAATGATGTTCTCCTTTATGTGTTTTAATGTTTGACAATGTACTTAAGTCAGTAATATATTGAACAGACAAAGGGGAGCGAAGGAGAAGTAACCTAAGCCTGAGAAAAGTCCTAGTTAAGCTAGGCATGGAAACCCTAAGACCTAGCGAAGGGCCGCTAGGCTCTGGCGAAGGGCTGCCAGAACAAAAAAGACCTAGCGAAGGGCCGCTAGGCTCTGGCGAAGGGCTGCCAGAAAGAAAAGACCTAGCGAAGGGCTGCTAGGCACCTGACGAAGGGTTGTCAGGAAAATAAGTCCTAGCGAAGGGCTGCTAGGCACCTGACGAAGGGCTGTCAGGGGAACAAGTCCTAGCAAAGGGCTGCTAGGCACCTGACGAAGGGCTGTCAGGGAAACAAGACCTAGCGAAGGGCTTCTAGGCACCAAGTGAAGGGATGCTTGGTATCAAAGACCTAGCGAAGGGCGGCTAGGCAAAAGACCACCCGAAGGGCTGGGTGGCAACCGTCTCCTGAAAGGAGTAGGTGAAGGGCGAGTTCTCGGGGATGGGAACTTGTGCCGGTTCGACCTAGGGTTTCATGCAAATCCAAAGTCCGAACCAAGTCCTTAAGGCTAACATTATATGTATCTATGCTTTGTGTTTGTGTATCTTGCAGGTATCAAGAAACGAAGATAAAGCAGGTAAACTAGGTTTGCAGGCCTTAAGGGGGGCGCCCCCATGCAACCGGGGCGCCCGGAGCGTCCGGGGCACCCCCAGGTAGTACTAAAACATGCAGTTTCGTGAAGCAGTCAAAACAGGTGTCAACCGGAGCGCCCGGAGCGTCCGGGGCGCCCCCAGGCAGTACTAATACATGCAGCAAACGTGTGTTTGCAGAACAGGTGTCAACCGGGGCGCCCGGAGCGTCCGGGGCGCCCTAATTAGTAGCTGTTTTGATGTTTCGAAGCCAGAACACAGGATAAGCCTCCACGGGGGCACCCGGAGAATCCGGGACGCCCTGGTCAATGATCTTATCACCTGCGGCGAGGTAGGCGCAAGGATAAGAGTTGACCGAGTCTTCCGGGGCGCCCCCAGCGACCAGGGCGCCCCCAGGAGGCCTATATAAGGGGTCTCGACCCCCTTGCTTCAGACACACTTCCTAACTGCGATTCTATTCATTCCGACCGACGACAACGCGCTAAAGATGAGGCTCTGTGACCGGGAGGCTCCAGGAGGAAGTGCGCGGCACTTCGGAGGTCCAGATCGGCCGAGCTTCACATTTTTGCTTGGTTTGCAATTAATTACAGTATTTATTTTTCTTTATTATTGCTTGTAATATTGCACTGTAAGTCGGGTTTCTCTGCCTCCGGAAATTTCGGAAAGGAGACTATTAGTGGACTCAACGCCGAGTACATAGGCCTTGGACGTACTGACCCTGGGGGGTTGGGAACCAAGTAAATAAACCTGCCGTGTCCCCTGTTTTGCTTTATTTTATATTATTTTTATGTTTCCGGTGCACTAACGCTCTGAGTCCAGAAGTCTTACGAAATATTTACGAAAGTTTTCACGATCGATATTCACCCCCCCCCTCTATCGACGGCACCGGTCATACAAGTGGTATCAAATTCGAATTTTCCATAAATTCTACTGATACCACTTGTTGGATCGATAGAGTCGATAGAGGGGGGGTGAATATCGACAAAAACTTTTCGAATTTATGGAGAGAGTAATTTTCACAGCGGAAATAGATAAAACACGCGAACACAGTATTTTTACTTGGTTCGGAGCCTAGGTCGACTCCTACTCCAAGGCCCACGATCGTTGATCGTTTACTTTGGGCAATTCTATATGAACGCAAAATCAGTTTACAGAAAGAGATTTACAATTACAGCACTTATAAACTTTTAATGAAAATGCTTCTGTTACCGACGTCCGGTTGTAGATTGACTTTCCGGAGCAGCAGGACGTCGTCGCTCAAGTTGGGCAGTTTCTGGAACAAGGCGTGAGCACAGAAGAGCGTGGAAGCTTTGGAACGAAGTTGATATGAAAGCCTTGGTCGAGAGTCCTATTTATAGGGTCTAGGGGCGCCCTGAACGTCGGGGACGCCCTGCCACGTGTCCCAAGATTCGGATTCCGCTCGGTCAAGCGTTATCCCACCGGAATAGGGATGAGGTTTGACCACTGGGGTGCCCTGGTCGCTGAGGGCGCCTTGGTTGACCCGGTCTTCTCGGCTGGATAAAGTTGATCGCCTTCGCTGGCTTAGGCGCGAAGCGCCTTGGACCTGAGGGCAACTTCTGCGCTGAGGGCGCCCTGGCTGAGAGGGCGCCTTGGCTGCTGAGGGCGCCCTGCCCAGTAAGCAGCCGAAGGCCTTTTGCTTCAATTGGTTCTGGTTCACCTTGAGGGCGCCCTGGACACTCAGGGCGCCTTACTCAGCTGTTGTCTCACTCCTTTGAGGCTCTCTGAGTTGCAGATACACGTTCCTTCGGTCCTGCATCAAGGGTTAGTCCAAAACACAATAAAACAATTAATTATTATTTTATACAGTCTTAGCTGTCTTGGTTCTGACTTTGGTCTCCAAAATAGAGCCCTAGGTCGAACCGACGCCTACTGTTCCCTCGACGGGGAACGCGTCCTCACCTACTCCACTCGGGAGAGTTTACCTGATGCCAACCGCTCCTTTGGTTGGACTTTTGCCTGACGGTCCTTTGTCAGGTCTTGTGAACTGGCAGTCCTTCGCCAGTGCCTAGCAGTCCTTCGCTAGAGCTTTTGGTGTTGGTAGTCCTTCGCCAGTGCCTAGCAGTCCTTCGCTAGGGCTTTATGCTGGCAGTCCTTCGCCAGTGCCTAGCAGTCCTTCGCTAGGGCTTGATGCTGGCAGTCCTTCGCCAGTGCCTAGCAGTCTTTCGCTAGGGCTTTATGCTGGCAGTCCTTCGCCAGTGCCTAGCAGTCCTTCGCTAGGGCTTGATACTGGCAGTCCTTCGCCAGTGCCTAGCAGTCCTTCGCTAGGGCTTTTCCTGCACACTTGAGTAACAATGTTAGATCACAAACAAACTTAACTTTGAACCCTTTGCCAATATCAAAACAAGGTTCGATCTGGTGCTTCCTGCACCAACAATCTCCCCCTTTTTGATTATGGCAACACAATTCAAAGTTAAGAAAAAAGATAGCAGTTTAAGCATAAAGGTTAAGACTAATAAAACATATCAATTCGTAACAGTCTAAACCCAAATGTAATTTGAACAGTGAAAAGAGAGAGAGAAAAAAAATTTCTCATGCTCATTCTCCCCCTGAATAATTAACTTAACTCTTAACTTGACCTTTCCTCCCCCTTTGACATATATCAAAAACAAGCATGGGTGAACAAGGTATCTAACAGGGATTTATGAGTTTTTCTAAGTGCTTTATGTTTTTGACAAAGTATTTTTTAAGAATCGAGTAAAAGCATTTTCAATACTTTTTACACTTAGATAATTTACCATTATGAAAAAAATTTCAGGCTTAAAAAAAATTTACAACTTTTTATAAGGCAGAAAAAATTTACTTAGGCAAAATTTCCAAGTTTCCAACAAAAATTTTAACTTTTAGAAAAAGAAACTTTACTTAGAAAATTTTTCAAGAAATTTTTCACGCTTAGAAAATTTTCAAGAAAAGGATTTTTCAGGCTTAACAAGTTTTTAAACTTTGGAGCAAGTACTTTTTAGAAGAATTTGAAAATTAAGTGTCAAGTACTTGATTGAGAAAATTAAGTAAAAAAATACCCATTAAATACTTAAGTACTTAAAAGATTTTGAAAAGAAATTGTGTTTTGAAATATGTTTTGAAAGAAGTTTTGAGAATAAATTGTGTATCAGAGCTTATGAGTTTTGAAAACATAAAAATACTTAGTATAACTCTTAAAAGCATAGCAAAAGCTTAAATTTCCAGATTAAGTCCATTTTGAAGAGTATTATGCAAAAAAATATTTTGTATTTGAAAAAAAAAATCGAAAAAGATTTTTGAAAAGATTTTTCAAGTACTTTTGAGATAAATTATGATTTGAAATACATACGTACTTTTAGAAAAGTATTAGTTTTTTTTTTTGAAAACAAAATATTTCACTTGACTAGGTTTCTTTTCCAGTCTGACACAATCCTAGGAAACCTTGTTAACTACAAGGACATTTCCTAAGTGTCCTGGAAATTTTCAACCTCAAGTAAATTTTTAAAAAAATGATAGTACTTAAAAATATATGCTAAAAAGTGTGTGAACTTTTGAAGGTTCAATGTTTTACTTAACTTGGTTCATTTTCTAATCTGACACCATCCTAGGAAACCTTGTTGACTACAAGGACATTTCCTAAGTGTCCTGGAAATTTTCCAACCTAAGTAAATGTTATTTCGAAAACAATTTCATAAGTCACACAAATTCTAACAAATAGTATTTTGAAAAACTTAGATTTTTGCAAGAGTTTGAAATAAAGCATGTTATTAAATAATTCCTTTAATTTTGACCTCCCCCTAAACTTGACTCAGTCCTGGGAAGCTTGTTGACCACAAGTACTCTTCCTTTGAGTCTTAAGGTTTGAGTCAGATTAGAAAGAACTGTTTAACAAAGACATAAGTAAAAAGAAACTTTTTCTGAAGTTTTTCTTTTGACTTAGACTCCCCCTTAATTTGACACATCCTAGGAGTCCTTGAAGATCATGAAGTGGACCTTTCCTCTATGTCTTTAGGGTTTGTCAAGATCAAAAGAAGGACTTTTGAACAATCTTCTGAGTATGATAACTTTCAAGGAGATAAATTTTTGACACCTCAATTTGGAATAATAACACAGTTTAAAAAATTTGAAATGATGATAATTTTTCCTAAGCGATAGTAATATATTAAGGTTTTTGAATCAACTTTTGAAAGCCTTATTTTGAGATGAAAATAAGTTTTAAAGCATAAGGATTTTGAGAAATAAAAAAAACATTAAGAAGAACTCCCCCTGTATCCGACATAGACTGACTTTATCTAAGACCTTAGTGTTGACTAGGTTTGACCATGTTTGACTCAATTGACTAAGGTTTGACTATGTTAATCATGGTTTGACTATGTTGGAATTATCCTCTGAATTAAAACACAACATAAAAGAAATTTTAATTTGAACTTAATTTTCCTGTCTCACCTAATCTAGGGTTTTCAAACAGTTAGCCTTAAAAGTTCTTGTGAGACAGGTTTGAAGGTAAAAATTAATTTTGAAAAGGAATTTTCATTTATTTTGAAAAAAGTTATTTAATTTTGAAAACAGATTTGAAAAAAAATAAGTTTAGAAAGCAGAAATTTTGAACACTGATTAAGTGATTTTTGAAACAGAATAAGTTTGAAAAATAGAAATTTTGAAAACAGATTAGAATCTATAATTATTTGAAATTTGTGTTAGATTCGAATTTGACAAAAGATAATTTGAATTTGAATTTCAGAAATTGGCTTCCAGGTCTTGGCGAGGCACTAGGCCTTCTTTGGCCGTAGCCTTATGGGATCATCCACCCTTTCCTTGACAAAGCCTTTTAATGAATTTTTATTTTCAAATTAAATTAGGTCATTTTCTGGTCTAACTAGCTTGGGTCTTGGATCGGTAGCTTCGGCTGGTTTCACCAGTCTAAAGAGACCAAGTAGACTTGATCTTATTAGAGTTGGTTTCCCCAACGTACTATCATCTCACCTCCTCCCAATACTATGTTTTCAAATTTCAAGTAATTGGTTAAGTCCTTAAGCTAACTAAACCTAAGTCTAAGCATGGTAAATTGCAGAAATTAAATAAACAATCAATCAATCAAACATGCAATTTAATAAAAAATTATTTAAGTCACTTCAAAATGGTAATAATATTCTAGATTTTCGCAATAAGCAATGTTATGAATTACATTTTCATATGAATTAATCATGTTGTTCATAGTAAATAATGGATTATTAAATACTGTAAATTTACCATTTGATTCCCTTTTGGAGGTCTCCCCCTTGATTTTAGCCATCTTCCCTTTGCTTGATTGTTTCCTCAGTATTTTGTAGTGGTCGCGAGCTAACCGGACAAGTTTCCGAGGATACCTTTCTTTGTCGTCAGATTCTGAGTCTGAGTTGGACTCGGGTTCTAGTTGAGGCCTCTTTTGCAGTTCTCTTGGAGTTTTCCCTGCAATAAAACTTATACCTTTCTCGACCATTATAGTATCTATTTGATTATTCAATTCTAATTTAGAAAAAGATTCAAAATTAGTTACCGTCTTAGTCAGTTCGTCGTCTGATTCTACTGGTTCGATTTCGATTCTGGATTCGAGTTCAGATTCTGATTCGGCTATCTGTGCTTGGACATCAAGTACCTCAATGTCGGAGCTCTCTTCGTGTAGGTTGATTAGTTTCTCCCACATTTCTTTAGCACAGTTGAAGGATCCAACTAGCTTGAGTTGTTCGTCAGTTAGACCGCATTGAAGAATTGCAGTTGCTCTTGCATCAGTCTCAATTTAGTTGAGGGTTGGTTCATCCAGTTTGTCCCATGCAATTGATAGTCCATCTTCTGTAGGGAGGTGGAACCCTGTTTGAATTATGAACCAGAGATCTAGATTGTCCTTCAGGTGGGATTCCATTAGACTTTTCCAGGTTCTGAAGTTCTCGCCAGAGAATAGAGGTGGACGAACACTGTTCCATTCTTGATTGGCCATTAAGGATAAATCTTGCACACAAGGAAAAAAATAGAGATGTACCAAGACTTGTTCTTGGATTAGTAGTGCGGGAGAGAGAGAAAAACAAGCTCAAAAGGTGTTTGCACGAATTTCGAGGTAAAATAATAATAAAAAAATTTTGAAAATGTTGACCTTAACAATTTTGATTAATGAAGAAAAAGTAAGAAAAAAAATTTTCTCGAATTAAGATAGCACGAATTTCGAGGAAAATATTAAAATAATAAAAAAAATTTACGACAAGTTTTCACAAATTGATTCTTTTATCAATTCTAACTTATGGTGAGAAAATGAGAATTCAGAATTGAACGCAAAATCAGTTTACAGAAAGAGATTTACAATTACAGCACTTATAAACTTTTAATGAAAATTCTTCTGTTACCAACGTCCGGTTGTAGATTGACTTTCCGGAGCAGCAGGACGTCGTCGCTCAAGTTGGGCAGTTTCTGGAACAAGGCGTGAGCACAGAAGAGCGTGGAAGCTTTGGAACGAAGTTGATATGAAAGCCTTGGTCGAGAGTCCTATTTATAGGGTCTAGGGGCGCCCTGAACGTCGGCGGCGCCCTGCCACGTGTCCCAAGATCCGGATTCTGCTCGGTCAAGCGTTATCCCACCGGAATAGGGATGAGGTTTGACCACTGGGGCGCCCTGGTCGCTGAGGGCGCCTTGGTTGACCCGGTCTTCTCGGCTGGATAAAGTTGATCGCCTTCGCTGGATTAGGCGCGAAGCGCCTTGGACCTGAGGGCGCCTTCTGCGCTGAGGGCGCCCTGGCTGAGAGGGCGCCTTGGCTGCTGAGGGCGCCCTGCCCAGTAAGCAGCCGAAGGCCTTTTGCTTCAATTGGTTCTGGTTCACCTTGAGGGCGCCCTGGACACTCAGGGCGCCTTACTCAGCTGTTGCCTCACTCCTTTGAGGCTCTCTGAGTTGCAGACACACGTTCCTTCGGTCCTGCATCAAGGGTTAGTCCAAAACACAATAAAACAATTAATTATTATTTTATACAGCCTTAGCTGTCTTGGTTCTGACTTTGGTCTCCAAAATGGAGCCCTAGGTCGAACCGACGCCTACTATTCCCTCAACGGGGAACGCGTCCTCACCTACTCCTCTCGAGAGAGTTTACCTGATGCCAACCGCTCCTTTGGTTGGACTTTTGCCTGACGGTCCTTTGTCAGGTCTTGTGAGCTGACAGTCCTTTGCCAGTTGCCTAGCAGTCCTTCGCTAGGGCTTTTGGTGCTGGCAGTCCTTCGCCAGTGCCTAGCAGTCCTTCGCTAGGGCTTGATGCTGGCAGTCCTTCGCCAGTGCCTAGCAGTCCTTCGCTAGGGCTTTTAGTGCTGGCAGTCCTTCGCCAGTGCCTAGCAGTCCTTCGCTAGGGCTTTGTATCCTGGCAGTCCTTCGCCAGTGCCTAGCAGTCCTTCGCTAGGACTTTGTATCCTGGCAGTCTTTCGCCAGTGCCTAGCAGTCCTTCGCTAGGACTTTGTTTCCTGCACACTTAATGAGCATATTAGATAACAAATAACACTTAACTTTGAATCCTTTGCCAATATCAAAACAAGGTTCGATATGGTGCTTCCTGCACCAACAGTTTCAACGGCTGCTGAGGCACGGCTGGCGACTGACGGAGGCTCAGCTGGAGAGGGTCTTCAGTGGACTGAGTGCTCAGGGAGGCCAGAGGGATTCAGGCTGTGCTCAGTGGATGCTGGCGAAGCATGGCGACGAGGAGAGGAAGCTTAAGACAAAGCTGGAAGCAGAGGAGAGTGGAGAAGCGAACAGATAGAAACTTGAGGAGTTTGGCTGGGCTGTGCTTGTGCTCTCTGTTGCTTTGTGATTGAGCATTCTTGATGTATCTTTGTGAGCGATTCCTTCTTAGTCTCATCAGCTTATCTTGTATCCTATTGAGACGCTTGTGGAGAGGTTTCTCCACCAAGAAGGAGGTGTTGTTCTATCCGGATTCACCGGGGCTTGATCTGCCGATGATCAAGGGATCGCCCACCTTACGGGCACGCCAAAGAGTAGGGGCAAGTTATCCCCGAACCTTGTAAACGATCCTTGTTAGCATCGGTTTGCTTTCCTTTGTTTTTCTTTGTTGTTTGTTACTTCTGTTTCTGCTTTTGTCTTCCGCTGTCTAATCTCTTAAGTGCAGAAACTTAAAAGAACAAGAGTTTTGTGTCTGGCTATATTCACCCCCCTCTCTAGCCATTCAAGTTCCAACAAGTGGTATCAGAGCTAGGGGCTCTGTTCAAGCGGCTTAACATCCGAGAGCTTACAACAACGATGGCTTTGAGAGAAGGGTTTAGCACCAGCCAACCTCCACTCTTCGACGGCACTGATTTCCAATATTGGAAGTCAAAAATGGAGTATTATCTCAAGATGAACATCAACACATGGTTTGCTATCAAGGAGGGTTTTCCCCTCCAAAAGATGATGAGGGAAAAGATCTAGAGTTCTCATGTTGGTCGGTTGAGCAAACTTGCAAAGGAGAAGCCGATGCGAAAGCGGTGGTTACTTTGCAATGTGGGATGACCAAGGACCAACTAATCAAAGTTGGTCCCTTCACAGTGCTAAAGACCTATGGAGCAAGCTCATTGAGCTCCATGAAGGCACTCATGAAACCCGGACAGCCAAGAAGGACCTCCTTCTCAGCCAACTTCAAAATCTGACCATGGGAGAAAATGAAAAGGAAAGTGAGCTCCATGGAATATTCAAAGGGATCCTCAATGGTCTACACTCCATCAATGAGAAGGTTGAGAACCGAGACCTTATACGGTATGTTCTCAAAGCTTTTACTAGGAATACCTTGTGGTAATCCATGGTGGATGCTTACAAGGTTTCCAAGGACTTATCTTTTGTTAAGTTAGAGGACTTATTTTGTGAAATGGAATTACATGAAATCTCTAACCAAAGCCCAAAGGAGAAAGGGTTTGCTTTTGTGGCAGGTGACTAAAAGAAGAAGGAGAAGAAGGACAAGGAGGAGGAGAAGACCCACTGTCACGTGACTTTAGTGGCCTTAGAAGAGTCAACCAAGGAGAGTGAAGACGAAGCTAGTAGCTCCTCAACCGCGCCTTCATCATCTTCGGATGATGAAGAGGTAATCTCTCCGGAATTGGATAAATGTTATAGAACAATAGCTTGCCTGACAAACATGCTTAAGAAATCTAAGACCAAAGTTAAATCTTTGAAATTAGAAGTAGAAAAATTAAAAACCTCTAAGGATGAAGTAATTGATGTTATGCATGATGAGTCCCTTGAAAATGAAAATAAGACTTTGAGGAGTGAAATTGAAAATCTCAAGACTACTCTTGAGAAATTCTCAATTGGCTCAAAAACCCTAGATATGGTTCTTAACTCCCAAAGGGCGGTTTACAATAAGGCCGGTATAGGTTACCGACCTAAAGAACCGAGCTTTATATCATTAATGTCAAGAACACATTTTGGATCATCAAATAAGTCTAGGGTTCAAAAAGTTAAAAAGAAATTGACTAAGGCATGGGTGCCAAAGTCCCTCATTGTTGATGCATTAGGTCCCAAAATTTGGGTACCTAAAATCTCTATATTTAGAATTGTATAAGCATTGATTGAGGGGGAGCATCTATCAACATGGGTGGTTGATATTTAGTGCTCCAAACACATGTCCATTCCTAGTTAGGAGTGTGCCTAATATTTTCCCATTTGATGGATGATAATACACTACCCGTGAGAAATGGATTTTCCCTCTCAAATGTAGGTGATTAGATTTAAATCAATTGAGAACTTGAATTTCCTACACAATGTAGATACATAAATTTTGGGTTGTCTTCGTTGATATTTGTGAGTAGTAAGAAAATCTATTATGCAACAATATGATAGTATATCAATGCACAAGGTTATACTAGTTTCAAAATAAATCAACAAGGTTTGAAAAAAAAATATATATTGCATGAATGGTTTAGGTTGACACATGACTTGCTCCTACTATGGATTGCCTAGAATGGTTTGTCTTCTTGCTCCAATTTATAGTTCACTGTGAATCTAGAAGTTAGCCAAAATATCAAAACTACAGTTGATTTTTGCAATAACTTATGATATATCTAAGGCTTAAGTTTTTTTTATGAACCTAGTTGGAGCAAACATGTTATAGACATAAATTAAACTGATCAAAATTTAGATATTTGATCATATTTTGATACTCACTTGATACAAGCATGTTTTGGAATTTAATCATATATTGATGCTAATTTGATTCAAGCAAGCCAAAATTTTCTTGTATGTGTTTTTCAACTTTGGTTAAGAACATCATGTTAACTTAGTCTATGATGGTTCAAAATTTAGTATTCAAGGTCCATGACTTGTTTGATCAAATATTGATTCTAAATATTTTTGGAGTTGAACCTAGCTGAGTGTGCCATGATTTTATTGTATGAATGCATGCTAAGGAATGAGGATTAACACATAGTTTGTACTAATAAGGCATCACCAAACAAAGAACATGAGCTTTAACATTCACTACTTAAGTTCTTTGGGTTAATGCTTTCTTTGTATCAAACTAAAGTTCTATCTATACCTTGTTTATTTTCCCATCTGACTGGTAGCAAACCTGATATCTTCCATATGCCTGATACTAAATGGATACAAGTCTGTTTTTTAAGATGTTTAAATCGCAAGGAAACGATTTTCTTTGATGACTTGGAAAAATACATTTTTGGTTAAGGGAAACCCTTCTTAGGATCAAATAAATTAAAACCAATTGAATTAGGGTTTAGGAGTGGTTGAGAATTGAACAAACTCGATTCTGAATTTTCTGGAATCTAAACGGATTATAAACAAACTTTCTGTATCACACCTGATCGGCCCACCGATCGATCAGGACTCACCCTGATCGGTCCGGTGACCGATCAGATCAGGGAATTCCCTGATTGGGTCAAAACTCCTCAGTCCGATCTCCTCTCATCAAATTGTATCAGTTTACTGATCATACTGATACACACAAATCTGATAAAAACCGATTACGATTGGAACATACTCACCATACTTGGAACAAAACCTAATATTGATTTGATACAAACCTATGTTGGAATGTTCAAATTCATAAGAAAGGGTTTGTTGAGTCATGACTCTTGTTCTTGATGTCGTGCTTCAGAAATTTTTTTGAAATATCGTCTATTAATGAAGTCTACACCCCTGTTACGGAATGTCAATTGTTAATGCAGTCTGATCAGGAACGTATCAGAGTTTCAGGAATTTTTCTGAAATCTGATCGCTCCCCAGACTAATAAGAAATATTTCTGTATCGAATAATCAACGAACCTGATCGATCATGGAGACCAATCAGGATTATGTGTCGAATACAGCTGCATTCCTTACTTATCAAATGAAACATATACATATTTGACCATGATATGATTCTGTATATGTTTTCATGTGCGATTCACACTTATTGTCATATGATGCATATACATTGTTGCCATGATACATTTATGGTATATGCCTCTCATATGCAATTCAACTTTATCCTTCATTTTATTTTAGGTTTGGGGAGAGACCCATGGTTAAGGGGGAGTTATATTTAAACTTAATAACCATACTCTTTTCGATGTTTGACAAAGGGGGAGAGAATGGTTGATTAAGTTTAGGGTTGTGATATTGTAGGGGGAGGATCTTAATTCCCTTACGGTAATTGAATGGACTTCAATTGTTGATCATTAATACCTAAACTTAAATCGGATTGTCAAACAACAAAAAGGGAGAGATTATTGATACAGTCTGGCCCGGTTGTTGTTTTGGTGTTGACAACGATTTAAGTTTGGTTGAATGAATTCGGGTAAAGTCCAGGTGGATCGGGAGATCGCACGCTGACATTGGAAAAGACCTAGTGGGACTAGGCACAGCTAGTGGGACTAGGCACACTTAGTGGGACTAGGTGAAGTGGAAAAGACCAAGTGGGACTAGGCACACCTAGCTTGGAGGGCTAGGTTGGATGAAACCCTGGCATGGAGGGCCAGGTCCTAGCTTGGAGGGATAGGTTCGATGAAATCCTGGCTTGGAGGGCCAGGTCCTAGCTTGGAGGGCTAGGTTGAAGTCCCAGTGAGTGAAACTGGGCATGGAGTCTTGGTCCGGTGGACTAAGAACGAGTCAGAGAAGGGCTGGAAGCTTGTTCTCGTGACTTAGAGGAGATTTGACCTTGTCTGGATCGGTCTGGTGACCGATCAGGGAAGTTGGCACGGAGTTCCCTCGTGGATCGGTCTGGTGACCGATCCAGCTATGTCTGATCGGTCTGGTGACCGATCAGGGAGTATACAGTGAGATTGGGAACCTTACTGATCGACTCCTGATCGGTTTGGTGACCGATCAGGGATACTATTCAGATCGTTCTGGTGAACGATCAATTGTCGCGAGCTTCTCACTATAACCGATCAGGCTGGAGCCTGATCGGTCAGGAGGTGCTCTGATCGGTCCCCAGACCGATCAGGCCACACCCTGATTGGTCTGGTGACCGATCAGGAGGTTTGGACTGCGATGCTGGAAAGACATGGATTGGTCTGGTGATCGATCACTAAGAAGTCGCGATTTTTGATTTCTCACTGGGGACCGATCAGACTGGAGCCTAATCGGTCTGGACCCATCCTGATCGGTCTGGTGACCGATCAGGGTCCTCTCTGATCGGTCTGGGGACCAATCAGGAGCTGAACTTTAATTCAAATTCACTATCAGACGCCCTGATCGCGTCTGTTTTCTCTGACGATTCTCTGATACATTGCTGATTATGTTTGATATGATTTACTAAGCTTCTGTTGAAGTGTGCAGGCTTTACAGGGATGATTCAAACACTCAAGGAGGGTCAATGGGAGACTTTCCATTGAGCAGGTTTGTACGCATTCTCTTCTCAGGTTTCAATGGCTGCTGAGGCACGGCTGGCGACTGACGGAGGCTCAGCTGGAGAGGGTCTTCAGTGGACTGTAAAATACGGCAATTCGAAAATCCGGACCAGAAAATTTTTTTGGACTTTTTCGGATAGAGTCTAGGGTTGCCGGCCCTACGGGAGGAGCTCAAGGGGCTTTATTATAAAAATTTAAAACTTATCGAGGGTTTATGGGTAAACTCTTGAATTACGAAAGGGTAAATAATCTAACCCTTTTACTGAGGTGGATTAAAATATATTAGAGGGTTAAACAGCTAAAACCTTTAATGTAAGGGCATGATTTGGATTTTAAGAGTTTGAGGGGCTTTTATGCAAAACACCCTCCTTTAATAAAACCTTCCTCTCCTTTTCATTTGCCGCAGCCACGCCTCACTTGTGCGATGCCCTAGCGCCGACCCGACTTCTCTACTTCCCTTATTTCTCGCGTGCCTTAGCCGACGGCCACAACCCGACGCCATCTCCTTCCTCTTCTTCTTCTCTCCCTCGCGATAGAGCATACCTCTTCGCCTGATCGTGGCATCACTGTCCCTCCCGATCCATTTTTGATCGCGAATCGCAACCTCCACTCTGGTCGTTTGAAGGGATGAGGGCTCTTGTAAATGGGAGTGACGTCGAGATCTTAGGGCAGATCTGGACACAGGCCATCGATACCTGGTATCCCCCATGACCAGGCTCCTATCTGAGCAGAGGACGTCTTGCCGGAGCCAAGCCTACCACCAGCAACTCACCTCTACATAGGGGTCCATCGATGGCGATCTACCCACCGTAAGTTTTAACTCCCTTGGTTTCACATATGATTTCTTCAGAATCTTCCTATCTGTTCTGGCTTTGTCTCATGGTGGCTCATCATCGCCAGTTGCGATCCAACACTGATCCATACCAGCCAAGCTACTCACTGCATCGGGGAAGTAGGGCTGGAAACGAGGAGGGCTTATTAGGGGGTTCCATTCGAATTCTTCTGGGATGCTGATCTATTTCATTGGGTGAGAATTGGTTGTCGATCAGTTCAAGCATTCTGCTCTAGGTTTGGATTAATTCACTGCGCATTCTTTGGGTTGTTTAGTTTGGTTGATCTGTTATATGTCGTGAGCTGTGGATAAATGTTTGATTGTGGCATGTTTCTGTTAGGCTATGTTTTGCAGAGTTTCCTTTGAATTGGATTTGATATAGTTTCTTTTGAAGGGTCTGATTTGGGCTGTTGTAATTGCTGTCGTGAGCAACCATTTAGATGTGTGTTTTGGGCTGGTGTAGTTCTGTGTTTTGCTACAATGATGGCTGGTCTAAATTGTCCTGCTATTGTGAGTTAGTTTAATTAGGATATGCTCATGATTTTGTCTTGTTCGGAGCTTTGGATTAGGTTTCGGAATTGGTTTCTGTTTTGAATTGGCTTGTGATCTTGGTTTGGTTTGGAGGAGTGTATGAATTGAACCATAGATTGTTCTTATTTAAAAATCTGTTTTAATGGATTGAAACATTTGAGTCTTGCTTAGATAAGTAATGTCGTCAATTTGGACGAGCTTGTGATTACCACCTTTAGATTCATTACCTGTACAATTCAAATATGGTTAGTTGAGATTAATACCTTAGAAGATTTGTCAGATTTGGGTAATCATAAGTTCTGATTTGGATCATGATTTCTAAACCATGGGTAATTATGGTTGATCAATTATCTTAGTGAGTTTTTGTCATTAATAACTCTGTTTCCCTATTTGATACCTTAGTGAGCTGCCTTTGCCGTGTGATACCTCTAGGATTGGTTTAGTTCAGAGGTGGGATTATTCTAATGATGATTAATCTAAATAACTCATAGGATTAATGGAGCTGTATTGGGTACATTGAAATTTGATTTGGCTAAATTATGTGACTAGGTGTCTTGCTATGTATCCCTTGGGTTTTGGAGTTGCTAGGTATGAAACTTTGATTTTTATTCGAGATAAACCCTTGGGTTAATTTGAGACTACTCATTTAATTGTGATTAATTAAATGAAATGGGGGCAATTAGGATGTTCCTAATTATTTGGGATAACTTGTTTAGATATAAACTACATATTATTGTAGTTAAACATATTGCCTTTGATACAGGGCATTGATTGGGCTATCATTGCTGAATATCGGACGGGAGGTTCTTTTCTGATACAAGCATCTCTCTTGGAGGCGGGTACCCTTTGACTTATCTATTTTGATATTGTCATTTTGTTATGCATAGAATGTTATAGATAGCAGTAAGATTCTACGCTATCCCTGGTTATTATGTCTGTTCTGGATATTGTTGTTTATCCCTGTTTATTATGCCAGTTCTGGATACTTGTTGTTTATCCCTGAGTTATCATGTTGTTGGTTTCCTTCGGTCTCAGGTATTGTCATATCTGTATGGCATTAGATATCGGGATGTACCTCTTGCACTTGACCTTGAGAGATCTGTAGTTTCAGGCCAGTATACCTTGTAGGTTACCTGTATTTCCTGTTGTAGGATTTCAGACTGAGACCTAGT
Source organism: Boesenbergia rotunda (assembly GCA_024364735.1). NCBI lineage: Eukaryota > Viridiplantae > Streptophyta > Magnoliopsida > Zingiberales > Zingiberaceae > Boesenbergia > Boesenbergia rotunda. The sequence goes on along the minus strand of JAGFNQ010008403.1, from coordinate 171,806 downwards.
ATACTGAGGACTTGGGAGGGAGGTATGTGTATCTATCATACACCATCCTTGCACTGTTGCATGCCGGCGATCAGCGACTCCCTTGTGGTTGAGCCTAATCGTCTTCCAGTACATGACTTGCACACACGGCCACTCATGGGTCAGTGGATACCGTAGATGTGTGCATTTGCCCTGTATTGCTCCGTTCGGCCACTATTTGGAGGGTGAGGGTGGGCGTGGTAGCAGCCAGGGATCCCTTCTCGTACTGAGCCACGAGGAGATGAGAGCGGAGCTCCCCCATTGCTTGGGGTAGAGGGGTGGTCCCTCTCCAGCATCCTGTCCACTCGGTCACTCAGGAGCAGTGATGGCAGGGTGTACAGTTGTCAGAGCCCTACCCGTTCAGACGTCCCTATGACAGGTGTACGATGATTCTGTCTGGTGTCAGGGGTGACCATGTCATTGCACCATGTGCATATTTTGCATCGTGCATTGTTTGCTGCACTTATTTGCTGCACTTGTTTGACATCGCATATACTGGAGACTTGTTATCTATGTTTATATGCCTAATGGTTTTCCTTTGGTATTTCTTACCCTCTTTCCAGGTTAGATGGATTCAGGTATGTATCTACCTCAGTATGTTCAGTACTAGTCTTTCCCTACTGTTGATTTGAGTCTGTATTAGCTGAACTCTTAGTGTTGGTATAACCTTCTATGCATATCTGTTGGGTATTCGCTGAGCTATGGACTCACCCCGTTGCCATACATGTTTATTTCAGGTTGAGATACTTGGAGTCGCCAGAAGAGCCCAGCAGCCAGTCCCTACCCATCGTGTTGACATGCTTTTGCTTTGTACTTGTAGTACATTTGTTTTATATTTCTGTTAGTGATTTGTATATGTCATAGGAGTGTGTCATGTGCCCTAAGGGGTTTTTGTATTGGTTATTTCGTCGTAAGTCGGACCGGTCCGCAGTCAGGTATGATTTATTTTGTGTTATGGTCAGTTTATGTTTTAGTTTTGAGGCCTGAGGCCAAATATATATAATTAAACTACGTGGGGATGTCTAGTATGTTCTGTGTATGTGTAAATTGTCCGCCGGACAGGGGAGGTGCTGTCCGATTTTCTATTGGATCAGCGGCTCCTGGGTCTCGGGGAGTGACAGGACTGAGTGCTCAGGGAGGTCAGAGGGGTTCAGGCTGTGCTCAGTGGATGCTGGCGAAGCTTGGCGATGAGGAGAGGAAGCTTAAGACAAAGCTGGAAGCAGAGGAGAGTGGAGAAGCGAACAGATAGAAACTTGAGGAGTTTAGCTGGACTGTGCTTGTGCTCTCTATTGCTTTGTGCTTGAGCATTCTTGCTGTATCTTTGTGAGCGATTTCTTCTTAGTCTCGTGAGCTTATCTTGTATCCTATTGAGATGCTTGTGGAGAGCTTTCTCCACCGAGAAGGAGGCGCTGTTCTATCCAGATTCACCGGGGCTTGATCTGCCGACGATCAAGGGATCACCCACCTTACGGGCACGCCAAGGAGTAGGGGCAAGTTATCCCCGAACCTTGTAAACGATCCTTGTTAGCATCGGTTTGCTTTCCTTTGTTTTGCTTTGTTGTTTGTTACTTCTGTTTCTGCTTTTGTCTTCCGCTGTCTAATCTCTTAAGTGTAGAAACTTAAAAGAACAAGTGTTTTGTGTCTGGCTATATTCACCCTCCCTCTCTAGCCATCCAAGTTCCAACACAGTCGACTGGTAAAACTTGCAATAGGTTCCCAGTCCTGGACTAGTCGACTGCCAGTAGGGCAGTCGACTGATACTGAATTTTTCAGTTTTCCAGTCTGAAATTCAGAAAGGCCTAACTAATTCCACAAATCTCCAAAAAAATCTGAATTTTCAAGGAGAGATTTGTGGATCCTATATCTACTTGGGAAAAATATAATCTTAATCAAAATCACCTCGAATCCCAAGATTGGTACAAACCTCATGTCTCTCTAAATTGTATCAATGAAACTAATCCAGAAGTTCTAGTTTTGACCTCACTTTGATCCTTCTTCCCATGCTCATTCATAATCTACTGATAACATCAAGTTATATGATGTTTAAGAATTAAAATCAATTCCCCTCAATTATAATCCCAATTTCTTCCTTTTTCACAATAATTCTCCCTTTAGTGTGCCAATTCTCTAGGATTGAGACTAATCTTAGTCGTTTGAACCTCTTGGCACACCCTATAGTCCATCTAGTTTCCTAGAAGGAGACCACCTGAGATCCATTGACTATGGATCCTGTTTTGACTTCTAGAGCTTTTCCTTGAGGTTCTAGCCCTAGTTACCTTCCTAGGTATCTCATCTATAAATGCAAGACCACACCGGTGCTCCTCTGTGCTTCTTGACCTTCTACTCTCACTCTTTTAACCCTATAGACCTTTTGCTTGGTCAACTCCTTCTCTTTTTCCTTAAATGGTTTTTCTTTGCCATGTTTGACCTTTTCCTTACAATAGTCATAGGGCATCCTTGAATATGACATTTTATCAACATTTGCCCTTCTAGAATGATATCCTAAACCCGGCCTACCATTTCTAAGAAGTTGATCTTTTTGCATTATCCTTGACCCTTTTGACCCCCTAATGAGTCTGTCTAGGTTTTTCTCCAGTTGATCATGTTTTGCTTTCAAGACTTGATTTTCCTTCACCAAATTCCTAACCTTTGAATCTTTTAACCTAACTTGATCATTTCTAGATCTACCTATTTTTATAGACATATTTCCCTTTTTCTTAGGGTTTATGTCTTGGTCCTTAGTCCTAAAATTCCTAGATTTATCATGAAATATGGAAGTTTTGGTGCTTTGGCATGCAAAAGTATTTCTATTCTTATCATGATATTTAAAGCCAAAATTACATCTAGGCAAGCAATCATTTATATTCCTAGCATTCATGGAAGAACTTTGAACATAAGTAAAATTAGGGATTACCTCCCTTACCTTTATAGCTCCCCCTTGATATGAGTTCCTCTTTTTCTTTTCTCCTTTCTCCCATTTCCTTAGATGCTCCATCTTCTTGAGGTCTTTATTCCTTGGACACTTTGTATGGTAGTGCCCTAGCTCCCCACATGTGAAACACCTAATTTTCTTTCTTTCCTCCTTTTGAGCTTCCTCATTCCTACAACCCATATTAGAATTTAAACGAATAGATTTGGGCTTAAGGATTACCTCCTTTTTACCTAGTGGACACTTGTCCTTATGGTGCCCCTTTTTGTTGCACCTAAAACATATGATATGCTCTTTTGATTTGATTTTGGCGAAGATGGAAGCTTTCTCTTGCTCTTGTATAATTGAGGGTCTCCCCTCCCCCTTAATCCTTGAAGTGGATACTTCTTCTTCTTCTTCTCTGGATGAGATGGAGAACCTCTCACTTTCTTCTTTCATTTTCTCCTCATCTTGTGCTATTGAGTTCACTTTCTCGGCCTCTTCCACTTATTGATCTCGTGTAGGGTTTTTATGGAGTTCTTTCAATTTGCTCCACAATTCACATGCGTTTTGGTATTCCCCTACATCACTCAAAATTTTATTAGGCAAAATATTTTTCAAAATACTAATTACCTTCTCATTGACCCGAAATTGTTCTTGTTAATCATTGTCCCAATATCTAGGACGAAGCCTCTTTCCGTGTTTGTCCTTTGGAACTTTGAAGGGCTATTCAAGTGCAATTCTACATTCCCACTCCATCGCGAACCACGTCTCCATTCTTGACTTTCAATACTCGAAATCTTCATGGTCGTAGGGCGGTGGAGTGTAAATATCGTCCCCAAATTTGTCTTCCATGTTCTTCTTCCTCTAGCGTGTGCTCCCTCGGTGGTTAGTCAGATCAAGAGCGGTCCTTCGCTCTGATACCAACTGATAGATCGAATAGCGTGCTAGAGGGGGGGTGAATAGCACTTTATCGTTCACTTCCCTACAAGATTGTTAGCGCAGCGAAAACAATAATATGCAAAAGACAATAAGAACAATGCTAACAACCTAATTTACTTGGTATCCACCCTAGACGGGTGACTAATCCAAGAATCCGTCGGTGGATCAACCCCCGGATAACCTCCGACTAGATCTGTCGCTCCTTGTAGGTGAAGAAACCTCACCACAATCACTTTAACAAGATCTGGGCACAAAAGACTACTAACTCACTTTACCCAAGCGAGTTTCATTAAAGAAGATAGTAGGAAACGTGCCCCTTTAAATAGGGCTCGAGTCTGAAACAGCCGCTACCAGTCGACTGCCAAAATGGCAGTCACCTGGTCCCACTCAGATTCGACCGTTACAGTACAACGTTCGAATCTTCTAGCCTGTTCCAGCCTATACCAGTCGACTACCAATGGGCCAGTCGACTGGTACACACCTAAGCCTAGGGTTTCACTCCTGAGTACAAGTCTCTCCGCACTCAAACCCTCCCGGCTTAGCCCCTGAGTACAAACACTCATACTCAGACCCTCACAGCACAGTTGACTCTTCACCAGCAGTCTTGATTGTTGCCTTCACGCTCTCTTCATCTTCAGCCCTCGTTTCTCGGATGCGCACACAAGCCTCCAGCTTGCCTCCATGCCACCCTTCACGTATGCCTCGAAGTTCGCGTCTCTCGGCTCATCATCCCTGCTATCCAACGGTCCCTCGGATGCGCACGCAAGCCTCCAGCTTGTCTCCATGCCATCCTTCACCTGAAGACATCAATCAAGTCCATGTGTACCTGTATACTCATGTACACATATTAGTCCAGTACAAATCCTAACTTAACCATATTGCCCACACATCAAAATACCATGATCCTCCAGATCATCTCAGGATCGATTGCCCCAACACAAGGCCTAAACACGGGAAGCACCCGTCCACTAATGGTCTTCTTTCTGGACTTTTCGGAGGCGGAGAAACCCGTCTTACAGTGCAAGTATTACAACCAAAATATTAAGAAATTAAGTGCATAAAAATAAATGCAAACCAAACAAAAATCGAAAACCTGACCGATCTGGAACTCCGAAGTGCAGCGCACTTCCTCTTGAAGTCTCCTTGGTCACAGAGCTTCGCCTCTAGCGTTTTTTCTTTGATCGGAATGCTTAGAATGTTGTTGTGAATGATGTACTGAGTTGAGGGGCCGAGCCCCTTTATATAGTGTCTTCTTAGGCGCACTAGAGCCTCTGGGTGCCTCATTGGCGGTCAAAACTTCATCCAGAATGCGAACATCGCGAAGCTGATAAGATGGGTTATCTTGGGCGTCCAAGAGCTTACTGGGCGCCTGGATGCATGGGGGCGCCTGTATCCATTCAGGCGCCCAGGAGCAGCTTTCCAGGCTTCTCTTGTGTTTGTTCGCCTGCTTTGCCTCCAATTCTAGGTACCTGTAAGATATACAAATATAAGACAAACACATATATAATATTAGCCTTAACGATTGGTTCTGACTTTAGATTTCTCATGAAGCCCTAGGTCGAACCAAGTTCCCTTCCTGGGGAACGCGCCTTCGCCTACTCCTCTCAGGAGAAGTTTGCCAACCAGCTCCTCCGATTGGACTTTTGCCCGATCTTTCGAATCAGGACTTCGTGCCCAGTCCATGACCAGGACTTATTGCCCAACCCTCAATTAGGTCTTCGGTGCCCAGCCCTCGGCTAGGACTTATTGCCAAATTCCTTGAATCAAGACTTCGTGCCCAACCCTTGGTCAAGTCTTAGGTGCCCAGCCCTCGGCCAGGACTTATTGCCCAATTCCATGAACCAGGACTTCGTGCCCAACCCTCGATCAGGTCTTAGGTGCCCAGCCCTCGGCAAGGACTTAGTGCCCAATCCATGATCAGGACTTAGTGCCTAGGTTAACTAGGACTTAGTTTACCTTGATAAGGATTTCTTTTGCTAGTCATGTTAATCCTGACTAGACTTTTCCTCTGTCAAACATCAAGTCTTGTTTGGCTTACTCCTTAGTCTAACTGACCAACCCTGGATTTTCTGCTAAACATCAGATCCTATTTAGCTAACCCTTGTTCTGACTGATCAAACCACCCTTAGTATATTAATCAGATTAAATCTAGGTTTGATCACCCTGCCAAACATCAGGTCCTGTTTTACCTTATCCAACCCTGGGTACTGGTTGACTCTGTCAAACATCAGATCTTGTTTGACTATGTCTTTGTCAACCTGATCAATCTGGGTTTTCCCTACCAAACATAATGTCCTGTTTGGTTTAACCCTTGATCATTTTGACTAACCCTTTCCATGTCTAATATATCACTAATTTAAGCATATTGTTAAACATTGAAATACTAGAGGAGGACATCACTGATGCATCTTACACCAACACAAGGTAAACTTCCTATTATATCATAGGGATTATTCTATATAATGAAAGAGTAATTGAGTTCAAATACTCTGAGGACATGCATTTTAAAGCAATATTTTCATGAAAATATTTTTAATATTTTCAGCACTTTTTCAAAAATATTATTTAAGTAATTTCATAAAGAATTTTTTTAAAAGATTTTTGAAGATATTTTCTAAAATAATTTTCAAAATAGTATATGTAATGGATTTTTCAAACAAGATTTTTTTCAAAAGTAAGCATTTTTAAAGATTTAAAACATTCTTCAAAACTAAATTTTCAAAAATTACTTTACAAAAAAATATTTTTCAAGAAGGAGATTTTTCAAAAAGATATTTTCTAAGATTTCAAAAATAAATTTTAGTCTTGATCCTCTCCCTGAACTGGTCGATATTAATTTATCCCCACTAATTGCATAACAACAAAAAATTTAAAATCTAAGTATTGAAACACTGTGTTAAGCCAAATTAAAAAAAGATCTAAATAGTGATAATACAGTTTTCAAAATATGATATCTAAGAAAGCAATTCAGTCCACATATTACAAGACAGTTCAAGCAAGATGAATCCAAAATATGTATCAAGTATCACAAAACAGACAAACTAAGACAAGTCAAGGCAAGAAATGCCTCAAGCGCAATCATAACTCCAAAATACAACATCAGTCAAGTCAAATCCAAATCATCATAAGTGGCTAAGATGCATCAAGAGGAGGTGGAGGTGAGTGAACAAGCAAGTGAACTAAGTCCACCATCCTATGAAATCCGATAGTGATCTGAGTACGAAGCCCAACGACTGAATCTCGAACCTTCTCACGAAGTCTAGCAACTGCACCTCAGACCTCCTCATGAAGGTCGAAAATAGATTGCCGGATCGAGGATGAGGACTCCTCAAGTCAAGTAAATCATTACTCGACAGACCTATAGTGAAGGCGGATCCATAAAGATCTGGGAATGTGATGTCCGGGTCCTCCTCATCTACCTCCTCGCTGCAACAACTGGCTCGATAGGTCCGATAGGTGGAGCACCCCCTCTCCAATTCAAAACCCCCTAAGCACTAACCTTTATATGAATTAGAGACATAAGTCTCTGGCCAATAAAATCATACTCACTCAGTGGAGTTAGTGGGTCCTGGGAGATGTCAATGTCTATAGTTGAAAATAGGGCTATTAAGTGTGGCAGTAGGACATATGGACTCTCTTCTTAGTGACAGTGCTTGATACCAGGATAATGTTGTGAAATATGTGGAGGCTATGTCGATGTATAGTCGCTATTGTAAGGCATAAAGAAGAAAGAAAGAGACGACAGAAATCGGCACATCTCGAGATATGACAGGTAGAACACAGGCAGTGAGAACTCTATACAAAATATAATCCTGTACTCTTAGGGATAGTGACATAAAGTTAGTCACAGTATGAGTCCTCTCTACCTGAAAAATATATGGATAGTATCCAATGTGATGTGTGAGTAGGGCTCGCCAAAAATAACTCCCTACTGGGATAGCAGAGGAAAGGATAGGTAGAAGATCTAATTCCTAAATGGTCAATTAGGATTGTGGGAGAAAACATGAAGTCTCTCCCTGCCACTCTACTGGAATAGGTCAAGTCATTAACTCTAATTAAGTTATTATAAATTAAGAACATAGGGTCAAGTTATAGGATTGACTACAATACAAGAGTTGGTTTAGTTGATAGCTAAACCATAGCTATTAAAATAGAATAGTTTAGGCATCTAGTTTTCAGGGGAACAAAAGTATGCCCTAAATGCTAAGTCTAAGTCGCTCAATGGGGAATCTATTGTCAATAGAGGGTGCATCCCCCGTGCTTGTGGAAAGCGGATTTAGGATCCATTTTTTCCTAAAAATTACAATTTTATAATAATCGCAAGAACAACAACAATATCAATGGTAAATGTTAAGGAAGACTATATCTAAAGAATAGGATTTACCTAGGTGTCATTTTTGAGAATTGAGGTCGAGATTTTGGCAAGACTTAGTCGGGAAGGCACCTTCATCAATGATGTAGAGGAGAAATGGTTTTGGCGGAGAAAGAAAAGGATTATGTGAAGTTCAAGGGTTTTTTTAGATGAGACACCTCAATTTGATTCTGAGATGACTTCGGTCATTTGGGCGGGAATGTTGCCACCTCGTGTGGAGGCGCCTTGTCTTAGCTGAGGTGCCTTGGCATAGCTAAAGTGCCTTAGTTCGATTTCTATTTCTTAAAATTAGGGTAGAGTTTTTGGTTAAGTTAATTAAGGTAAAATTTTAAGGCTATGTAAAAATTTGAAATTAAAAAAAATAATTAAAGCTAAGTAAAATTTAAAAATTAATTTTAAGATTTTTTTAAAAAATAAAGTTAAAGTTTAAAGTTAGTAAGATTTTACAATTAATTTTAAGTTTCAAAGAATAATTAAAATTAAGCAAAATTTTAAAATCAATTTTAAGTTTTAAAAAATTAATTAAAGTTAACGTTTTGATTAACGTAAAATTAGTTAAGTTGAATTTTATATTAAGATAAAATTAATTAAGATGAATTTTTAATTAATGTAGAATTAATTTGTGTTTGATTAAGTTAAGGTTTAAAGTTAATTTAAATTGAGTAAAATTAATTAAAATTAAAGTTTAAAGTATATTTTGAACTTAATTTTAAGTTAAAAAAATATTAAAGTTAAAGTTTTAAGTTGTGACATTTTGAAATTAATTTTAAGTTAAAAAAAATTAAAGTTGAAGTTTTAAAGTTGAGTAAAATTTTGAAATTAATTTTAAACAATTAATTAAAGTTAAGTAGAGTTAAAGTTAAGTTAAATTAATTAAATTTAAACTTAATAAAAGTTTAAGAATTTGATTAAGTAAAATTAATTAAAGTTAAAGTTTAAAGTAAAATTAAATAAAATTAAGGTTTAAAGTTTAAGTAAATTTTTTGAAATTAATTAAAGTTTAAGTTTAAGTTTTTAAATAAGTAAAAATTTTAAATTAAATTAACTTTTTGGTTAAAATTGAATTAGGTAAAATTTTAATTAAAATTGATCTGAGGTAAAGTTTAATTAAGTTATCATTAATTAAAGTGTAAGGTTTAAAGTTAATTTAAGTTTAATTGAGTAAAATTAATTAAAGTTTTTAATTAAGTAAATTAATTAAAATTAAAGTTTTCATTAGGTAAAATTTCAATTAGGTTAAAATTAAATTAAAGATTCAAACAAAAAGATAAATTTAGTTGACCTTAATTATTCACCCGGTCTAAAATTATCAACCATGGTATTCCTATAATTTTATAGATAAACTAAGTTGATTTATTATAAAAGATAATTTGAACTTGTGTTAGATTCAGGTTTGATCGTCAGTCAATTAAACACACATTTCAAAAATTGGTTTCCAGACTGTGGCAAGACACAGGGACCTTCTTAGGTATCAGAGTAATAATCACTTCTAGACAAAATCTTTTAAAGAAACTATATGTTTAATCTTTCCTCTTGAAAAACCTTGGTCTAACTAGTCTAGTATATGGCGAGATAGCTTTGACTAGTTCCACTAGCTAAGTAGACCAGATAGGGTACGTCTTACCCTACCTGACTCCCTAGACTAAGCTTCCTAACATATTATCATCTCGCCCACCCTGGTATTAAGTACGATAACTATCAAATTAGCTTTTAATTCTAGTCCTAAGTACCCTACCGAGTAAAGGTCGATTTTGAGGTGTCAACTAATTTGGAGCCTCCCCAGAATCATATGTTGGGTGTTTGAGGTTGATGTAGTGAATGTCTTTTTGGAAAACATAGTATTGATTTTGCCTTACTTGCTTTGTTAAGTAAGCTTTTGAAACCCACATTTTCCTCTGGTTTATTTGTGGGTGGGTAAAGAAGATAAAAGATCCATTAGTTGATCTTGATTTGTATTCGACTCCGAATTTATTGTATACTCTTATTGAGATCCAAGAATTAGGTTAAGGTTTTGAATTTCACATATTAAGGTGGAGTTTTCTTTTTCAAGTTTTTCAACTTGAACAGATTTTTCAAGTTGAGTTTGTTCATGTGAATTGCATGTAATAATTTGCTCCTTAAGGTCTTGATTTTCCTTAAGGAATAGATCTATTCTAGTTTCAGATGCACATAATTTCTTATTCAAACATGTAATAATCTTAAAAAATTGAGCATTAAACAAATTTTGTACCTCAGTCGAGTCGTCAAAGATGAGTGCAAACTCGTGGCTCGACTCACATTCGGATTCTCCGTCTTGATCAGACCCTGACTCGGGTCTGATTGTCATTAACGCGAGGTAACTGGATGCTTCGTGGGTTCTTCATTTGAGTCATATGAAGAGGTGATTTGCTTGGGCTCCTTGTCTTCTTTGTCTTTTGGGTTGGTTATCCTTCTTGTTTGGGCATTCGTGCTTGAAATACCCTTTTTTGTTGCAACCGAAGTAGGTGATGTTGCTCTTGGATCACTGGTGGAAGGCTTTATCACCTTTTATATACCCTTCTTTGTAAACCTATTCTTCTTCCTAGTGAATATTTTTCTTACTAGATTCACCAGTATTCTTCATCTTCTAAATCTGAGTCTGACTCGCTCTCAAACCTATCCTTAGTTCTGCTTCTTGACTTGGACTCCTTGGAGGAACCTGCAAATAATGTTATACCCTTTCAACCGGTTTGATGTTAGTATGCTCATGCAACTCTAATTCACAAAATAATTCGTTTAATTTAAGTTTGGAATGATTTCTCAAATTTTGTAGGCATATATAATAGATGCAAAAAATGTATTCCGAGGGAACTCATTGAGTACATACAAATCACATCTCGATTATCTGGTCGATGTCCAATTAGGTGGAGCCATTATTATCTCCTTGATCCAAGCGTAAAGTTGACTTGCCGTTTCTGTATCCTATATTTTTATGTTAAATAATTTATTTAATAGTAAGTCTCATTTTGTTACCTTTGCATCGTATGTCCTTCATGTAGCTCGATTAGTTTGTCCCAGAGTTCCTTCACGCTTTTGGTTGGGCCAATTGGTTTAGCTCCTCCTTGTCAGTCCACACTAAAGGTGTTTTGGGCCTTGAACTCAATTTGGGTTTTTTTTCTTCATTTCAGTATTTCACTTGTCTAGTTTTAGTGGAAGATTGCTCCTTCATCCATTGGTGGTGAGTATCCAATCTAGATGACAAACTACTAGTCCATATCGGTCTTTAGATAGATCTCCATCCTCGTTTTTATAGGGAAAGTCCTCCCCGTTGAACATCAGGAGGCGGCCAATATTGTAGCTTCACCTTGGGCTATTTGAGTTTCTAGCACACAAAGAAAAGAAGAAACAATATCCCAAGATAGGTCTTGGATTAGTAGTGTAGGAGGGAGAGAAAAAATAAATTAACTCGAGTGGTGTTGCACCAACTTCGAGTAAAACCAATCGAACGAAAAGAAATTCATGTAAAGGTATTTATACCATAGAAAATCGAAAGAAATTAAATCCAATCCCTTGGCTCTTATGGTGGTTACACCGATTCAAAGCAAACAAGTTTCTGATACCACTTATAGGATCATTGCATGTGAGGGGGGATGAATAACGTGACTTTTAAAAACTTACATCTTTTTTGGAATTGAAGAAAATGAGCGCAACGAAAAATATGAAAGAAAATACAAGTACGCAAACACCAACGGTTTTACTTAGTTCGGAGTCATCACGACTCCTACTCTAAGGACAACCCTTTGAATCTTTCGATGGGTAATCCACTAATCCTCTGTACCGAAAACCCCCCGAAGAGTAGTTGAGTACAAGAAATAAGACCAGTGTAATACTCTACACTGTCCTTGCACAAATGTATAAAATAAGTACAATTTGAAAGCTTTTGTTACCCAACACTTTTAGAAGAATCTAGATCGAGCTCATGTATTGGCGTCAATCTTCCGCAACGGTCAAACGTAGTCAAGTCGAAGCAGCGCCACAACAAGAAGACGAGGAAGAAGAACTATCATAGGAGCTCAAGCGTTGAAGAATAGAAGTTATTATAGAACACTTGAATTCGAAATCCTTATATAAGACATCTAAGGCACTTCAGCTCCCAACTGAGGCGCCTCAGATCCAGCATGACAAGATATTAAAATGTGTTAGTCCAAAATAAGATATTCCCTGCAAGACAAGATTAGCAAAGTACAAAAATGGACTAAACAAGTTTAGTATTAAATAGACATGTCTTCCTAAGACTAGGATCTAGTCAAGCCCTCAGTTTAGAACTCCAAAATGATTCTAAGTTGGACCGCGCCTAAAGTCCCTACCCGAGACTCGTCCTCACCGGAATCGCTCCTCAGTGACTTACCTCACTTATCTTATGTAGATTTACTTAGCTTCCTAACCCACTAGGTCTTCAGCCAACTGTTAGGCCTCACAGACCCAGCTGAACTTCATGCTAAGTCTCAACCAACTTAGGCTTTAGCAGTTATTAAGCCCTGCGGACCCAACTGGACTTCCTGCCAGGACTCCACCACCCTAGACTCAGGCTGGTATGAAGTCCTAAGCCTTTCAATCATGTACACTCGATAACAAGGTTAGAAAATGACAAATCTAATTTTAATCTATTTTCATTCATCAAAACACAAATTCAACCGTTAGTGCAAACGGCACCAACACTTTAAGTTTTTAACTTCACTTTTTAAAGTGGAGTTCTCTTGTTCAAGTTTAGTGGCTTGAGTTGTGTTTCCATTTTGGGTTTGCTTAGTTAAAGTATTTGTGTTAATTTGATCTTAATGTCTTGATTTTTCATAAGAAGCAGATCGACTTTATTTTTAGATGCAAACAACATTTTATCTAGCATGCGATAATTTTAAAATAACTTGCGTTAAGTAGATTTTGTACCTCGGTGGAACCTTTGGAAATGAGTGTGGACTCTTGGCTCGATTCGTATTAGGACTCTTCATCTTCATCAATATTTGACTTAGGTCCGATTGCTATCAGTGCAGGTAGCTAGCTTACTTTCTGTTCTCTTTGTCTGAATTTGCCGAGGAGAACTCGTCCTAGGTTGCTTGAAGAGCTTTCTTCTTTTTCATCTTCTTGGATTGTTCTTCTTTCTTGTTTGGGCACTCGTGCTGGAAATGCCCCTTCTTACTGAATCTAAAGCAGGTGATGTTAGCTTTAGGGTCGCTGGATGTGGGCTTCATCACTTTCTGTATGCCCTTTTTGGTGAAGTTTTTCTTCCTTCTGGTGAACGTCTTCCTTACAAGGTTCACCAATTGTTCTCCTTCATCCGATTTTGAGTCTGACTCACTTTTTGACTCAGTCTTGGTTCAGGTTCTTGATTTGGACTCGTTTGTGGAACCTACAAATAAAGTTACACCTTTCTTGACCTGTGTGACATTAGTTTATTCATGCAGATCCAATTCACAAAATAATTCATCTAACTTCAACTTTGTCAAGTTCTTCAAATTTTATAGGCGTGTACTATAGATGTCCACAGTGCATTTCGACGAAAAACATTAAGGGCGTACTTTATAATGTCCAGATTTTCTGTTTAGTATTGATTGGGTGAAGCCCATTGTGAATGTCCTTATCCTTGAATATAGCTAACAAATTTTCTGTTTAGTGACTATTTATTTCCCGGATGTTATGGCTAATACGTGGGGAGGGCGGACACACTGACTTTGTCAAGTTTTAATTCTCATACGTCATGATGATAATATTCACATATTAATCATTAGTTCATCCTGCAGTGACAGCTTATTTTTCAAGCGTGCTCGGTGAAAGAAAAATGAATTTGAGGTTTTCACGATTGGAACGCCTGAATATAAGAGATGGATACATGAGTTTGGAGGGGCTCTCTCTCCTAAATTACATATTTTCTTTTTGACTTAAACATTAGACGCCTCTGACGTATGTCGACTTTGATAGTTACTCGAATTGTTATAGAAGATAATCGATCGAGGGCCCAATAATCACCTTGCCAAAGCTGAGAGATCTCAAAAAGTTCTCATGTGAGGCGAAGAAAAATTCCATAGCATCCGTCCTAATCGTGTTATGTACCACCGTGTGTGAAGAATTGGAAATTGAAATTGTCAAATAAAAAAAGTTAACAGATTGATCCCATAACCATTGAAAATATGGATAGCATCTTAAATCATACCGAGAATATTCTGCATAATTTTCATAATAACTATTTTTTAAATTGCCTCGCCGAGAAATACAATAGAAAAAAAATAATGAATAGATAACATTGACATGGATTTGATTTTATAAAATTTTTTTAACAATCATCAATATAAATAAAAAAATATTTATAATGGACGATCGAAACAACTAACATCTCGTGATTATACTCTATTTGAAATTTTTTTTATAAATATATCATAATTAGATATTCAATAAGAATAAATTAAGCTCGTATTTTTCTCTTTAAAATGTCTTTAAAATCATGGTATCAGAATTAATATAGTGGTGAAAAATGATTTGTTCGTCTTTAATATTTCGTCAATCTATTCCAAAATTTATATGAAAAAAATAAATTATAAAAATTACTAATTCCTATTAACTAACGTATAAAAATAACGACAGCTGATTTAATTGAAATTTGACTCCCAAAATTTAGATCTCAGGATAAAAATCCTTCAGACGTTAATATCTAGTAAAGAATTAAAATGAATTATTAATTAATTAATTAATATTTTAAAATCGATCTTCATTTACCTGGATCAGGACGCAGAAAGTCCGGTGACAAATCAAACGTAGAGCGGACTAGGCAGCGTTTGGCCCCACCGCGGTTCGGGCATGTGATTGGGTTTCCCTAGTGGGCCCGCGTTACGAGAAGGTTAAACTTTAAAGCCTTAAAGAGCGTTGCATAGGATGATTGCCTTTTTAGTTGCCAAATGATCCCATCGGACAATAACCTGTAGCCCCACCAAATGAGCTGGCAGATAAACTAGGTAGGAATGATGACGCTCACATCCGTCAGCGTCACGAAGGCATCAAAAAGTACGAAAGGAAACCAGAAATCATCAAACTTAACCCGGTTGACGTGACACGCCAGCGGGACCCACGAGCGGATCGCTGGCGTGTCGAAACAGTCTCCGGGTTGGTCAGCAGGTTCGATGAACAGTGGTCATCCGATTTGTCAGCGGCCCGCCATGCGGGACCCAGGATTCGATTGCGGTCGGGTTGCAAGAGTGACGTTCCGGTAGGTGAGAGGGTCACATGAATAGGGGACGAATGTCTTTTTTTCGTATCGCGAGTCGCGGTGTCCGTCGCGTGCACTTCGAGGAGCCATGCACCGTCAGCCACGTGTGTCGTCGTTCTCGATCCCCATCCTCCCTTAAAGGCAGTCGGTGCGGGCGGCTCCGATAACATAGAAAGAAATAAAGAGATTTGATAGAGGAGGGCGTCCCAGCTGCCTCCTCCCTCTCTCCTCCGCCTCCATCTCCTCATCCTCCTCGATTCCTTCCATTAGATTCGACGAAGCTCTACCCGATCTGTTGTCGAAGGAGAGGAATCGGGCATGGAGAACTTCGATCCGGCGATTGGATCTTTGGAGAACGGCGAGGACCATACCGCATTTGCTGCGCCGATCAAGGTCATCATCGACACGGATCCTGGAATAGGTATCGCCGTTTTTTCTCCTCTAGTTGGCGTTGGCTTTCTGAGAAATCTGTCGCCGGTTGGTTCTTTTCGGTTTTGTAAAATGAGTGGGAAGGAACGATTTGAATTGTGCTCTGGTGTAGTCTGGAAATGCATTTTACTTTGGTTGGAGAGATGGATTCATCCTTTTCTTTTGAAGAACAGAAGAAATCGAGAATATTCATATCCGCGATAGTTTTAAATAAATTACTTTTAGTGACTGCCCTATCGATGCTCGGTAGCTATGACGTTAGCTTCGATTCGTGACTTAGATGATATTGTTGAATTGCCATGTCTTTCTCGCCTAAAGCTGCACGATCTGTACCAAAATAAACAATTGTTTATGTGTTAAAACGTGACTTTACATAGTTTTTTAAAAGAAAATTTGCGATGCTCGCACGGAGAGTTGTTTGTTGCATGTTTAATTCCCCGTTAACAAATCTTGATGCTTGTTCGCATCTCCTGAATCGTATTGGAGATGACGAATTTCGCATTAGTGGGCCTTATTGCGTGTTCAAGTTGCACTGTAATGTTGAAATCACGCTTTACAAAGATGGATAATTCGTGGAGGATGAGTAGTCTTTTGACCGTCTTACATTGCGTGCGCCTTAAACAGCCGTCAGTGTTGACATGCCCAGGGTTCTCAGGAATTGTGAATCCACAAGTCCTCTGAAAATACACGACTCAGGCAGATAAACTAACATAGAAACTATAATTTATTCTATAATTTGTGGAATGACTATTATAGCGCTAGTGTTATATCTAGTCATAGTCACATTATCTTATCCCTTCAGACCAACGGAAGAGTATTAAGTCAGAGTACTGAGTGAAGGTAATAATCATTTATTGCATATCACAATTAGTCCACTGAATCACTAGTCCAATCATTAAACTAGCAACCAGTAGATAAGATATATCGTATTGATTTTTCTTGGTCTACTTGTTGCTACTATTTAATTTAAGCTTTCATTGGTTAAGGATAAATACTGCATCACAGCCATTCATATTTGTTTAAAACTGTATCTTAGCTCAAAGGTATGCAAACAAAGTATACCAATACCAATTTAAATAAAATTGCTAGAGTAAAGAAACTGGTCCGTGGTCTAAAATTCTATTTTATATACTCTTTTATTTTATTTTCATAGGGCTAAAACACTTATGTTGTGTTTTTTCTATTTTACCAAATCCTGCCCACAATTCTACCTGAATGTAATGAGACTAGATTATGATAAAGCCAAAAAGGAAGGTGCTCACCCTATTGTTGTATGCATTCACAACCGATACCATGACTATTATTTTAGTGGTTCTTTGTTCTTTCACAAGATGGTCCATCGAGTCACACAATCCCATGAGAGTGCAGATTGAGGCATATGGACTTATCTCAACATAGTGCCAAGTTTCAAAAGACCACCGGATGAGGCACATGAATCTTGCTTATTCTGATCAGTCACAAAGTCATCTCATTCTTTGTTCAAATTCTCTGTTTCTATTTACTATTTTAACTATACTTAGTGAAAGCAGCTTAATTGAAATTAAAAATTCACTGAATGTGCTGTATTGCTGTGTGTGTTTACCCATCCACTTTGATTGCAGATGATAGCATGACCATATTAATGGCGTTTCAAAAATCAGAGATTGAAGTTTTAGGTTTGACAACAATTTTTGGAAACGTGAGCACTGAAGATGCTACTCGTAACGCCTTACTTTTGGTACTTTACTACACTCCATATTAGATAACTCTGTCTGGTTCAATCAGTAGTTGGGTTCCTAATTTGATTATTAGGATATTTCACTACTGTGATCTCTTCGCATGTATCTTATAATTTGTACTGTTGAAAAGGATAGTGTGAGATTGCTGGACATCCAGAGGTTCCAGTAGCTGAAGGAAGTCACGAACCTTTAAAGGTAGATTCTTGCTATTTTGTCCAATGTGCCAAATTAGCCCTGTCTATTTTAGTTTCCTGACAAGCTTCAATTTCTGCTTACACATGACAGGCCACTAGTGCATTTTTGAAAAGGCTTATCTGTTTCATTGTTGAAATTCATCAACCTATATGTTTCCTTTTTATCTTACAAGATTTGTCCCTTCCATCTGTGATGGTCACTTGTGAAATCCTAAATAATTCTGTGCATCCGTGCATATATATGATATATCATTGAGGAACCATGCATATATGATATCACTGAGAACTGAGATAAGGGTTCCTTCATATTGAGAGACTCAATGTAGGTTGCTACCATGTTAATCACAGTAAGTGAAATATTGCCAGATTCTATTTTCATTAATTAGTTTCCAAGGTTTTTTTGGAGCAAGTTATATGCAGTTATAACTTACAAGCCATAAGCATGACCATGACACCATGTACATGCTGCTTCCAAACCAGTTATAAGAGGTTGTCATGTATTTATTGTCGAACTTTTACATTGAGATGCATATCCCATTTATATTGTACGCCTTAATTTCATTTTTTCATAAATTTTTCTACTGTAAGTGCGTTGATTTTTTATTTTATTTTATTTTTTGGAACAATGGTAGGGATAGCATATATTTACCCATTCAAATGTTAAAAAGACGGCTGAATACAGAAAAGCTTAGAGCCAACAGGGATCATACCAGCAAAGTGCAACCCCTAAGTCACCATATACACAAGACTCAAAATTCCGAAGTGCAACAGGGATCACACCAGCAACGTGCAACCCCTAACTGTTTTCGTAATAAAATATTATCATTATTGCCTCCTCGTTGATCTTGCACCATTTAAGTACCGGCAAGGCATACATAAAATAGTTGACACAATTTTGTCCCTTCACAAAAAATAAATTGATGTTGTTCCAGAAAGTAATGAATAATGTCTTGTAGCTGAATACCTTCAGAATTATCTTTACAATATGGTGCTCCAGAGTCTAATGCAATCTGCCAAAAGCCCAAAGTCTATGGGAATGAATGATACAAAAAAGTGACTAAAACTACTGAGTCATAAGTTTCCATTGTTGAAATCCCGAGCCAAGTTTAGTAAATCGTGTTTGACCACATCCCGAGTGAGCAAAAACTCAGGGTTAAAGCCATCTGTCTTGATTCTTTGCCTTAACTAAATAATGTATGGAATGCAGAATTTCATCCTCTGTAAATGGAACAATGAGACTTCAAATAGCCTGCTAAAACACCATATAGGAAAGGGCATAGCCAACTCTTGAATAAGTTTGGTTTGCTAGTAACTCTTCAAAAGTGACTTTTAGAGGCATGTATTAATTCCCTCACATCATAGCCAACCCTTGAACAAACATCCCTTGAATTGCTTTGACATTGAACAAACATTTCAATTGCTTTGACATTGAACCCACAGGAACATTAACTATCCTTTTGAATAGCCAGAACATGAAAAGGAAGGAGGACTCATGAAGGACTAAAACCCTCCAACTGTCCCTTCAAATTAATAGCGCACAGCTATTGTGGAACTAGGTCCCTTGATTCTGTAGGAATGCAGATGACTCGAGTGCTCCTTCAGATTGGGTATGAGTGCCTCAATTAAGAGCAACCTGGATCCATTGAAGACAGCAAAGAACTGCACGCATCCTGAGCCCAACTCAAGTGTATTTGAATCCAACGCCAAAGGGTTAATCGAAGCCCAAAGAAACCTATAATCACAGCAATCCTAATCCAACCAGGCTATAAAGGTGCCCTAAGTTCCAGTCATAGTACAATAGGGCGAACTGTAATGACTAGAACCGCTTCTTGAACTGAAGATGTTGAAGAGCTAACCAGCACCAGGGAATACTTACCAACCCCGAATCGCAGGCATATGAGCAGTTGTCTCTTGGTAAATGACTCATACAACTACTCACTTGAAGAATCACCCCCATTATAAATGAAAGAAGCCACGGGAGGCACAATTATGCCACCCGGCAGGGAAGGATCATGCCTCTCTATAATGTTCGTGGTTGAATCTGGGCTCTTCCAACATCACAGTTGTTGGTTGGTTTCTGATCATGTTTTCTTTCAAATGTAACAACACATTGGTAATGCAGCAATTCTATGCTTAACTTATTAACACATGTTCAATCTCTCTTTCTTCATCATGATTATTATGGTTTGACTATATGTTGTGTGATTAATCCTTATTTAGCAGCGCGAATTATATGCTTGCTTCTGTAGGGAGGAAAGCCACGTGTGGCTGATTTTGTCCATGGATCTGATGGGCTTGGCAATATATTTCTTCCACCACCAGTTGGGAAAAAGATAGAGAAAAGTGGATCTGAGTTTTTGGTAGAAAAGGTTTCTCAGTATCCTGACGAAGTATCTATTCTTGCATTGGGGCCTTTAACAAATTTGGCATTGGTAAGTCATACAAATAGGTATTCTATAACCAATGAGTTAATGACAGTAGAATGCTTCAATTTCAAATATGATGATGAACTAAGTTCTTTTTCCTTCATAAACTGTCAAAGCACTATGGCATGTTTCAATTACCTAACTGGTTCAAATTTGCTTGTGCAGGCCATAAAAAGAGATTCTTCCTTCGCGAGCAAGGTAAAGAAGATAGTTATTCTTGGTGGGGCTTTCTTTGCTGCCGGAAACGTCAACCCTGCTGCTGAAGCAAATGTAAACAATTATATTCAACTACTTGCACTGGTTATTTAGTGTTTTTTTTGGGTCTTGTATCCTATTTTGTTGCTGATAATCTAATTTTATACTGTAGCTTGCAAACCTACTGCCAGTCAACCATAATAAATTAATTTGCAAAATCATACATGTTTTAAATTCTTTATCAAATTGGTTCTACATTCACCCTTCATTAATGTTTTTTTTCCCACTCATATGATGATGTCATTATGTAAAATTTTCACATGTCCTCTTCTAATACCCTTTTCCCTATGTCACTATTTGTATAATTTTCTTCTTCAAGCACATAGATTCTCAAGCTCTGACGTCTATGTATCATACATTTAGTCTACGTTTTTGCAGTATGCAATCTTTATGCATCCAGATTTATTTGATCCAAATGTTCTTTGCACCTAGATTCTGTTCTGCTTGAAACTTTGAATTGAACACCTATGTAATCACCTTAAGAGCACACTTATATGCTGAAAGAATTTTCACTCTCTCCAATTTAATGGTTTATATCTCAGAGGTGCTGGTAAATTTTGTTAATTAGATTATATCGGTTCTATAGATACTTGGTTGCTCAGGTGTTTTGATATGAATTTTTATTTGTTCCAAAAAAAAAATCACAGTCAGAATCCAATGTAACTCTGCCCAACATTGTAGTACATTACTTGTTGAATCTCTCTTCTTTCTCCAAATCTTGTCAAATGATGCAAGTGCCTTGATAATGCCTGAGCCTGGTAAATGCTTTATCATTCCAATTTTGAGCACTGATCTTGCAGATATTTGGAGATCCAGAAGCAGCTGATGTTGTCTTTACTTGTGGAGCAGACATAACAATAGTTGGGATAAACATCACTACCCAAGTCAAATTTTCAGGTAAACCTAGCTTTGTCTCATTTCGCAGTTCAACAAATTAATTCTGCATACATGAACTTGCATTGAGAAATTTCAGTCTGCCACTTCAGACGCAGACCTCGCCAAGATAAGAAACTCCAAAGGCAAGCATTCACATATTTTGTGTGAGATGTGCAAGTTTTACAGAGATTGGCATGTTAAATCTGATGGTGTTTACGGTAAAACTAAGCACTTTACCTGCTCTCTCTTTTTCACTAGCAGGGACATTTCTTATATAGATGCCAACCGATAATATCGTTACGCATGCAGGTATTTTCCTACACGACCCAGTGAGCTTTACTGCTCTAGTTCGTCCAGATCTCTTCACATATAAGAAGGGAGTCGTGAGGGTTGAGACACTGGGTATCTGTGCAGGTCATACACTGATGGACGAAGGATTGAAAAAGTAGGTCATACTACCTTTTTTAGATTGATCACAAATCATACTCGGGTGTCTTTTTTTCCCCTCTAAAAGTTTATTTTTAGGTGGAATGCAAGCAATCCCTGGACAGGTTATTCTCCTGTATCAGTTGCTTGGACAGTCGATGTGCCTCTGGTTCTTTCTTTCATCAAGGAGTTGCTCGCGAAACCATGAGACAACAGGCTAATATTTTACACAACCTGTCACAGGAATGTGTAACAGTAACTCTTGAATAAAAAGGAAAAAAAAAATGTTTACTGATTAGCTTTCTTTGTGATAGCAGTTCTAAAAACTCACTGCCACGTCTGGTCCTGTAATAAAAGCAGCATAGAGTAGGAGGCATTTTGAATCACAATGTGCTCATTCATTTATGTGTTTTTGCTCTCAGTTGGAGAAATCGTTAGTTTCAAAATGTTTTTCCTTCCCATCTGAGAAAAAGACGTGCATCTTCCATCCATGTTTGTGGTATCTCAAAGTCTTCTTATTAAAAAAAAATCTCAAAATTTCCAACTTTGTCTATCAAGAAATTCAAGGGCGCTTGGTAAGGGTGTTTAGAAAGCGGGAATAAGAATAAAATTTATTTTATTTTCATTTATGATGCTTGATATACAGGAATCAAAATTAAAATATGGATATAACACTTTTGATTTTATAATTCAGTCCTTATTAGATTATCACTAAATCTATAAACCCTTTAATTAAAATTCATTATCATTTCTATTGTCGAATGTATACCTAGCACCTCTTAGTAATTTTAATGTTTAATAATTAAAGGATCCATTCTCATTGACTAGGAGTCTTGCAAGGCTATCTTATCCCTGGCTCCCTGCAAGGAGAAAATTAAATTTATAATTTGAATTAGAACGGTCAATATGAATCGGGTAGTTGATATGTTTTGTTAAAATACTTTAAGTAGGTAAGATTAAAATTTTATTAATTTATTTTAAGATGATTTTAACGGGCCGGCCAATCATGTTTATTTTGGGCCTAGGCTAAGTAGACAGTGGTGGGCATGGATTGGTCCATAAATTAAGATATTTTTCAAAATTTAAAATTAAATTGAAATTTTAATGGGTTCCTGGGCTAAATTTAAAATTTTCAATATTTTTTTATATTTTATATTTTATATTTTAAGACAGTTGATGCCGGTTTGAGATAGAATGAACCAGCTCAGGAAACGACATCACTAGATGTAAATATCTTAAGTATCTCAATATTCAAGAAAAGTCTCAACTGGAGCTCGGGTCATAGCCCGAGCTGAGGATAGGTTCCTCAACACAAGCCCAAATAGAAATCATGGAAAGCAAATTTGGAGTCGGAGTCAAGCTCCCTCTCATAACCCTTAAACAAAAACATCTTCATGGTTGCGACCAGAACTCAACAAGACTCCTACTTGCATCAGTCCCTCAAGCTCAAGTCAACTTCGACTCAAGTGGGCGCAGGTTGACCCTTGGGCTCTAGACCTCCAGCAGCCAAGGCTGGCCTCCATAGTCACACTGTCAAGCTCCGGCTCTTCATGACAGGAAGCCTTAAGCGCCGCAGAGGAACCCTTGTCCTAAATTAATAGCAACGACTATAAGAATATGGGCCTAGAACAGTTCCAAAGGACGCACTCCACTACGTAACGATCATTATAACTCCCTCTTAATGCACCCCAAATCTTATATTCTCAAGTAACGTGCACAAAGATCACGGGATTATGGGGCAGGCCCCCCCGGTGGTAACCTTATAAAAGGTACATCTTCGTCTAGAGAGGGATATGGGCGAACAACCTTTCTACTGTTCTACTACAAATTACTTTCATGCTCCACCTCTGACTTGAGCGTCGGAGTTACTGCGTCGAAACTCCTCCGGCTGTCCTCCTAACTCATGTTCATATCCTCAGGCTACCTTCTCGATGGACCGTTTCAGCGATTAGAAGAGGATCGGCTCTTTCTGCACCCCTCACCCCCACCGGTGAATTGTCCAGTGACAAGACATGGGCAATATCAAATTGGCGTTATTTGTGAAAACTCTAAGCTAAAAAGCAACCCTAGATCTCAAATGGACAACACCAGCCGTCCACAGGGTGAGTATGAAGAAAGGCAAGATCTCGTCACCATGACGAGGGAGGAATTCAATCGTCTAGTGGCCTCCATGGTACACACCATCCTGCAAAGACAAACACATCCCGCCTCAATGACGACCCCTCCACCGTCGGTGGAGGCAACCTCGATGGTGCTTCCTGGACAATTCCTCCCACCGGGGTACCTAAAGGGAGTGTTCCTGCCCCTCCCCCTGGGCGCTTCGGCCATGGGAGAAGAATCCTCTGGATCTTCCAGAGAGAATCTCTGGAGGATCCCTTCCAAAACCGCGACAGCCAAAGCCACCTGCAACCAAGGCTCACCCGGCATTCTGCAAGATGCCTTGCCATGACACTTCAGAATGGTGGCAGTAGGAGAATACAATGGCACTACTGACTCGAAGATCATCTCGGCAAATTTGAAAATGCATCCTTGTTACATGAATATATAGATGGGATTAAATGTTAAGTTTTCATGACCACCCTGACCAGACCCGCGCAGCTGTGGTTCAACTGTCTCCTGGCCGTCTCCATTAAAACTTTCGAAGACTTCAAGACAACCTTCCTCCAACACTTCTCCCCTAGCCAAAAATATCAGAAGACACCCCACAACCTATTTGCCCTCAAACAAAAACCCAAAGAGCCGCTGAAAGAATATTTATATCGGTCTAATCAGGTAACTATGGGCATCCCTATAGTCGCGCTCAAGGTATAGGTCAATGCCTTCTCACAAGGATTGGTGGATGGAGAGTTCTTCCGATCCCTGGTTAAGAAACCTCCTCCCAAATTTGATAGGCTGAAAGTCAGGGCTCTCAGATATGTCCTGGTGGAGGAGGCCCAGAGCAGCAAAAGGAAAGAGGGGTCAGCTCCTATTCGGTGAGCGTCTCCTCCGAAAGGAAGGCCCTGCCTCCACCTCACCACCGGGATGTTACGACACCGAAGGAGTGAGCAGTCCAAATGGTAAGCTTGCCAAGCCATGTTCCCAAAACGGGCTCTCAGTCGACAATCTTCTGCGACTTCCACCAAACCAACACCCACTCCACTAGAGACTATCACCAATACCTCCAAGAGTTGCGACTGTTGCGGATAAAAGGAAGGCTACCCGGAAGATAGTAGTCAGCAGCGCCTTGCCCTTAGAAGGAAGCTAAGACAAGGAGGAAGCCAAGCTCTGCTCTGACCATCGAGATTGCACCCCGGAGTGGATGTCTGACTCACGATGTCGGCCTCTGGTATCGCTTGAGCTCAAACCAAGGAACAAAGACAAAGGAAAACAAAAGGTTGGCCCCTCGGGAATGGTCAACACCATATTTGGAGGACCCGCGAATAGAGATTCCACCAGAGCCCGAAGATCTCACGCTCGTCGCCTGGAGAACTACGGATCAACTCAAGAGGAAGCCCCACTAACCACCCTCTTATCTCTTTCGGGTCAACCGATTTGGATAGGGTAAAGACCCCCCATGAGGAAGCGTTGGTCCTCGAAGTCTTGATTACCAACTACGTCATCAAACGAGTGTTCATTGACACAGGCAGCTCAGTGACTATCATCTTTGAGACAACCTTCGATCAAATCCAGACAGAGGAGGAAGAGATGGTGCCTATCAACACACCTCTCTATGGATTCATAGGGCATAAGGTGAAACCTATGAGGCAAATCTACCTCTCCTTAACACTTAGAGAGGAGTCTGCTCGACGCACCCGACGCGCCCCTTTCCTATTGGTAAACACAGAATCTGCCTAATCTTAGGCAGACCGGCGCTAAGTGCCTTCCATGTTGTTACTTCGGTCTTCCACCAGATGTTTAAATTCCCCGCTGGAGCCCAGGTCGACAAGGTCAAGGGGAGCCAACTTGCAACTTGGAAATATTATGTGGACATTATCCAGGTCGACAACAAGAAGGCACGATGAATCCCCCATATTTTCCTGCAGGTTTTGAAGAAATCTCCCCTAGCTCAACCTGAGGAGGGACACCAATGTTGGAGTAATCTAGGTACCTTGAGTTTTGATATTTGGGCAAAGATTTAAGTTAAGTTTATTGTTGTATTTGATGTTGCATTGTGAGAATGCAGGATACAGGTACAAAGGATAAAAGTCCAAGTGACATCTTGGCAAAGGAAGACCCGACAATAAGGATCGAGGCCGAAGGAAGCTCCAGAAAACAAGGTGTGAAGGATGGAGAGACATCCGAGGGACGCAAGGCTGATGGAGGAGGCTAGAAGGCTAGGTTTAGGTTGGTCGGGCGAGGATGAGTGCTGAGTGACTGTACTCGGGGTTGAAACCCTAAGTTTAGGATTTGGGCAGTGGATTGCTGCTTGGAGCAGTCGACTGGTGTTGGGCACAGAAAGATCAGTCGACTGATCCTCTGTGCAGTCGACTGGTGATGGCTGAAATTCGAACGTTGGGCTGTAACGTTCGAGTTCCGATGGACCAGTCGACTGGTGTGTAACGACTATTTTAGGGACAAACTCTATTTAAGAGAGCTCGATTTGACTGGGCAAAGGTTGACGAAATAAGCTTGAGTGAAGCTTATTAGTAGTCTACCAAGCTCAGGTGTGTGTGCAAGTATTGTGGTGAGGTTTCTGTAACGACCCGGAAAATTTTCTCAATATTTTCTTTAAAATATTGATCATGTCTAGATAGTTTTTGAGGAACTTAGAAATACTAGTATGAACTATAGCCTAATTATCCATGATTTTCCCATATAAATTGAGAAGCTAAGTACTAAGGGGCCTTACATGAGCTTTTCTAGTACCCATAGTTATTAGTGGATTCTGGGTAGAATTTAATATAAATAGAAATGAGTTTTAATTAGGAATATTAGCATGATAATGGGTGGGTCTTAGGGGGAAATTCCGAAAATAATAAAAAAATAAAATAAAAATAAAGTGCATGCACCAAGGATAAACCTTGGACCTAGTATACTACCATGCATGTACTAACCAATTCACCTAGCAAGGGAGTGCTAGTAGAAAAGGGAAGGGATTTTAGTTGAGGCTAAAGGAAGTGAAGATTCATTGCACCATGTCTCTTCATTTGCCTCCTTCATCTAGTATATAAGAGGGGGAAAAGGAAGAGACAACTTAACACTTAAGTTAATTGCCTTCTTCCTCCACCAAGCCTTCTTCTCTTCTTCCTTCTCCTCCTAGCCGAAACCTACAAGGTGGGTTTTCCTTTGGAAAAGTTTCACAAGGAGACCTCTTCTTCAAGATCTAAGGGCTTTCTATAAGGCTACAAGGGATAGGGGTAGTCTAAGGTCAAGGAAATTTCTTTTAGCTTCTCTATTCAAGGTGATAATCAAGATAACCCAAGGTAAGACCCCTCACCTGTGGTATAATGGTTTTCAAGTTGTTTTCATGATATAAGAATTTGTTTGGACTATATGTGAAGAAAACTAGGGCTAGGACTTTTTAAGGGTTTCGACCAAGGTAATATCTAGGGCTTAGGATGATGTTAAAGCTTCACTAATGTTTCCCAATGTTTTTCCATGATGAATAAAGTATGAATGATATGTTATATGAATTTTCCATGAATTTGTGACTCCCAAAAGTTTCGGCCACCACCCCTATACCATGATGAGAATTTGATCTAACCCTTCAAGCATGTTTATATGGTTCCTCTATGACCTAATGGATATTATGTGTGGGTTATATGAATTTTTCCTATGGATTTATGGCCTTTAGGGTTTCGGCCAAGAACATTTCTAGGGCAAGGAAATTAGGGTTAGCTCCAATTATGGGGTTTAATGGCTCCCTATGGCTTTGTATGTAATGTATGAGTTTTTCTTTTACTCATGGAACCTTTTAGGTTGATTGAATGATGGAGCCTCCTCCTTGGAACTTTCGGCCAAGACCATAAGTTAGGGTTTGGGCTGGGCTAAGTTTTCAAAGATACTTGTTTATGGTTTACTAGGATGTATGTAGATGATTAAGCATGTTGTAAGAATTTTTATGTGACCTAAAACCCTAGCTTCATGTATGATGTATCATGACTTTGTATGTTAGGTCATGTGCTATGTTTATTCATGAATGTTTAGACCATGTGCCATGAACCTAGGGAATATGTATCATGTATGAAAAGATCTATGCATGTTTACCTATGTACCATGATCATGCATGCCTTACGAATTAAGATGCTAATTATGTATGTGTGTCATGCTTTATGAATGATATGTATGTATGTCATGCTTTACGAATGATATGTATGTATGTCATGCTTTACGAATGATACGTATGTATGTCATGTTGTATGAATGAAAATGATGAATGAAATAAAGTTCATGCCTTCGAGGCATAATGATGATATGGAATGAAAATGATGAATGAAATAAAGTTCATGCCTTCGAGGCATATTGATGATATGGAATGAAAATGATGAATGAAGATAAGGTTCATGCCTTCAAGGCATAACGATGATGTTAAGCAATTAAGAATGAATGATTATGCCATGTATGTTTTATGAATGAAGAAGCATGTGAAATTATTTTACTTTATGAATGGGCTTGTATCGGACCTAAGTAAGGTCCACGGTTCTGGACTACCGATGAAGCTGTCCACGGTTCTGGACTACCGATGAAGCTGTCCTTACCCTAGTAGGTCGAGATTAGATACCTCGTATTTACTTAGGGATGCGTGCATATGATGTATGAATGTGGTACAAGCCAGGGCCCCATGATGTGATGATTATGTTTAAGTATTTATAAGTATGTTTTTCAAATAAGCATCCATATGTTATGTGCATTTGACTCATGCATCCATCCATGTTATGCATCCATGTTAATGAATACCTATTATGTTTATGGTTTATACTATGAATGTTTATGGTTTAGGCTAAGAATTATGCCATGCTAAATGGTTAATCATGTTTATGTTTTATGATTAAGATCCATGTTCGTTATGTTCATGTTTATGATTAAGAACCATGTTTATGTTTTATGATTAAGATCCATGTTCGTTATGTTCATGTTTATGATTAAGAACCATGTTTATCATGTTTATGCTTTATGATTAAGATCCACGCTCGTTATGTTCATGTTTATGATTAAGAATCATGTTTATTATGTTCATGTCTTATGATTAAGAACCATGTTTATTATGTTCATGTTTATGATTAAGAACCATATTTATCATGTTTATATTTTATGATTAAGATCCATGTTCGTTATGTTCATGTTTATGATTAAGAACCATGTTTATCATATTTCTGGTTATGAGTGGGAATTATGTTTATGATTTATGATTAAGAACCATGACATGTCGAATGTTTATTATGTTTACACTTTATGTTAAGAATCATGTTATGATAAAGTTTCCTATGTTTATATTTTATGTGACGTATGGTTTTAGTGAGTAGGGAAGGGTCTTACTAAGCCTATGTGCTTATAATTTTATTGTCTTATACCGCAGATCAAGCAAAAGGATGTTAAGGGAAGCAGCAGGAGGGGCAAGAGTATGTGTGTGGTAGTGACATGGCAAGGAAAAAGACTCTCATATTTATATTTTATCCCATGGATTATGTTTGGCACTGTTTGCTTAAGTTACATGCTATACTTATGATAGTACGTTTGAAGAATAACCAACTACCTATGTTGCTTAAGGCTGCTTTATGTGATTTTTATATCATGATGTTATGGATGATGTTAATGTGCTAATATGTTTAGGAATGATAGGTAGAAAGCATGTTCACAAGATACAAATGTTAGGTGCATGTATAAAGGTTTTAATTATTCCTCTGCATGATGATGTTCATGTGCCTAGATGTATGTTAGCGTAACGCCGTCTTTTGGCCACCGTAAGGTGTAAAGAAAAAAAAAGACGGCGTTACAATTTCTCCACCTATAAGGAGCGACACGAGCTAACCGGATGCTTTCCGGAGAGTCATCCACTGACGGATCGGGATCGTTCACCTTACGGATAACTGTGGAGTAAGAATATCATCTCCGAACCACGTAAATGTTCGGTGTTAGCGTTTGTATTTTTATTAGTAGTTTTATTTCCGCTAATGCACGCTAACACGTGTAGGAAGCAATGATGCATTGGAGGCAACAGTCTATTCACCGCCCCTTCTAGCCGACACATCAATCCCCAGCAAGTGGTATCAGAGCGAGGTTCACTCTTGTTGGACTAACCGTCAAAAGAGCAAAGACGCTAGAGGAAGATGGATTCTGAAGGTCCACTAGGATGAGATACTCGAATCTCACCCCATATGATCGAAATGATTTCAATTGTTGGAGGAAGCGGTTGGAGACTTGGTTCCAAATGGATTGGGACCATTGGACCGCATTAGAGGTTCCGCTCGAAGTTCCAATGAACAAAAAGGGGAAACACCTCCGACCTCGATATTGGACAAAAGATCAAAAGGAGGAAGCGGAGGCGGATAAAGAGGTAACGAGAATTGTTTTAAACTTATTACCTTCTTATATTGTGTCTCGTGTAGGTGATTACAAGAATGCTTATGAGCTATGGAGAAAAGTGATATCTCTACATGAGAAGTCTACACAAGAACAAGGAGTCCAAGGATAAGGGCTCATTGGTCTAAGAGAAGGAGAAAGACCAATCAGAAGTTGAATCGAGTTCAACATCCGAAGAGGAGGAAGTGAAATCATTCACATCCTCAAGTGAGGAAGAAGAAGAGCAATCCAAAGTGGAAGAGATCTTGGAAGCTCAACTCTCAATCTCAACTACCAAGAAGAGTAGGAAATCCCACATCAAATGCTTTGAGTGTGGAGAAATGGGACACTACAAGAGTAGGTGTCCTTCACTCAAGAAGGTAAAAGAGGTAAACCCTAAACCCGGTAAAGTTCATTTAAAAACTAATGAGGGTTGTAGGGATGGAGCTAAGGATAAGAAGTATATAATTTGCTTCACGTATGGTGAGCAGGGGCACTACCACACAAAATGCCCAAGGAAAGGAGAGCTCAAGAAGCTAGAGTATTTGAAAAAATTGGAGAAGAGGAGGAGCTCAAGTCAAGGAGGAGCTTCAAATGTAAAAGGGAAGGTAATCCCTTATTTAAAATTTAATCCAATTTTAAATTTCTATATGCTTGTTAAAAATAATGTAGATCATTTACTCAAGCATAATCATGGATTTAGGTATAATGATTGGAATAGGGTTAACAAGGTAGATAACCCTAAGAAATCATTATCCAAGACTAGACCAAACAAGACTCAAACTACCATGCCTAAAGGGAGGAAGGTAGTAAATGAGCAAGACATTAATCCTAAGAAGGGGAGATATATGTCTAGGAAGATGGGTAAGTCTAGAAATGTCCAAGGTGGATTGGTTGACACTAGGGTAAGAGCCCTAAAATTGAAAAATCAAGTCTTGAGAGCAAAGCTTGAGGAAATGGAGAGAGTCCTAGATAGGTTTATTATTGGACTTAGGGGACTTGACATGTGTTTGGGTGGTCAAAAATCCAAAAATGTTAAATTAGATGCATATAAGGCAAACAAAAGGAAATATGCTAGAATAGCATATAACTATGCCAAGGATGGAAAATCCAAAAATGACAAGGATAAGCCATTTAAAGTTAAGACAAAGAAGAATTTAACCAAGGACAAGGTGTCCAAGGTTAATGAAGTTAGATTTGTAGACCAAGAATCACCGGAGGTACACCGGTGTGACCTAGTGATTGTAGAAGAGTCATTTATAGAGGTGACTAAGGTTAAGAGCTCAAGGGGGAGCTCAAAGAGTCAAATTGGGACCCATGATAAATGAATCTCAGGAGGATATCTTTCGGAAGTCTAGATGGATAATAGAGTGTGCTAAAGGGTTTGGAGACGGATTTGAGTCTCAATCCTTAGGTTTTGGCACATTGGGTTTATGTTACATGCATGAAAATATGACATTGGGGTCATATTATATGAAAATTGATATTTGATGTATAAATGTCATATAAACAAATGTTAGGGATGCATTGTGGTTTGATATAGGCAGATACATCAAGATGAGGCCAAAACTAGGACTTTAAGTCAAGGTTCAATTGAACCATTTAAATAGTTTTGGGTTTTGTGTTAATCTTGGGATCCGAGATATATATATATATATATTTAAATATATTTTTCTCAAGTAGACACGGGTACCACAAACCTCTCCATAAAATTTAAGAATTTTTGGAGACTTATGGAATTTCTGGTGTATTTCTGAAATTGGGTCAAAATGTAGAAATGAGCTGATATCAAGGTATCAGTCGACTGATGCAGAGAGAAGTCGACTGATAATTCTGTGAGGTTGGTTTTCGACTAGGTTAGTCGACTGGTAACTGTCCCAGTTGACTAATACAGACTGAAATTGTTTTCAACAAAATCGAAATGTGTCTTGATGATGATGAACTTGTGTATTACCTTATAAGGGGTTAATACATAATGTTTGTAGTCTTTTAAGGTTAAAGAATCCAATAATTGAGATATTGTTGGAGCTCTTTTTGATGTATAACAAAGGGGGAGAAATGTTGGTTTTATGTGAGAAACCAACACACTTTTGCAAGAAATCCAAGCTCAAGAGGGAGCTTAGGTGAAGAGGGAGCCTTTGTTGGCAAAGGGGGAGAAGTACCTTTGCAAGGAAAACCTACTCAAGTGGGAGTTTAAGTAAATGGAGAGCCTAAGATTAGGTTCCATGATTTATGCATGATAATTTACTTTATTGTTGTTTCCCTAACTTAAACGGGTTGCTAAACATCAAAAAGGGGAAGATTGTTGGAGCAATCTAAGTACCTTGAGTTTTGATGTTTGGGTAAAGATTTAAATTAGGTTTATTGTTGTATTTGATGTTGCATTGTGATAATGCAGGATACAGGTACGAAGGAGAAAAGTCCAAGTGACATCTTGGCAAAGGAAGACCCGACAACAAATGAAGGTCCGGTGCCGTTGATAGAGGGGGGGGGTGAATATCGACCTTGAAAAACTCCATAGAAAACTCGTCGATCATTCTAGACTCAGAGCGTTAGTGCAGCGGAAAAGTAAAACAGAACTAATAAAACAAATAGACACAGCAGACACGCGGGATTTATTTACTTGGTTCTCGACCCCCTTGGGTCAGTACGTCCAAGGCCTGTGTACTCGGCGTGAGTCTACTATTGGTCTCCTTTCCGGAATTTCCGGAGGCAGAGAAAACCCGTCATACAGTTAATAATTACAATGAAAAAGATATTAAATTAAGTGCAGAATAATAAAAAGCAAACCAACTAATTTAGGTCAAAGTCTCGGCCGAACTGGACCTCCGAAGTGCCGCGCACTTCCTCCTGGAGCCTCCCAGTCGTAGAGCCTCATCTTTAGCACGTTGTCATCAGTCAGAATGATCAGAATCGCTCTGGAAAGTTATGTTTGAAGCAGAGGGGTCGAAGCCCCTTATATAGGCTTCATACGGGCGCCTGTGATGATGGGGGCGCCCCTATAGACTTGGTCAAACCTTATCCCCGCGCCGAACTCGTCGCAGCTGATAAAACCTTTGACCAGGGTGCCCCGGACCTCCCAGGCGCCTGAGTGAAGGCTTATCTATGTTTCATACTCGAAACAGCAAATACAGGTTTCAACTTGGGCGCCCGTATCATCCCGGGCACCTGATTGGAAGCCTATTCTGCCTTCTTCACGAACTAGCCAATTTTACTCTTCCAGGCACCCCTATTGATGGGGGTGCCTGAATGCTGTTGGGCGCCCCTATTGATGGGGGCGCCTGGCTTCAATAGGTTCCAGCCCATTGTGTGTTTTTTGCCTGCTTTGTCTTCCATTCTAGGTACCTGCAAGATACAAAAATACAAAGTAAATATACACACAATATTAGCCTTAAGGACTTGGTTCTGACTTCAGATTTTCCCCGAAACCCTAGGTCGAACCGACGCAATTTCCACCCCCGAGAACGCGCCTTTCACCTACTCCTTTCAGGAGACGGTTGCCACCCTGTCCTTCGGGTGGACTTTTGCTTAGCTTCCGATACTCTCGGATCTCAAGACGTCCGAACCCTGACCCGTCTCTACTTCTATCCTTAGTCATCGCTCAGCTAAGTTGCTCAATCCCTCAGACCAAGACTTCATTCCCAATTCCTCGAACCAGGTCTTCGGTGCTCAACCTTCGGCCAGGTCTTCTTGCCCAGTCCTCGACCAGGACTTCGGTGCCCAGCCCTCGACCAGGTTTCTTGCCCAGTCCTCGACCAGGACTTAGTACCCACCCTCCGAGCAGGTCTTCGGTGCCCAGCCCTTTGTCAGGAATTAGTGTCCAATCCATGATCAGAACTTAGTGCCCAATTCCTTGAACCAGGACTTATTGCCTAGATTTACTAGGACTTTGGTCCATTTTGTTACTCCTCTCTTAACTCCCCTTCTCTTGTTTAATGTATCACTAACTTAAGTATATTGTCAAACATTAAAACACATAGAGGGAGACATCACTGATGCAACTTGCACCAACAATCTCCCCCTTTTTCATGTTTGACAATATCTTAAGTTAGATTGGTTGAAAGGGCTAAATTTTAACTCTTGGGATCAAATGAAAAAAATGATCTAAGTTTTGACAATCCATTTTGATCCACTGGGGAAAAATAGGAAAAAATTTCTAACTTAACTTTCACTCTCCCCCCTTTTTGAAAAACATTTTGATTTTATGATCCTTGGTAAGAGAAAAAAAATATTTCTAACTTAAGGCGCATCTCTCCCCCTTTGTCATACATCAAAAAAATCAAAAATACTTGTACCAACAATGGAAACATTTTGTTCTTTTGGCAAACACTTAGTATAAATTTTTGAAAGCATAGTAATACTAAGTACTTAAATTTCCAGAATAAATCTATTTTGAAGAGTATTGTGCAATTCTGAAAAATATTTTGTATTTGTAAGTAAATGTTTGATCTGAAAAAAAAAATCCTTAGATAAGTTTTTAGAAAAGATTTTTCAAGAATGCAAGTACTTTTGAACAAAATTTAAGCTTTGAAAGGTATAAGTACTTATGAATTTGAAAAAATATAAGTACTTTGAAAAATATTATGAATTTGAAAAATATAAGTACTTTAAAAAACATAATGTTTTACTTGATTTGGTTTCTTTTCCAATCTGACACAATCCTAGGAAACCTTGTTGACTACAAGGATATTTTCCTAAGTGTCCTGGAAAATTCTCCAAATTTAAGTAAGTACTATTTCCAAACAGAATTTTGATAAGCAAAAAAAATGATAGCACTTTGAAAATATATGTAAGTATATTTTGAAAAAAGTATGAACTTTTGAAGACATAATATTTTACTTGACTTGGTTTATCTTCCAATCTGACACAATCATAGGAAACCTTGTTAGCTACAAGGACATTTTCCTAAGTGTCCTGGAGGTTCTCCAACTCAAGTAAACATTATTTCAAAAACAATTTCATAAGCCACAAAAATTCTGAAAAATAGAATAATAGTATTTTGAAAAACTTATATTTTCAGCAAAATTTTGAAGATATAGTTCATGAAAACATGTTATTAAATAATTCTTTTAATTTGACCTCCCCCTAAACTTGACCGAGTCCTAGGAAGCTTGTTGACTACAAGTACTCTTCCTCTAAGTCTTCAGGGTTTAGTGCAGATCAAAGAAATTATCTGATAATTACCAAAAAAAACTTTTCAGAATTTCTTCTTTTGACTCAGACTCCCCCTAAATCTGACACATCCTCGGAGTCCTTGTAGATCATTAAGTGGACCTTCCTCTGTGTCTTTAGAGTTTATCAGAATCAAATGAGACCTCAGCACAATTTTAAAGCACAGTTTTAAAATTTCGAAGCATATTTTGAAATAATGGTAATTTGTTGGATATAGTTTACGAAAAACATAACACATAGTATTTAAAGCACAGTTTTTTAAAATCATTTTAAAAGACAGTGATTTTTCAAAAGACATTTTTTGAAAGAAAATTAAAGGAATAAACCACTCCCCCTGTACCCAACACCGTTTGACTCTATCTAAGTATCTTAAGGAACTTTAGTGTTGTCCTAAAAGGCTTGTGTCTAATTGTGTGAGTCAAACAATTTTTAAAAAGATAAAATTTTTGAAAACATATAATATATAATCAATCAAACAAGCATGAATTCCATAAAAACATTATTATGTTAAAGCACTATTTTGAAAGTATATTTTTAGTAAAATATTCTAACAATTTTGAAAATATTTTTTCAATTATTTATCCTTAACATCTCACCCATTTTAGATGTCTCAATACAACAAGCATGGTTGCCTTATGGGTGTATTGTGAGATGCTTGAATCATTTTTCTTAATTTATTATTAAATCTAAGACTTAATTGAAGCTTGTGTTAGATTCAAATCTAACAATAATAAAGTGAATTTGATTTTCAGTAATTGGCTTCCAGGTCTTGGCGAGGCACAAGGCCTTCTTTGGCCGTAGCCTTATTGGATCATCAACCCTTTCCTTGACAAAGCCTTTTATAGAAAATTCATCTTCAAGTTACTTCTTGAGAGATTTTGGTCTAACTAACTTAGGTTTTGGATCGGTAGCTTCGGCTAGTTCCACCAGAAGCTTCCCTAACGTACTATCATCTCACCTCCACCTAATACTAGGTTGATCAAGTTTCAATTATTCTTTTTCCTATAACTGCTCTAATTTATGCATCAAATTAAATGTGAATGACATGACATATATTAAGGAAAATAGCAGATCCATGACATGGCAATTATGCATGAGTCAAACAAGTCAACAGGCATTTTAATTAAGATTCTAAAAATGTATCAAATTTCGATTTGATACATGTCGTATGAACCCGCGAATATGCCAACCCACTTTGACATATTTAATGTTGTTAATTTCGTTTGTTTCAGTTTGGGTAAAATATTATTTAGTTCGAGTTTAAGTTATTTAAGAATTAATTGGAATTGAGTTAATTAAGGATTGATTAAGTTAATTGAATTAATTATGATTGAATTGAATTAATTTGAATTTGAATTAATTAAGATTTAATTGAATTAATTTGAATTAATTAAGATTTAATTGAATTAATTTGAATTAATTAAGATTTAATTTAGATTTAATTTGAATTAATTATGATTTAATTTGAATTAATTAAGATTTAATTTGAATTAATTTAAATTTGAATTAATTAAGACTTAATTTGAATTAATTAAGATTTGAATAATTAAGGTTGAAATGATTAATTAATAGTTATGGGTCTAGTTTCATCATCTTCATTATTTCGAAAATATCTGATTCCCATACTATTTCTTCTTTATTTATCTTTACAAGTTTTTCTAATAATTCTGGTTTATTTGAATATTTGTGAACTTTATTGACTATGGCCTTAATCTTAGAAAATTCCATCTCCTCCTCAAAATTAGATCTGTCAAACTCCTCAAAGTAGGTGGAGTAAAATGACCACTAGTTAATTTTTCATGATTATCCAGAGGAATAATTAAATTGTTATCTAAAGAGGTTTTATCTTCATTATCCTCAAGAATATTTTCAGCAAAATCATTTTTATCCTCAGAAATAATTTCAGAGTTATCTTTAGAATTATCCTTAAGATTTTAAAATTTGAATTCATGATTATCTAAAGATTTTCAAATTTGAGTTCGGATTTATCCAGAGGATTTTCAAATTTTAATTCATAATTATCTAAAGGTTTTTCAAATTTGAATTCAGATTTATCCAGAGGTTTTTCAAATTTGAATTCATAATTATCTAAAGGTTTTTAACATTTGAATTCAGATTTATCCAGAGGATTTTCAAATTTGAATTCATAATTATCTAAAGATTTTTTAAATTTGAATTCAAATTTATCCAGAGGATTTTCAAATTTGAATTTAGGAATAACAGATTTAATTTCTCAATTAACATTAAGATTAATTATAGAATTAATTTCAGTAATTTTATTAGATCTAATTTCAAAATTAAGCTCAGTAATTTTTGAATTGATATTACGGATTAAAGAATTAATTTTTGATAGTTTACTACTATCTACATTATCTAGTTGATCATACAAGATATTAATTTGCCTATTTACACAATTTAATTTTTCAGTGAAATTATCTAAATAATTTACATAAGAAATTGCAGGAGATTTAAAAATTTTCGGAACATAAAATTTACGTACCTTTGCTGGACACTTATTTTTGTAGTGTCTGTATTTTTCGCATTTGAAGCATCGTACGTGACTTTTGTCTCACCGGATTCCTGGCGCTGGTGCCTCCTTTGCCGCCGGTGGGGAACGATTCTTACGAGTAGGACACTGATTTTTATAATGCCCTCTCTCCCTGCACATGAAGCATATAACATGGAATTTAAAAATAGATATTTTAAATTAAAATATACCTAATTCACCCCTGGGCTCCCCCTCAACTTCTGGCATCGTTGCTCCGTCGGAGGTTAGTCCGGTGAAGAGCGGTCTGGCTCTGATACCACTTGTAGGACCGGTGCCGTCGATAGAGGGGGGTGAATATCGACCTTGAAAAACTCCGTAGAAAACTCGTCGATCATTCTAGACTCATAGCATTAGTGCAGCGGAAAAGTAAAACAGAACTAATAAAACAAACAGACATAGCAGACACGCGGGATTTATTTACTTGGTTCCCGATCCCCCTGGGTCAGTACGTCCAAGGCCTATGTACTCGGCGTAAGTCCACTATTGGTCTCCTTTCCGGAATTTCCGGAGGCGGAAAAAAACCCGTCTTACAGTTGATAATTACAATGAAAAAGATATTAAATTAAGTGCAGAATAATAAAAAGCAATCCAACTAATTTAGGTCAAAGCCTCGGCCGAACTGGACCTCCGAAGTGCCGCGCACTTCCTCCTGGAGCCTCCCGGTCGTAGAGCCTCGTCTTTACCGCGTTGTCGTCGGTCAGAATGATCAAAATCACTCTAGAAAGTTGTGTTTGAAGTAGAGGGGTCGAAGCCCCTTATATAGGCTTCATACGGGCACCTGTGATGACGGGGGCACCCCTATAGACTTGGTCAAACCTTATCCCCGCGCCGAACTCGTCACAGCTGATAAAACCTTTGACCAGGGCACCCCGGACCTCCCAGGCGCCTGAGTGAAGGCTTATCTGTGTTTCGAACTCGAAACAGCAAATACAGCTTTCAACTTGGGCGCCCGTATCATCCCGGGCACTTGATTGGAAGTCTATTCTGCCTTCTTCACGAACCAGCCAATTTTACTCTTTGGGTCAGGCGCCCCTATTGATGGGGGCGCCTGAATGCTGTTGGGCGCCCCTATTGATGGGGGCGCCTGGCTTCAATAGGTTCCAACCCATTATGTATTTTTTGCCTGCTTTGTCTTCCATTCTAAGTACCTGCAAGATACAAAAATACAAAGCAAATATACACACAATATTAGCCTTAAGGACTTGTTTCTGACTTCGGATTTCCCTGAAACCCTAGGTCAAACTGACGCAAGTTCCCACCCCCGAGAACGCGCCTTTCACCTACTCCTTTCAGGAAACGGTTGCCACCCTGTCCTTCGGGTGGACTTTTGCTTAGCTTCCGATACTCTCAGATCTCGAGACGTCCAAACCCTGACCCGTCTCTACTTCTGTCCTTAGTCATCGCTCAGCTAAGTTGCTCAATCCCTCGGACCAAGACTTCATGCCCAATTCCTCGAACCAGGTCTTCGGTGCCCAACCCTCGGCCAGGTCTTCTTGCCAATCCTCGACCAGGACTTCGGTGTCCAACCCTCGGCCAGGTCTTCTTGCCCAGTCCTCAACCAAGACTTAGTGCCCACCTTCCGAGCAGGTCTTCGGTGCCCAGCCCTTTGCCAGGACTTAGTGCTCAATCCATGATCAAGACTTAGTGCCCAATTCCTCGAACCAGGACTTATTACCTAGATTTACTAGGACTTTGGTCCATTTTGTTACTCCTCTCTTAACTCCCCTTCTCTTGTTTAATGTATCACTGACTTAAGTATATTGTCAAACATTAAAACACTTAGAGGAGGACATCACTGATGCAACTTACACCAACAACAAAGACCAAGGCCGAAGGAAGTTCCAGAAGACAAGGCGTGAAGGATGGAGAGACATCTGAGCGACGCAAGCTTGATGGAGGAGACTAGAAGGCTAGGTCTTGGTTGGTCGGGCGAGGATGAGTGCTGAGTGACTATACTCGGGGTTGAAACCCTAGGTTTAGGGTTTGGGCAATCGACTGCTACTTGGAGCAGTCGACTAGTGTTGGGTACAGAAAGATCAGTCGACTGAGCCTCTATGCAGTCGACTGGTGTCGGCTGGAATTCGAACATTAGGCTGTAACGTTTGAGTTCAGGTGGTCCAGTCGACTGGTGTTGGCACCAGTTGACTGATAACAGATATTTCAGGGACGAGCTCTATTTAAGAGAGTTCGGTTTGGCTGGGCAAAGGTTGACGAAATAAGCTTGGATAAAGCTTATTAGTAGTCTACCAAGCTCAGGTGTGTGTGCAAGTGTTGTGGTGAGGTTTCTCCACCCACAAGGAGCAGCACGAGCTAGCCGGAGGCTTTTCAGGGAGTCATCCACCGACGGATCGAGATCGTCTACCTTACAGATAGTCGTGGAGTAGGAGTATCATCACCGAACCACGTAAAGGTTTGGTGTTAGCGTTTATGCTTTTATTAGTAGTTTGTATTTCCGCTTGTGCACGCTATCACGTGTAGGAAGAAATGACGCATTGGGGGCAACGGGCTATTCACCACCCTTCTAGCTGACGCACCGATCCCCAACAACCAAGAGGTGAATATACACCCTCAACTCCCCGTGGATTGGACTCATGTAGCCGCAGATCTGGAGGTCCCCCCTCAAGCATGAACTAATAGGTTGTCTCCAGCGTAACTATAATGTGTTCTCCTAAGCGACCGATGAGCTCACAGGAATCTCGCCTTCGATCATAGAGCACCGACTCAATACCCGACTTGACGTCCGACCCGTCTGGCAGAAAAAATGAAAGTTTTCTCCTAAGCAGAGTCAGATAATTTAAACTGAGATGGATAAGCTACTAGTAGCCGGGTACATCAAAGAAGTTCAGTTCCCTACTTGGTTATCCAATATAGCCCTGGTCCTCAAGCCAGGAAGCAAGTGGAGGGTCTGTATTAATTTTCGAGATCTGAATAAGGCTTGTCCCAAATATTGTTATCCTCTGTCCTGCATTGATCAGTTGGTAGACTCCATGACAGGTTGTGAACTCATCTGCAGGCTGGATGCCAACCAAGTGTACCACCAAATCGCCTTAACGCGGGAATATCAGGAGAAGGTAGTTTAATTACACCGATGGAACTTTCTATTATAATATTATGTCTTTTGGGCTCAAGAACGCAGGGGCTACTTATCAATGACTGATGGACTGAGTCTTCAGTGACCAAATCTGGAGAAACATAGAGATCTACATAGATGACATTCTCATCAAAACCCAGTGGGCGGACTCCCTCGTCTCTGATCTAGAGGAGACATGCGCCACTCTTAGGCGGTACGGTCTCAAGTTAAATCCCCATCAATGCCTATTTGGAGTAAAAGGTGAGAAGTTTCTATGCTACATCGTCATGGAACACAGTATCGAGGCTAACCCAGAGAAGGTATGGGCTCTACAAGACATGCCCTCCCCTCGCAACCTCTAAGAGATCCAGCGGCTGGTAGGACGGATTTCCGCACTATCCCGTTTCATATCTTATTTGGCATGCAGAGTCTTTCCTTCTTTAAGATACTCCGCAGAGCAGCCAAATTTGAATGGGACAATAAGTGTGATCAAACTTTTTCAGAGTTGAAGGCATACCCGGTCCACCTACCCCTCCTCTCCAAGCCAGTATGGGTTGAGACATTGTGGGTCTATCTATCAGCCTCCGACTCTACCCCACCGCCATCCAACTTAGATAAGAAGGCACCGTACAACGCCCGATCTACTTCTTTAGCCACATCTTCAATGACGTGGAAAGAAGATACACCGCCTTAGAAAGATTAGCGCTAGGCTTCACCTTGGCGGACGATGGCGGACTTACTTCCTGGCGCACCTGATCACCGTTCTCACCAACTCCAGCATTGGTTGAGTTCTCTCCAACCTTGAGGTCTCTGGAAGATTGGTCAAATGGACGACTGAGCTGAGGGAGTACAACATCTAGTACCAGCCAAGGACCGCTATTAAGGCTCAGGCCTTGGCGGACTTCTTAGCCAAAACATCCTAGCCCCAAACAGTAGGAATATGAAAGGTATATGTAGATGGATCCTCTAATCAGTAAGGAAGCTGGGTAGGCATCCTATTGGAATCCCCTCAAGGAGACACACTCGCCCTTGCTATTTGACTCGAATTCCGAGCCTCAATCAATGAGGCTGAATATG
This sequence comes from Boesenbergia rotunda, assembly GCA_024364735.1. Classification (NCBI taxonomy): domain Eukaryota; kingdom Viridiplantae; phylum Streptophyta; class Magnoliopsida; order Zingiberales; family Zingiberaceae; genus Boesenbergia; species Boesenbergia rotunda. The sequence continues at coordinate 129,687 of JAGFNQ010008403.1, read as the reverse complement.
AGGCGTTGTTGGTGGGACTTCAGGCAGCTAAACAAGTCGGCACTGTTGGAGCAATCTATGGTCCGGAATGACCATGTGTTTTGATGTTTGGGCAAAGGGTTTAAGTTAGGTTCACCCTTGTGTTTGATATGTGTATGTGAGTATGCAGGTTTGCAGGATACACATAGGCTTAGCTGAACGACATTGGGTCCAGTGAAGGACGGCATGAGGAGACGAGTCGTGGGCTTATATGCATCCGAGAGACAGTGGACAAAGCAGGAACGATGAGCCGAGGGAAGCGCACTTCGAGGTATACGTGAAGGATGACATGCAGATGAGCTGCGGGTTCATATGCATCTGGGGGACGAGAGTCAAAGTCGAAGAAGGCTTCAAGGCAACAGGTCAAAACTGCAAAGGAAGAGTCAGCTGAGTCGTGAGGGTCCGAGTGTGAGAGAATTGTACTCGGGAAAGGAAACCCTAGGTTTAGGGTTTGGGCAGTCGACTGCGGCTTATGATAGTCGATTGATGTAGGGCACAGAAAGATCAGTCGTCTGATCTTCTATGTAGTCGATTGGTGTCAGCTGGGAATTCGAGCGTTGAGCTACAACGTTCGGATTTCGTTGGGACCAGTCGATTGGTGCCAACACCAGTCGACTGGTAACGGCTAGTTCAGCCACGAGCTCTATTTAAGGGAGCTCGGTTTAACTGGCTAGGGTTGACGAAATTGACTTTGGTTAAAGGCCAATTAGTAGTCTAAGTGCTCAGGTGAGTGTTGCGGGTTGTGGCGAGGTTTCTCCACCCACAAGGAGCACGAGCTAGCCGGAGGTCTTCTCGGGACTCATCCACCAACGGATCAGGATCTTCCACCTTACGGACAGCCATGGAGTAGGAGTATCATCACCGAACCACATAAAGGTTTAGTGTTAGCATTGTTTCAATTTGTAGTTGATATTTCCGCTTGCGCACGCTAACACTTGTAGGAAGAAATCAATGCTTTGGGGGCAACGAGCTATTCACCCCTCTAGCCAGCGCACCGATCCCCAACATGTGGTATCAGAGTAAGGTTCGCTCGTCTACGGGCTAACCGTCGGGAGAGCAAAAGGTTAGAGGAAATGGTGCTTGAAGAACGCTTAAGGGACGACATCAATGTTCCACCTCCCTACGATCGCGAGAGTTTCGATTATTGGAGGATGCGGACAAAGGTTTGGTTCAACATGGATTGGGATCTAATGATCGCCATTGAAAAACCATTTAAACCCCAAAAGATAAGCACGGGAAAAAGCTCCGACCACGATATTGGAATGAGGAGCAACAAACAAAATCGAAGGCAAATGATAAGGTAATATCAATTTTACTTAATGTTTTGCCTAATGATATAATTAGTCGTGTAGGTGAGTACAAGTGTGCTCATGAACTATGGAGCAAAGTGATTGCTCTTTATGAAAATCCTACACGAGTAGAAGAAGAAGAAGATCCCAAGGAGATGGGCTTAATGGTCCAAGAGGAGGAGAAGGACCAATCGAATGAGGAGGTGAGCTCAACATCCGAGGAGGAGAAGAAAGAATATGAGGAATTATCCACCTCCTCAAGTGAAGTGGCACAAGATGAAGAAGAACCACCCACTTCATTAAAGGGTGAACAAGAGTTCTCCACTTCAAGGATTGAGAGGGAGGAGAGACCACCCTCAACACCGAAGCAAGAAGAAGCCTCCACCTCTACCAAAGCAAAATCCAAAGATCACATAATTTACTTTGGGTGCAATCAAAAGGGGCACTACAAGGACAAGTGTCCATTAGGTAAAAAAGAGGTAAACCCTAAACTCAATTCAATTAATTTGAAAACTAACATAAGTTGTAGGGATGGAGCAAAGAAAGAGAAGAAGCATATAAGGTGCTTCACGTGTGGTGAGTAGGACACTACCACACCAAATGCTCAAAGAAAGAAAAATTCAAGAAATTGGAGCATTTGAGGAAGTGAGAGAGGAAGGAGAAGAAGAAAAGCTCACATCAAGAGGGAGCTACAAGGGTAAGGGAGGTAATCCCTAACTTTAATTTGAAATGTAATTTAAATTTAAATTCCTCCATGCATGCTAGAAATAATAGAAATTATTTGCCCATGCATAATTTTAGTTTTAGATATCATGATAAAAATAGAGTTAATTATATAGATCAAAACTCTAGGAAATCATGTCATGATAAAACCAAGACCATTAAACCTAAGGACCAAGGCATTAATCTCAAGAAAGAGAGACATATGCCTAGGCAAATGAGTAAGTCTAGGAATGTCTAAGGTGGACATTTTGATTCTAGGTTTAGAAGCCTAGAAAGCGAAAATCAAGCCTTGAGGGAAAAGCTAGATAAATTAAAAAAAACCCTTGATATATTCCCTATTGGATCTAAGGGTTTAGGTATAGTGTTTGGTGGTCAAAACTCAACAATGATAGATCGGGTCTAGGATACCGATCTAAGTTCTCTAATGCTATGGAGAAGTTATATGCAATGGTGTCATATGACTTTAGCAAGGGGAAGTCTGAAAATGGCAAAGGAATGTCATTTAAGGGCAAAAAGATCTTGTCCAAGGACAAGATATCCAAGGTTAAAGGGAAGAAAATCTTAACTAAGGACAAGGTGTCCAAAGTTAAGAAGGTTAGATTTGTAGGCCAAGAATCACCAGAAGTACATCGGTGTGGCCTTTTGTTTGCAGAAAAGTCACCTAGGGAGGTGGCTAAGGCTAAGAGCTCAAGGAGGAACTCTAGGAGCCAAGTTGGGACCCATGGTCAATGGATCTTGGGAGGATTTCTCCCGGAAGTCTAAATAGACCATGGAATGTGCCAAAGGATTTGAAGACGAACTGGAGTCTCAATCCTAGGGGTTTGGCACATTAGTTTTATGATTCATGCATGGAAATATGACATTGAGGTCATATTGTATGAAAATTAGCTTTTGATATATAAATACCATGTAAACCAATGCTAGGGATGTATTGTAGTTGACATGGGCAAATACATCAAGAGGAAGCCAAAACTAGGACTTTAAGTCAAGGTTCTATTGAACCATTTAGATAGTTTTGGTTTTGTGTTAATCTTGGAATTGATGATAGATAGATTTTTTTAATGTATTTTTTCCAAGTAGACACGAATACCACAAACCTCTCACAAAATTTGGAAATTTTTAGAGAACTGTGGAATTAGTTATGCATTTCTGAAATTGGATTTAGAATGTTGAAAAGGCTGATATCAGGGTATCAATCGACTGGCTAAGGAGGCAGTCGACTGGTAACAGTGTTGTCTAGAGAGAGACTAGCTACTGTATGATTTATCGACTAGGTCAGTCGACTGGTAACTGTCTCAGTTGACCAATACAGGCTGAAACTATTTTTCAGCAGTCGAAAAGTGTCCTAATGATGTAAAACAAGTGTATAATCTTATGGGGATTAATACACTTTATTTATGATCATTAGAGGTCAAAGAATCCAATAATTAGGATATTATTGGATTTCTTTTTGATGTGTAGCAAAGGGGGAGAAGTGTTAGGTTTAAGTGGGAAACTAAACACGTCTTTGCAAGAAATCCTAGGTAAAGGGGAAGCTTAGGTAAAGGGGGAGCATTGTTGCTCATTTATTGGCAAAGGGGGAACCTTGGAGAGGTTCTTAAAAATCCTTTGTATGTTCAATATAGGGGGAGCCTTGGAGAGGTTCTTAAAAAGCCCATTTTGGAAAAAAAAATCCTAACTCTTGGAGAGTTTAGGTATGGGGATGCCTTGTGATAGGATTCATGCATGTTTGCATTGCATATGCATTGGCTGTATAAGTCCAAGATGAAGTCATGGCAACGTAAGTCCAAATATTTATTTAGCATTGTATTTGCTATTTGTTTTCCCTAACTTAAACGGATTGTCAAACATCAAAAAGGGGAGATTGTTGGAGCAATCTATGGTCCGGATTGACCATATGTTTTGATGTTTGGGCAAAGGGTTTAAGTTGGTTCACCCTTGTGTTTGATATGTGTATATGAGTATGCAGATTTGCAGGATACACATAGGCTTAGCTGGACAACTTCGGGTCCGGTGAAGGATGACATGAGGAGACGAGTCGTGGGCTTGTATGCATCCGAGGGACCGTGGACAAAGCAGGACCTCAGGCGTCCGTAGCAACTGGACCAAGCCTAAGTACCTCGGGCATCCGAAGCACCGCGAGGTATTAGGGTCGGGCATCCGTAGCACCCGGACCAAGCCTAAGTACCTTGGGCATCTACAGTACCGCGAGGTATTAGGGTTTTATTTCTTGGTTGGGCGTCCGTAGCACCCGAACCAATAAGTCAGGTTCGTTTCCCTTTTTACTTGTGTTTCTTCTTTCGCTCATTCCTGTCTTGATCTTAATACTGGTTTCCTGTCTGCAGCTCTTTGGCTCGGCCTATGACCTGGCCGTCTGTTTTATAAGCTATATTCGGGCATTGCGACAAGCAGAATTCCGAGTGGAGAGACTGGAGACTCAGCTCTGTCATGCGCAGCTGCTGTCCAACGGGGAGACCCTGAATAGGCTACGGGCCGAGAACTTAGCCCTTCAAGATTATTCGGCCCACTCAGAGGTGCATCTTGAAGAGATCCAAGCGGAACTGGACTCGGCCAATGCGGCAGTTGCTCGGGCTCGACACCGAGTCACCTGCCTGGTGTATACGGAACAAAAGGCCTGGGACCTTGAGAGCTGGGCTCAGGTTGAGCTGGTCAAGGCCAAGGCGGAGCTCCTGGAAGTGTGCCAGTCAACCTCCGTGTTGCGCATCGATCTGACGGCCAAGGAGAAGGAGTTGAGAGCCTGCTCGGGAGAGCTTAAGCAGCTCAGGAAGCAGCACGCCGCCCAGGAGGCGGAGCTGAAGGTGGTCCAGAAGGAGCTGAAGGTACTCTGGACTTATAAGGCAGCTCAGCAGGACTCCCGTAGGGTTTGAGCATCTCAGTTCTGGGGAGTTCAGCGAGCAGTTGTTGGGGAGGCTGCGTTCCCCCTTTTCTTTCTTTTTTGGTAGAGGTCGAGCCTCGTCTTTGTAATAAGACTATTTCGAATGCAAACCTTTTTCATTTCTATGCTTGTGTGTTTTGTGCTTAAGTGTTGGGGGTCCGGGCAAGAGTTCGGATCCTCAGTTCCTTTTGGTGAGGTCGGCTTGAGTAAGCTATCGATGGAGCTAGCCCAAGTGCCCCGACCTCGCTTAAGTTCTGCTACGGAATGGTTTCCGGTGGGGTAACCACTCGGGTGTAGGACCAGTGTCGTCGATAGAGGGGGGTGAATATCGACCGAAAAAAACTTTCGCGGAAACTCGTAAACTTTCGTTCGTTCTGGACAGAGCGTTAGTAGCACAGCGGAAAACAGAAAGAAAGAACGAACAAACACAGTGCACATAGGATTTTTTACTTGGTTCCCAACCCCCCAAGGTCAGTACATCCAAGGCCTAAGCACGGGAACGCCCGTCCACTAATGGTCTCCTTTCCGGACTTTCCGGAGGCGGAGAAACTCATCTTACAGTGCATAAATTACAAACAAAAGAATAGATAAAATACGTGCAGAATTAAATTCAAACCGAACAGACAGATTTGAAACTCGGCCGATCTGGACCTCCGAAGTACTGCGCACTTCCTCCTGGAGCCTCCTGGTCGTAGAGCTTCATCGTCAGCGCTTTGTCGTCACTTGGGAAGCTTAGAATCGTTTCGGAAGTTGTGTTCTGAGCCTTGGGGTCGAAGCCCCTTTTATAGGCTTCATTAGGGCGCCTGTGATCACCGGGGTGCCTCAAAGGGCTTGGTCAAACCTTATCTCCACGCCGAACTCATGGCAGCAGATAAACCTCTTGACCAGGGTGCCTGGACCTCCCAGGCGCCTCAATGAACCCAGTCAAAGCTTATCTCTGCTTCGAACTCGCAGCAGCAGATACAGCTTTCAACCAGGGTGCCTGTATCATCTGGGGCGCCTGAATGGAAGCCTATTTTTCTTCCTTTCACTGAGGCTCCCCAGTTAATGGGGGCGCCTAGCTCCTTTAGGGCACCCCCTTCAATGGAGGCACCTAGCAAGCTGGCTTTCAGCTTCATTGTGTGTTGTTTCCCTGCTTTGTCTTCCATTCTTGGTACCTGCAAGATACACAAATACAAAGAAAACACATATACAACCTTAGTCTTAATGAAATGGTTATGACTTCGGATATTCCCGAAACCCTAGGTCGAACCGACGCAAATTCCCACCCTCGGGAACGCGCCTTCAACCTACTCCTCTCAGGAGACGGTTGCCACCCAGTCCATTCGAGTGGACTTTTACTTAGCCTTCGATACTCTCGGATCTCGAGACGTCCGAACCTCGACCCGTCTTTACTTATGTCCTTAGTCATCGCTCAGCTAAGTTGCTCAATCCCTCGGACCAAGACTTCGTGCCCAAACCCTAGGTCCAGGACTTCAGTGCCCAACCCTCGGCCAGGACTTCGTGCCCAATTCCTCGAACTAGGTCTTCGGTGCCCAACCCTTGGCCAGGACTTCGTGCCCAATTCCTCGAACCAGGTCTTCGATGCTCAGTCCCCGACCAGGACTTCGTACCCAACTTCCGGACAGGACCTAGTTGCCCAGCCCGCGGCCAGGACTTAGCGCCCAATTCAAATCAACCAGGACTTCGTGCCTATGTTAACTAGGACTTTCCTTCACTTTGGTCCAGTTTTCTTGACTACCCTTCCCTTGTTCAATGTATCACTGACTTAAGTATATTGTCAAACTTTGAAATATTTAAAGGAGGATATCATTGATGCAACTTGCACCAACAATCTCCCCCTTTTTGATGTTTGACAATATCTTAAGCTAGATTGGTTGAAAGGGCTAAACCTTGAAAAAATAATCTAAGTTTTGAAAACACATTTTGATCTTTGGGAGAAAAACATTTCTAAGATAAGCTCACTCTCCCCTTTTTGAAAAAGAATTTTTGATTTTCATTGATCCTTTGGGAAGAAACAAAAATTTTCTAACTTAAGCTCTCACTCTCCCCCTTTGTCATACATAAAAAAAATGACCAAAACACTTGCACCAACAATAATAGATTTTCTTTTGAAAGTACTTAGTATAACTTTTGAAATCATAGCAGAGAGCTAGTTTAACAAGAACAATTGCACCAGAAAATTACACCTTGAAAAGTCTTGTGCATAAAAAATATTTTGTATTTTCAGAAAATTTACAAAATTTTCACTTAGAAAAAAAATAATGCCTTGGAAAAAAATTTCTATTGAGAAAGATTTTCAAAAGGATTGCATACTTAAATGATTTTTCCTTAGAAAAATATGCATTTTAAAATATTACTTTGAAAAATATTGTGCAAAACCTTGTACTTTGAAAGATATTAAGCTTGAAAAAGAATGCAAGTACTTTTAAAGGATATTGAGCTTTTTGAAAGATGCAAATACTTTTAAAAGATATTGAGCTTTTTGAAAGATGCAAGTACTTTTAAAATATCTGTATCTTTGAAAAATATAAGTCACTTTGAAAGATAAGTACCTTTTTGAAAAAAAAAATTATGTATTTTTGATAAATATAAGTACTTTTGAAAAATATCATATATTTTTGAAAAACATAAGTACTTTTGAAAAATATGATGTATTTTTGAAAAACATAAGTACTTTGAAAAATATTATGAATTTTTGAAAACATAAGTACTTTGAAAAATTTTATGAATATGAAAAACATAAGTACTTTGAATAATATTATGAATTTTTTAAAAAAGTTACTTGACTTATATTTTGAAAGTACTTAGAAAAATATTATTTTAAAACATAATATTTTACTTGACTTGGTTTCTTTTCCAGTCTTACACAATCCTAGGAACCCTTGTTAACTACAAGGACATTTCCCTAAGTGTCCTGGAAATTCTCCAAACCCAAGTAAATATTATTCAAAAAGTATTTCAAAACAATTTTATAAGCCACAATAATTATGAAAAGTAATATAAAAGTATTTTAAAAGACAACTTACTTATTATTTCAACAGGATTTCAAAACATAGTGCACAAAAATATGTTTTGAAATTTTTAATAACTCTTTTAATTTGACCTCCCCTAAACTTGACCCAGTCCTAGGAAGCTTGTTAACCACAAGTACTCTTCCTCTGAGTCCTTAGGGTTTGGTTCAGACCAAAATGTTAGACCTTGGATGGCTAGAGAGGGGGGTGTGAATAGCCAACACACAAACTTTGGCTTCTTTGAACTCTTTCTGCGATCAGAGTTAGCAGCGGAAGAAAGCAAGCAGAAAGACAGAAACAAATAGAGACAAACCCAAACAGAAAATGACACAAAGATTTACAAAGTTCGGGATAACTTGCCCCTACTCCTTGGTGTACCCGTAAGATGGGCGATCCCTTGATCGTCGGCAGATCAAGCCCGGAAATCCGAATATCACAGTCTCCATCTCGATGGAGAAACCTCTCCACAGAATAGTCTCAAGATGATATGAAATCAAGCACAGAGACAGACAGATAAAAGGCTTACAGAGTGTGAGCACAAAGAATGCACAGAAGGAAACCCTTCACCGAGTTCAACCCAGCACAACTCTCACGCAAGAACTCCCCGCTCTTTGTGTCTGCTTGCTGATGGACTCACAAAGCTCTCCACTGCTTCCAAGTGCTCAAGTTTCAGAGATTCAAAAGATGCTCAAGAGTTTTCTGTTCTCTCTCTGATCGTTCACCAGAACGATCAGACTCCCTGGATCGGTCACCAGACCGATCGACAACCAGGAGTTAGTGTCAACTCCCTGATCGGTCTCTAGACCGATCCAGCTCCGACCAATTCAACCCTAAGTCCAGAGAACAGACTCCCTAGCCTTCTCTGACTTATTCTGGTCCCGGAGAAAGAGCTCACGTGCCCTCTCCGACCAGTACACTCAATGCTCAGTCCCCCGAACCAAGACTTCGTGCCAAGCTTCACTTACTGGGACTTTGTTCAACCTAGCTTCCCTCGCTAGGACTGGCTTCACTCGCTAGGGTTTCCTTCACCAAGCTTCACTCGCTAGGACCCGACTTCACTGACCGGGGTTTCCATCACCCGGCTTCACTCACCAGGACCCGGCTTCAATCACCGGGGTTTCCGTCACCCGGCTTCACTCACTAGGACCCGACTTCACTCACCGGGATTTTCGTCACCCGGCTTCACTCACCGGGACCCGACTTCACTCACCGGGGTTTCGTCACCCAGCTTCACTCACCGGGACCCGGCTTCACTCACCGGGGTTTCCTTCACCCGGCTTCACTCACCAGGACCCGGCTTCACTCACCGGGGTTTATGCCCAGTCCCCGACCAGGACTTAAGCCGAACTTATCTTATTAACCTAAACTTAAATCGGTGTCAACACCAAAACAACAATCATGTCAGACTGCATCAATAATCTCCCCCTTTTTATTGTTTGACAACCCGATTCTAAGTTTAGGTATTAGAAATCAATCGACATCAAATTTCACTATCGCAAGGGAATCAGAGTCCTCCCCCTACAATAGTTATACTCGTAATTACCCTAAACTTAACTAACCAAACTCTCCCCCTTTGTCAAACACCGAAAAGGGTGTAGACTGGTTATTAAGTTTAACACAACTCCCCCTTAAACGAGGGTCTCTCCCAAACCAAACAAGAGATGATTAATTGAGAAGCATATGATAAGCATATGAAAATAAATACAGCAGGATAAGATAGTCATATGCATCATATGAAAATAAACGTGAACAGCAAAATCATAGGATAGTAGTCATACACAGAATCAACAGAATGTCATACACACATAGTCATGGAATCAAAGTACAACAAAAATAATCACTCCTGAGCAGGGGGATCATCAGACTGCATCGGGTCGAATGCAGTATCATCGAGAGGCAGAAAACTCCCCGGAGCAGTGCTGCTGGATGGTGGAAATCTAGGAAATGTCGGCTGTGACGGATGACCCGCCATCCAAGCGCGCCACTCAGCAAACATCGCCTGCTGCTCGGCATGCATCATAGAAACCTCGGACTAGATCACAGTCTGAAACACCTCCTGACTGGTACGCCACCCAGAAATCTCAGACTGGATCGTCTGCTGACCGGCATGTAACAGAGAAACCTCGGACCGGATCTCCTACCGCCAGAGCTCTGACATATGAAACTCATGCTGCATAGTCTGCTCCAGCTCCGCGATCCGCCATCGGAGATCAGGGTCTGCCTCGTACTCGTCCGCTGCTGCAATGGGCGCATTATGATGTCCAGTTGGAGCTGCTGGTACCTGAATGTGTGCTGCCCATGGTAGCTCTCCCAAACTCCTCCCATCCTTCCACTGAAGGCCATGAGGACCGACAATAATGCCAGACTTGGGCGACGTGCGTTTGCCAAGTCTGCAGTCCTGCCGAACCATCGGCACAGTCCTGCCCTTGGACACATCTATACCGACTGACTTAAGCCAGTCAGTAATAATGTGTCTGAAAGGCATGTAAACTGTACGCCGGCTAGGCTCCCTATAGTAGAGAATGGACTGGAAGATACTCTCCACAATGTCAAAATCCAAATGACGATGCATCCCATAAAGCATCAGACAGTGAAAAGGGTGGATCTCTGCAAGGGGTTTTGAAGTAATAGGCAAAAGACAGTTGGTGATGATCTTAAATAAAACATAGTCAGAGGGCAAGAGACGTAGGGCAGCAAAGGTGGGAAAATCAGGCCCTAGCTCATCAAGGCCATCCGGCCTAGGGTGTCCAAAAAAGTATTGGTAGATGGAGTCAGAGGTGACTCTCAAGAATGGAACTGGGAAAGGGGCTGGAATGGTAAGGAAAAGGGGATACATATTAGGCGATCGACGAAAGCCGAGATACTCTGTGAAATTAGAGTAAGTAAAATCTATGTTTGCCTTGGCCACTCGGGTAGTATACGAATGAGTGCCAGTAGTGGGATAAAGATTATTATAAAATTCGGATACTAAGTCAATGTTGACCTCGCGTTCAAGGAAAAAAAATGATTCCAGATTATAGTACTCGATAACCTATCTTACCGAGGGACAATGTTCATATATAAAGGATTTATCAACCGTTCAACAGGGGAGGAGTTTAAAGGTGGTATTGAGAAACTTTTGTTCGAAGAAGGCACTGATACTTTTCAAAAATTCTAATATTTTTCAAAAATTCTAATATTTTTCAAAAAGTACTTATACTTTTCAAAAATTCTAATATTTTTTTAAGTACTTATGCTTTTCAAAAATTCTAATATTTTTTTATGTTATTCACAAATGCTAATATTTTTTTAAACAGTACTTATAATTTTTAAAGAGGCTCAACTTTCTTTCAAAAGTACTTGCATACTTCAAAAGTTCAATCAATTTTTCAAAAAGTACTTGCATATTTCAAAAATTCAATATATTACATATTTTTCAAAGTGACTTGTATTTTTCAAAGATACAGATATTTTAAAAAGTACTTGCATCTTTTAAAAAGTTCAATATCTTTAAAAAGTGCTTGCATTTTTTTTTGCTTAATATCTTTCAAAGTATATCCTTGAGTGCAAGTTAAGTTTTATGCTATGCTTTCAAAATTTATACTAATTATTTTCACAAAGAACCAAATGTTTCCATTGTTGGTGCATGTATTTGTGGTTTTTTTATGTATGACAAAGGGGGAGAGATGCAGCTTAAGTTAGAAATAAATTTTTCTCTCTCTCTTACCAAGGATCATAAAATCAAAATGTTTTTCAAAAAGGGGGGAGAGTGAAAGTTAAGTTAGAAATTTTTTTTCATATTTTTGCCCAGAGGATCAAAATGGAGTTTCAAAACCTAGATCATTTTTTTCATTTGATCCCAAGAGTTAAAATTTAGCCCTTTCAACCATTCTAACTTAAGATATTGTCAAACATCAAAAAGGGGGAGATTGTTGGTGCAAGTTGCAGCAGTGATGCCCTCCTCTAAGTGTTTTAATGTTTGACAAATGCTTAAGTCAGTGATACATTGAACAAGGGAAGGGGAGTTAAGAGAGGAGTAACCAAAGTGAAAGAAAGTCCTAGTAAACCTAGGCAATAAGTCCTGGTTCGAGGAATTGGGCACTAAGTCCTGGCAAAGGGCTGGGCACCGAAGACCTGCTCAGAAGGTGGGCACTAAGTCCTGGTCGAGGACTGGGCAAGAAGACCTGGCCGAGGGTTAGGCACCGAAGACCTGGTTCAAGGAATTGGGCACGAAGACCTGGCCGAGGTTTGGGCACCGAAGTCCTGGACCTAGGGTTTGGGCACGAAATCTTGGTCCGAGGGATTGAGCAACTTAGCTGAGGATGACTAAGGACAGAAGTAGAGACGGGTCGGGGTTCGGACGTCTCGAGATCCGGGAGTATCGGAGGCTAAGCAAAAGTCCACCCGAAGGACTGGGGTGGCAACCATCTCCTGAAAGGAGTAGGTGAAAGGCGCGTTCTCGGGGGTGGGAACATGCGTCGGTTCGACCTAGGGTTTCGTGGAAATTCGAAGTCAGAACCAAGTCCTTAAGGTTAATATTGTGTGTATATTTGCTTTGTATTTGTGTATCTTGCAGGTGCCAAGAACCGGAGACAAAGCAAGCAAAGGCTGGATACCAGCCAAGCCAGGCGCCCCCATCAGTAGGGGCTCCTAGATCAAAGAACAAAAACTAGCATTGGGCTGGAAGCTTTGAAGCCAGGCGCCCACCAGGATCCAGGCGCCCAGGTCAAAGAAGAAAACCAGCAGTTTCGTGAAGAAGGTAGAATAGACTTCCATTCAGGCGCCCGGGATGATACGGGCACCCAAGTTGAAAGCTATATTTACTGTTTCGAGTGCGAAACACAGATAAGCCTTCACTCAGGCACCTGGGAGGTCTAGGGCGCCCTGGTCAAAGGTTTATCAGCTGCGGTGAGTTCTGCGCAGGGATGAGATTTGACCAAGTCCATAGGGGCCCCCCGATGATCACAGGCGCCCGTATGAAGCAACCCTGATCGGTCGACCTGACCGATCAGGAACAGCCTGATCGGTCAGTGGACCGATCAGGTCCAACACAAAGCCTTTCGGTGGACTTCTTACAGAAATTTCTTGATCGGTCACCATGACCGATCAGGGAGGTCCCTGATCTGTCTCAGGATCGATCAGGGAACCGAACAGAACTGAGCAGAAAGGTTCTATGAGCTTGCTGATCGGTCTGTGGACTGATCAGCCCAACTCCTCATCGGTCGGTGGACCGATCAGATTTCAGAAATTATCTGATATTATTCAGAAACTTTTGTTTCAAACCTCCTTTCAAAATGGCACCTCCCTAGGTGACTCAACCATCACTAGGCCACACCGGTGTACCTCCGGTGACTCTTGGCCTACAAACTCAACCCTCTTAACCTTAGACACCTTGTCTTTGGTTAAGTCATTTCTTTTTTCCATTAAATGGCACCCCTTTGCCATTTTTACCCTACCCCTTCTTGCCATAATCATATGCTACCCTAGCACATTTCTTTCCTTTGGCATGGGAGTTCTTAGATCGGTATCCCAACCCCGATTTATCATTGGTGCGGTTTAAACCACCCAACACCATATCTAAACCCTTAGATCCAATAGTGAATCTCTCTAGGGTTTTCTCTAGCCTATCATGCTTTTCCCTTAAAGCTTGATTTTCCCTTTCTAGGTTCCTAAACCTAGAATCCATATGTCCACTTTGGACATTTCTAGACCTACCCTCCTTTCTAGGCACATTTCTTCCCTTCTTAGAATTAGTGTCATGATCCTTAGATACAAAGGTCCTAGGTCTATCATGATGCATGTTTTTGTTAAGGTTTTAACCTACCTTGTTATCCCTATTCCTAACATTATATTTGAAACCATGATTATGCACAAGTAATCAATTTTCATGTATTCTAGCATGCATGGATGAATGATTTGCATTATCTTTAACATTCATGGAGAAATTTAAATTTGAATTGCATTTAAATTTAAGGTTAGAAATTACCTTCCTTACCTTTTGAGTCCCTCCATGTTGTGAGCTTTGTCTCTTCCTTTCCTCTTTTTCCCATCTTCTTAGATGCTCCATCTTCTTGAATTCTTTACTCCTTGGGCACCTCGTGTGGTAGTGTCCTAGCTCTCCACACGTGAAGCATCTAATTCTCTTCTTCTTATCTTGGGCTTCTCCATTCCTACAACTCATATTAGATTTAAATTGAAAGGACTTGGGTTTAAGAATTACCTCCTCTTTACCTTTTGGGCACTTATCCTTATAGTGCCCCTTTTCATTGCACCCAAAGCATGTGATTTGCTCTTTCTTCTTTGCTTTGGTGGAGGTGGAGGCTAGGTTGACTTCTTCAACCTTGGAAGAGGTGGATGCTTTCTCTTGATCCGGGATTGATGAGGGTCTCTCCTCCCTCTCAATTTTTGAAATTGATGCTTCCTCATCTTCTCTTGAAGTGGATGCCCTATCACTTTCTTCTTCTCCTTTACTTGAGGATGTGGACGCTTCTTCCTCTTCGGATGTTGACACTTCCGTTTCTTTTTCTTTTTCTTGGTCGCAGTCATACGAAGGTGGAATCCAGATATCCCATCCTAGTGGACCCTCTCCTTCCATGTTCTTCCTCTAGCGTGTGCTCCCTCGGCAGTTAGTCTGATCAAGAGCGGTCATTCGCTCTGATACCAACTGTAATGATCGATGTCGTACGCTAGAGGGGGGTGAATAGCGTTTCGCCAAATTCTTGTTCCTACACGGTTAGTTTGCACAGCGGAAATAATAGTAAAACAATAATAAAATCACTAACCAATGCTAACACGGCGATTTTAGTTGGTATCCACCCCGGTCGGGTGACTAATCCAACAATCCGTCGGTGGATCAATCCCCGGATAACCTCCGGCTAGAACTCGTCGCTCCTTGTAGGTGGAGAAACCTTGCCACAACACCAAGGACACTTCCTGAGTATACAAGACTACTAACTTGCCCTATCCAAGCAAGTTTCGTCAAGAAACTCAGCCACCACGAAGTCCTCTTTAAATAGGACTCGAGGCTGATTTCTCGCTACCAGTGGACTGCCCCCAGGGCAGTCGACTGGTGCCAGCTAAATCCGACCGTTGCAACCCCCAACGTTCGAATTTTAGCCAACTCACCAGTCGCTACCAGTCGACTGCCCCCAGGGCAGTCGACTGGTCCCAAGGCTGAGACCTTTCTGTGAGTTCCATCAGTCGACTGCCACCAGGCCAGTCGACTGGTCTACTCACCCACCTAAGGTTACCCTTCCTGAGCACATTTCACTCCGCACTCAAATCCTAGAATTTCCCGAGTACAATCACACTGCACTCGTACCCTCACGACTCGACTGACTCCTCATCCACAGCCTCGACTGTTGCCTTCGCGCCCTCTTCATCTTCGGCTCCCGTCCCTCGGATGCACGCAAGCCTCCAGCTTGCCTCCATGCCATCCTTCACGCATGCCTCGAAGTCCGTGCCCATCAGCTCATCGTCCCTGCTCACCAAGGTCCCTCGGATGCGCACGCAAGCCTCCATCTTGCCTTCATGCCATCCTTCACCGTACCGAGGTCGTCCCGTCAAGTCCATATGTGTAACCTGTACAACCTGCACACTCAACATACACATATAAGTACACAAGGGTAAACCTAACTTAAACCCTTTGCCCAAACATCAAAACCTATGGTCACTCCGGACCATCTTAGGGTCGATTGCTCCAACAATCTCCCCCTTTTTGATGTTTGGCAATCCGTTTAAGTTAGGGAAAGCAAGACAGTAGTCAATGGCAAAAATAATGCATATGCAATCCAAACCTGGATCCTATCCCGAGGCATCCTACACCTAACCCTCCAAGTTAGGAATTTTCCCAAGAACGGGCTTTTTAAAGCTTTTCCCAAGCTCCCCCTGCACTGGACTTACAAAGGCTTTTTAAGAACCTCTTCAAGGTTCCCCTTACGCCAAGAACGGAGCAACCATGCTCCCCCTTAATCTTAGCTCCCCATAAACCTAGGGTTTCTAGCAAAGGAGTGTTTGGTTTCCCAACTTAAACCCAACACTTCTCCCCCTTTGCCTAACATCAAAAAGAACCCAACAATATCCCAATTATTGGTTCTTTCAATCCCCAATGACCATAAACAATGTGTACTAGCCCCCCATACACTTATTTTGCACCATTTGGACCCCAAACTAGCTGCTGATACAAAAATCAGCCTTGACCAGTCGACTGCCAAAATGGCAATCGACTGATACTCTGAAAGTCTGAAATTTCAGCATTTCTGACGAAATTCAGAAATGCGCCAAAAATTTCACAAATCTCTAAAAATTCCCAAATTTTGTGGAGAGGTTTGTGGTACCCATATCTACTTGGGAAAAATACATTCCAAAATGTATCTATCACCATTCCCAAGTTTGACACAAAACCCAAAACTAGCCAAAAACTTCAATCAAACCTTGACCTAAAGTCCTAGTTTTGGTTTCCTCTTGATGTATTTACCCATGCCACCCCACAATGCATCCCTAGCATTGATTTCATGGCAATAACACATCAAAAACCAATTTTCATGCACTATGACCCCAATGTCATATTTTCATGCATGAAACTTAACAACACCATGTCAAAACACAAGAATTGAGACTCAAGTCCGTCTCCAATTCTTTTGCCACATTCCATGGTCCATCTAGACCTTTAGGAGCACCCCTCCCAACGTCCATTCACCATATATCCCAAAGGTTCCTAGAGCTCCCCCTAGAGCTCTTAGCCCTAGCCACCTCCCTAGGTGACTCAACCATCACTAGGTCACACCGGTGTACCTCCGGTGACTCTTGGCCTACAAACTCAACCCTCTTAACCTTAGACACCTTGTCTTTGGTTAAGTCATTTCTTTTTCCATTAAATGGCACCCCTTTGCCATTTTTGCCCTCCCCCTTCTTGCCATAATCATATGCTACCCTAGCA
Organism: Boesenbergia rotunda; assembly: GCA_024364735.1. NCBI lineage: Eukaryota > Viridiplantae > Streptophyta > Magnoliopsida > Zingiberales > Zingiberaceae > Boesenbergia > Boesenbergia rotunda. The sequence continues at coordinate 112,830 of JAGFNQ010008403.1, read as the reverse complement.
TATTTCTTTCCCTTAGCATGGGAGTTCTTAGATCAGTATCCCAACCCCCGATCTATCATTGGTGCGGTTTAAACCACCCAACACCATATCTAAACCCTTAGATCCAATAGTGAATCTCTCTAGGGTTTTCTCTAACCTATCAAGCTTTTCCCTTAAAGCTTGATTTTCCCTTTCTAGGTTCCTAAACCTAGAATCCATATGTCCACTTTGGACATTTCTAAACCTACCCTCCTTTCTAGGCACATTCCTTCCCTTCTTGGAATTAGTGCCATGATCCTTAGATACAAAGGTCCTAGGTCTATCATGATGCATGCTTTTGTTAAGGTTTTGACCTACCTTGTTATCCCTATTCCTAACATTATATTTGAAACCATGATTATGCACAAGTAAGCAATTTTCATGTATTCTAGCATGCATGGATGAATGATTTGCATTATCTTTAACATTCATGGAGGAATTTAAATTTGAATTGCATTTAAATTTAAGGTTAGGAATTACCTTCCTTACCTTTTGAGTCCCTCCATGTTGTGAGCTTTGCCTCTTCCTTTCCTCTTTTTCCCATCTTCTTAGATGCTCCATCTTCTTGAATTCTTTACTCCTTGGACACCTCGTGTGGTAGTGTCCTAGCTCTCCACACGTGAAGCATCTAATTCTCTTCTTCTTGGCTTGGGCTTCTCCATTCCTACAACCCATATTAGATTTAAATTGAAAGGACTTGGGTTTAGGAATTACCTCCTCTTTACCTTTTGGGCACTTATCCTTATAGTGCCCCTTTTCATTGCACCCAAAGCATGTGATGTGCTCTTTCTTCTTTGCTTTGGTGGAGATGGAGGCTAGATTGACTTCTTCAACCTTGGAAGAGGTGGATGCTTTCTCTTGATCCGGGATTGATGAGGGTCTCTTCTCCCTCTCAATTTTTGAAATTGATGCTTCCTCATCTTCTCTTGAAGTGGATGCCCTATCACTTTCTTCTTCTCCTTTACTTGAGGATGTGGACGCTTCTTCCTCTTCGGATGTTGACACTTCCGTTTCTTTTTCTTTTTCTTTTTCTTGGTCCACTGAATCCATTTCCTTTGGCTCTTCTTCTGCTTGTGTAGGGTTTTCATGGAATGCCACTAGCTTGCTCCACAATTCCTTAGCATCCCTATACTCACCAATCCTATCCAAAATGTCATTAGGTATCAAATTGATTAACATTTCGATTATCTTGTTATTGACTTCGGATTGATAAATTTGCTCACCGGTCCACTTTTTCTTCTTAAGAGTCCTTCCTTTCTTGTCCTTGGGAGACTCGAAGCCTATTTTTATACACATCCAATCTTCAATATTAGTCATTAGAAAATATGACATTTTACCTTTCCAATATGCGAAATCGTCGCGGTCATACGAAGGTGGAATCCGGATATCCCATCCTAGTGGACCCTCTCCTTCCATGTTCTTCCTCTAGCGTGTGCTCCCTCGGCAGTTAGTCCGATCAAGAGCGGTCCTTCGCTCTGATACCAACTGTAATGATCGATGTCGTACGCTAGAGGGGGGTGAATAGCGTTTCGCCGAATTCTTGTTCCTACACGGTTAGTTTGCACAGCGGAAATAATAGTAAAACAATAATAAAATCACTAACCAATGCTAACACGGCGATTTTAGTTGGTATCCACCCCGGTCGGGTGACTAATCCAACAATCCGTCGGTGGATCAATCCCCGGATAACCTCCGGCTAGAACTCGTCGCTCCTTGTAGGTGGAGAAACCTTGCCACAACACCAAGGACACTTCCTGAGTATACAAGACTACTAACTTGCCCTATCCAAGCAAGTTTCGTCAAGAAACTCAGCCACCACGAAGTCCTCTTTAAATAGGACTCGAGGCTGATTTCTCGCTACCAGTGGACTGCCCCCAGGGCAGTCGACTGGTGCCAGCTAAATCCGACCGTTGCAACCCCCAACGTTCGAATTTTAGCCAACTCACCAGTCGCTACCAGTCGACTGCCCCAGGGCAGTCGACTGGTCCCAAGGCTGAGACCTTTCTGTGAGTTCCATCAGTCGACTGCCACCAGGCCAGTCGACTGGTCTACTCACCCCCCTAAGGTTACCCTTCCTGAGCACATTTCACTCCGCACTTAAATCCTAGGATTTCCTGAGTACAATCACACTGCACTCGTACCCTCACGACTCGACTGACTCCTCATCCGCAGCCTCGACTGTTGCCTTCGCGCCCTCTTCATCTTTGGCTCCCATCCCTCGGATGCACGCAAGCCTCCAGCTTGCCTCCATGCCATCCTTCACGCATGCCTCGAAGTCCGTGCCCATCAGCTCATCGTCCCTGCTCACCAAGGTCCCTCGGATGCGCACGCAAGCCTCCATCTTGCCTTCATGCCATCCTTCACCGTACCGAGGTCGTCCCGTCAAGTCCATATGTGTAACCTGTACAACCTGCACACTCAACATACACATATAAGTACACAAGGGTAAACCTAACTTAAACCCTTTGCCCAAACATCAAAACCTATGGTCACTCCGGACCATCTTAGGGTCGATTGCTCCAACAATCTCCCCCTTTTTGATGTTTGGCAATCCGTTTAAGTTAGGGAAAGCAAGACAGTAGTCAATGGCAAAAATAATGCATATGCAATCCAAACCTGGATCCTATCCCGAGGCATCCTACACCTAACCCTCCAAGCTCCCCCTGCACTGGACTTACAAAGGCTTTTTAAGAACCTCTTCAAGGTTCCCCTTACGCCAAGAACGGAGCAACCATGCTCCCCCTTAATCTTAGCTCCCCATAACCTAGGGTTTCTAGCAAAGGAGTGTTTGGTTTCCCAACTTAAACCCAACACTTCTCCCCCTTTGCCTAACATCAAAAAGAACCCAACAATATCCCAATTATTGGTTCTTTCAATCCCCAATGACCATAAACAATGTGTACTAGCCCCCCATACACTTATTTTGCACCATTTGGACCCCAAACTAGCTGCTGATACAAAAATCAGCCTTGACCAGTCGACTGCCAAAATGGCAATCGACTGATACTCTGAAAGTCTGAAATTTCAGCATTTCTGACGAAATTCAGAAATGCGCCAAAAATTTCACAAATCTCTAAAAATTTCCAAATTTTGTGGAGAGGTTTGTGGTACCCATATCTACTTGGGAAAAATACATTCCAAAATGTATCTATCACCATTCCCAAGTTTGACACAAAACCCAAAACTAGCCAAAAACTTCAATCAAACCTTGACCTAAAGTCCTAGTTTTGGTTTCCTCTTGATGTATTTACCCATGCCACCCCACAATGCATCCCTAGCATTGATTTTCATGGCAATAACACATCAAAAACCAATTTTCATGCACTATGACCCCAATGTCATATTTTCATGCATGAAACTTAACAACACCATGTCAAAACACAAGAATTGAGACTCAAGTCCGTCTCCAATTCTTTTGCCACATTCCATGGTCCATCTAGACCTTTAGGAGCACCCCTCCCAACGTCCATTCACCATATATCCCAAAGGTTCCTAGAGCTCCCCCTAGAGCTCTTAGCCCTAGCCACCTCCCTAGGTGACTCAACCATCACTAGGTCACACCGGTGTACCTCCGGTGACTCTTGGCCTACAAACTCAACCCTCTTAACCTTAGACACCTTGTCTTTGGTTAAGTCATTTCTTTTTCCATTAAATGGCACCCCTTTGCCATTTTTGCCCTCCCCCTTCTTGCCATAATCATATGCTACCCTAGCATATTTCTTTCCCTTGCATGGGAGTTCTTAGATCAGTATCCCAACCCCGATCTATCATTGGTGCGGTTTAAACCACCCAACACCATATCTAAACCCTTAGATCCAATAGTGAATCTCTCTAGGGTTTTCTCTAACCTATCAAGCTTTTCCCTTAAAGCTTGATTTTCCCTTTCTAGGTTCCTAAACCTAGAATCCATATGTCCACTTTGGACATTTCTAAACCTACCCTCCTTTCTAGGCACATTCCTTCCCTTCTTGGAATTAGTGCCATGATCCTTAGATACAAAGGTCCTAGGTCTATCATGATGCATGCTTTTGTTAAGGTTTTGACCTACCTTGTTATCCCTATTCCTAACATTATATTTGAAACCATGATTATGCACAAGTAAGCAATTTTCATGTATTCTAGCATGCATGGATGAATGATTTGCATTATCTTTAACATTCATGGAGGAATTTAAATTTGAATTGCATTTAAATTTAAGGTTAGGAATTACCTTCCTTACCTTTTGAGTCCCTCCATGTTGTGAGCTTTGCCTCTTCCTTTCCTCTTTTTCCCATCTTCTTAGATGCTCCATCTTCTTGAATTCTTTACTCCTTGGACACCTCGTGTGGTAGTGTCCTAGCTCTCCACACGTGAAGCATCTAATTCTCTTCTTCTTGGCTTGGGCTTCTCCATTCCTACAACCCATATTAGATTTAAATTGAAAGGACTTGGGTTTAGAATTACCTCCTCTTTACCTTTTGGGCACTTATCCTTATAGTGCCCCTTTTCATTGCACCCAAAGCATGTGATGTGCTCTTTCTTCTTTGCTTTGGTGGAGATGGAGGCTAGATTGACTTCTTCAACCTTGGAAGAGGTGGATGCTTTCTCTTGATCCAGGATTGATGAGGGTCTCTCTCCCTCTCAATTTTTGAAATTGATGCTTCCTCATCTTCTCTTGAAGTGGATGCCCTATCACTTTCTTCTTCTCCTTTACTTGAGGATGTGGACGCTTCTTCCTCTTCGGATGTTGACACTTCCGTTTCTTTTTCTTTTTTTTTCTTGGTCCACTGAATCCATTTCCTTTGGCTCTTCTTCTGCTTGTGTAGGGTTTTCATGGAATGCACTAGCTTGCTCCACAATTCCTTAGCATCCCTATACTCACCAATCCTATCCAAAATGTCATTAGGTATCAAATTGATTAACATTTCGATTATCTTGTTATTGACTTCGGATTGATAAATTTGCTCACCGGTCCACTTTTCTTCTTAAGAGTCCTTCATTTCTTGTCCTTGGGAGACTCGAAGCCTATTTTTATACACATCCAATCTTCAATATTAGTCATTAGAAAATATGACATTTTACCTTTCCAATATGCGAAATCGTCGCGGTCATACGAAGGTGGAATCCGGATATCCCATCCTAGTGGACCCTCTCCTTCCATGTTCTTCCTCTAGCGTGTGCTCCCTCGGCGGTTAGTCCGATCAAGAGCGGTCCTTCGCTCTGATACCAACTGTAATGATCGATGTCGTACGCTAGAGGGGGGTGAATAGCGTTTCGCCGAATTCTTGTTCCTACACGGTTAGTTTGCACAACGGAAATAATAGTAAAACAATAATAAAATCACTAACCAATGCTAACACGGCGATTTTAGTTGGTATCCACCCCGGTCGGGTGACTAATCCAACAATTCATCGATGGATCAATCCCCGGATAACCTCCGGCTAGAACTCGTCGCTCCTTGTAGGTGGAGAAACCTTGCCACAACACCAAGGACACTTCCTGAGTATACAAGACTACTAACTTGCCCTATCCAAGCAAGTTTCGTCAAGAAACTCAGCCACCACGAAGTCCTCTTTAAATAGGACTCGGGGCTGATTTCTCGCTACCAGTCGACTGCCCCCAGGGCAGTCGACTGGTGCCAGTTAAATCCGACCGTTGCAACCCCCAACATTTGAATTTTAGCCAACTCACCAGTCGCTACTAGTCGACTGCCCCAGGGCAGTCGACTGGTCCCAAGGCTGAGACCTTTCTGTGAGTTCCATCAGTCGACTGCCACCAGGCCAGTCGACTGGTCTACTCACCCACCTAAGGTTACCCTTCCTGAGCACATTTCACTCCGCACTCAAACCCTAGGATTTCCCGAGTACAATCACACTGCACTCGTACCCTCACGACTCGACTGACTCCTCATCCGCAGCCTCGACTGTTGCCTTCGCGCCCTCTTCATCTTCGGCTCCCGTCCCTCGGATGCACGCAAGCCTCCAGCTTGCCTCCATGCCATCCTTCACGCATGCCTCGAAGTCCGCGCCCATCAGCTCATCGTCCCTGCTCACCAAGGTCCCTCGGATGCGCACGCAAGCCTCCAGCTTGCCTCCATGCCATCCTTCACCGTACCGAGGCCGTCCCGTCAAGTCCATATGTGTAACCTGTACAACCTGCACACTCAACATACACATATAAGTACACAAGGGTAAACCTAACATAAACTTTTTGCCCAAACATCAAAACCTATGGTCACTCCGGACCATCTTAGGGTCGATTGCTCCAACAATCTCCCCCTTTTTGATGTTTGGCAATCCGTTTAAGTTAGGGAAAGCAAGACAGTAGTCAATGGTAAAAATAATGCATATGCAATGCAAACCTGGATCCTATCCCAAGGCATCCTACACCTAACCCTCCAAGTTAGGAATTTTCCCAAGAACGGGCTTTTTAAAGCTTTTCCCAAGCTCCCCCTGCACTGGACTTACAAAGGCTTTTTAAGAACCTCTCCAAGTTCCCCTTACGCCAAGAACGGAGTAACCATGCTCCCCCTTAATCTTAGCTCCCCATAAACCTAGGGTTTCTAGCAAAGGAGTGTTTGGTTTCCCAACTTAAACCCAACACTTCTCCCCCTTTGCCTAACATCAAAAAGAACTCAACAATATCCCAATTATTGGTTCTTTCAATCCCCAATGACCATAAACAATGTGTACTAGCCCCCCATACACTTATTTTGCACCATTTGGACCCCAAACTAGCTACTGATACAAAAATCAGCCTTGACCAGTCGACTGCCAAAATGGCAGTCGACTGATACTCTGAAAGTCTGAAATTTCAGCATTTCTGACGAAATTCAGAAATGCGCTAAAAATTTCACAAATCTCCAAAAATTTCCAAATTTTGTGGAGAGGTTTGTGGTACCCATATCTACTTGGGAAAAATACATTCCAAAATGTATCTATCACCATTCCCAAGTTTGACACAAAACCCAAAACTAGCCAAAAACTTCAATCAAACCTTGACCTAAAGTCCTAGTTTTGGTTTCCTCTTGATGTCTTTGCCCATGCCACCCCACAATGCATCCCTAGCATTGATTTTCATGGCAATAACACATCAAAAACCAATTTTCATGCACTATGACCCCAATGTCATATTTTCATGCATGAAACTTAACAACACCATGTCAAAACACAAGAATTGAGACTCAAGTCCGTCTCCAATTCTTTTGCCACATTCCATGGTCCATCTAGATCTTTAGGAGAACCCCTCCCAAAGTCCATTCACCATATATCCCAAAGGCTCCTAGAGCTCCCCCTAGAGCTCTTAGCCCTAGCCATCTCCCTAGGTGACTCAACCATCACTAGGCCACACCGGTGTACCTCCGGTGACTCTTGGCCTACAAACTCAACCCTCTTAACCTTAGACACCTTGTCTTCGGTTAAGTCATTTCTTTTTCCATTAAATGGCACCCCTTTGCCATTTTTGCCCTCCCCCTTCTTGCCATAATCATATGCTACCCTAGCATATTTCTTTCCCTTGGCATGGGAGTTCTTAGATCGGTATCCCAACCCCGATCTATCATTGGTGCGGTTTAAACCACCCAACACCATATCTAAACCCTTAGATCCAATAGTGAATCTCTCTAGGGTTTTCTCTAACCTATCAAGCTTTTCCCTTAAAGCTTGATTTTCCCTTTCTAGGTTCCTAAACCTAGAATCCATATGTCCACTTTGGACATTTCTAAATCTACCCTCCTTTCTAGGCACATTCCTTCCCTTCTTGGAATTAGTGTCATGATCCTTAGATACAAAGGTCCTAGGTCTATCATGATGCATGCTTTTGTTAAGGTTTTGACCTACCTTGTTATCCCTATTCCTAACATTATATTTGAAACCATGATTATGCACAAGTAAGCAATTTTCATGTATTCTAGCATGCATGGATGAATGATTTGCATTATCTTTAACATTCATGGAGGAATTTAAATTTGAATTGCATTTAAATTTAAGGTTAGGAATTACCTTCCTTACCTTTTGAGTCCCTCCATGTTGTGAGCTTTGCCTCTTCTTTTCCTCTTTTTCCCATCTTCTTAGATGCTCCATCTTCTTGAATTCTTTACTCCTTGGACACCTCGTGTGGTAGTGTCCTAGCTCTCCACACGTGAAGCATCTAATTCTCTTCTTCTTGCTTGGGCTTCTCCATTCCTACAACCCATATTAGATTTAAATTGAAAGGACTTGGGTTTAGGAATTACCTCCTCTTTACCTTTTGGGCACTTATCCTTATAGTGCCCCTTTTCATTGCACCCAAAGCATGTGATGTGCTCTTTCTTCTTTGCTTTGGTGGAGATGGAGGCTAGTTGACTTCTTCAACCTTGGAAGAGGTGGATGCTTTCTCTTGATCCGGGATTGATGAGGGTCTCTTCTCCCTCTCAATTTTTGAAATTGATGCTTCCTCATCTTCTCTTGAAGTGGATGCCCTATCACTTTCTTCTTCTCCTTTACTTGAGGATGTGGACGCTTCTTCCTCTTCGGATGTTGACACTTCCGTTTCTTTTTCTTTTCTTTTTCTTGGTCCACTGAATCCATTTCCTTTGGCTCTTCTTCTGCTTGTGTAGGGTTTTCATGGAATGCCACTAGCTTGCTCCACAATTCCTTAGCATCCCTATACTCACCAATCCTATCCAAAATGTCATTAGGTATCAAATTGATTAACATTTCGATTATCTTGTTATTGACTTCGGATTGATAAATTTGCTCACCGGTCCACTTTTCTTCTTAAGAGTCCTTCCTTTCTTGTCCTTGGGAGACTCGAAGCCTATTTTTATACACATCCAATCTTCAATATTAGTCATTAGAAAATATGACATTTTACCTTTCCAATATGCGAAATCGTCGCGGTCATACGAAGGTGGAATCCGGATATCCCATCCTAGTGGACCCTCTCCTTCCATGTTCTTCCTCTAGCGTGTGCTCCCTCGGCAGTTAGTCCGATCAAGAGCGGTCCTTCGCTCTGATACCAACTGTAATGATCGATGTCGTACGCTAGAGGGGGGTGAATAGCGTTTCGCCAATTCTTGTTCCTACACGGTTAGTTTGCACAGCGGAAATAATAGTAAAACAATAATAAAATCACTAACCAATGCTAACACGGCGATTTTAGTTGGTATCCACCCCGGTCGGGTGACTAATCCAACAATCCGTCGGTGGATCAATCCCCGGATAACCTCCGGCTAGAACTCGTCGCTCCTTGTAGGTGGAGAAACCTTGCCACAACACCAAGGACACTTCCTGAGTATACAAGACTACTAACTTGCCCTATCCAAGCAAGTTTCGTCAAGAAACTCAGCCACCACGAAGTCCTCTTTAAATAGGACTCGAGGCTGATTTCTCGCTACCAGTGGACTGCCCCCAGGGCAGTCGACTGGTGCCAGCTAAATCCGACCGTTGCAACCCCCAACGTTCGAATTTTAGCCAACTCACCAGTCGCTACCAGTCGACTGCCCCCAGGGCAGTCGACTGGTCCCAAGGCTGAGACCTTTCTGTGAGTTCCATCAGTCGACTGCCACCAGGCCAGTCGACTGGTCTACTCACCCACCTAAGGTTACCCTTCCTGAGCACATTTCACTCCGCACTCAAACCCTAGGATTTCCCGAGTACAATCACACTGCACTCGTACCCTCATGACTCGACTAACTCCTCATCCGCAGCCTCGACTGTTGCCTTCGCGCCCTCTTCATCTTCGGCTCCCGTCCCTCGGATGCACGCAAGCCTCCAGCTTGCCTCCATGCCATCCTTCACGCATGCCTCGAAGTCCGCGCCCATCAGCTAATCGTCCCTGCTCACCAAGGTCCCTCGGATGCGCACGCAAGCCTCCAGCTTGCCTCCATGCCATCCTTCACCGTACCGAAGCCGTCCCGTCAAGTCCATATGTGTAACCTGTACAATCTGCACAATCAACATACACATATAAGTACACAAGGGTAAACCTAACTTAAACCCTTTGCCCAAACATCAAAACCTATGGTTACTCCGGACCATCTTAGGGCCGATTGCTCCAACTGGCCACGACAAAGGGAGAGAACCATGTTTTTGGTTCAATTTAAAAATAAACCAAGTGTGGTTTGTTTTATAAAATTATGGATGATATAAATTTTTATATAATAAACCAAGGTTTGGTTTATTTTTCATGGAAATTAAAATGAACCATGGATTCGTTTATTTTATAAAATCAATCATGGATTGATTTACCATGATAAGAAAATTTATTCCATAGGAGAGAAGATTTTTATCATGAATTAAAATATGATTTTAACCATGATATAAAATCAAACTTGGCATGATGGAATAAGTTATTCCATATTTGAGAGGCTTGATGGTTGAGAGGCCACTATATAAAGGACCCAAGACAAGGCTTGGGTGTGAATTGTAGAGATGAAGGCATAGGCTCTCTCCCTCTCTTTCTCTCCTTCTCTTCTCCCCTTCTTGCCGTGCGCCAACCAGCCTCTTCTTTTGCTTCGCCGGAATTTTGATTCCGGCCATCCTTTTGTGGTTAGTCTTCCGACTTCTCTCTTGATTTTTCTCGTCGCGTTCTCGGAGAATCTAGTAGTTCTCGAGAACACAAAACTCGTGGCTTTGCGAAGTCATCCCGAAGATACTCGGCGTGGACGCGAATAGAGGCGGAGCTTCCAAGGGACGCTTACGGTTGGATCTCATCCCTTTCTTCGAGTTACGCGAGGTAATATGTAAATTAGTTTACGATTCTGCAAAATTTCAAATATATGATCATGTTTACACAAGATAAAATTGCATGCTTAGATGAGTGGTTAAATGATTTAGAGAAATTATTTATGCTAAACCTTCCGATACACGTAATTAATTTTGAAATTACGAACCCGCATCCATGTCAACATGCACCCGGTCCCAACAGTGGTATCAGAGCCAAGATTTGTGTTCGACATAATCATATAATTGTTTTGCGGAAAGCTTTATGATGATCTCAATTTTGGAAAAATTTTCAATTATGGAAACTTTCCAATTATGGTAAATTTTCGATTTAGAAATTTCAAAGTTTGGAAATCCTCATGAAATTTCGCAAACTTTTGAAATATCTCTGTTTCTGAAACTTTATGATAATTGTGGAAACTTTTCATTTTTGGAAATTTCCTATTTTGGAAATTTTCCAATTTTGGAAAAAACGTAATTAAGTTTTCTTTGTACCAGAAACTTACAATTATTCTGAAAACCTTTTATTTTTGGAAACTTTCCATTTATGGAAAGCTCACAATTTTGGGCACTTTCTTTCAAGAATGTCTAGACAAATTATAGGAATATTAATTGGCATTTAAATTTATAATTGGAAATTAAATTATTTACAAAATTCTTTATTTTGGATTGAGCCTCGGGGAGCCGTCCAATTTAAAGTTAGTTGTTATAATTAAATTTCCTAAATTGAATTTAAATTGTCAAATGTTTAATTTGGATTGAGCCTCGGGGAGCCATCCAAATTAAGTTATTGATATTAATTTTCCATAAATAAAATATGTGATCAAATCTTGGAAATTTTTAAGGTGATTCTCAAACGATAATTTTCTTATTTGATTTATGAGGTGATGCTCTTACATATTATTGTCTCCAAAATTAATTAGGAAAATTGTTTCCTATAGAGTATATTTCCTTAAATAAGATTTTCATGAAAATAATATGTGGTTGAATTAAGGAAATCTGTCTCTTAATTTAATAAGATTTGATTTAGAGAAATCAAAGTCTTAAACATATTATTTCCGAAATTAATTATGCTAATTCAGGAAATTGTTTCCCAAAATAATTCCTTGAATAAAGTATGAAATTAGAATTAGGAAATCCGGTTCCTAATTCAATTAATGAGACTTGATAAATTAAGTCACATACATACTTTATTAAGGAAATCGTTAGAACATGACATAATTATATGTCATGAATGTGCATAAAAGAAAAGGATGAGACCCAAAACCCCTTACAAAATATTAAGGCAAACACCTTCCATTAATATGGTTAGAACCGGAGTTTTGTTTCTCGTTTGGGTTGATGGACACATCCATGCCCGGCTTGAACCTCAACATGTTCAAACCATGGAATTAGTTTATGATTAATATAGTTGGAGTCAGTGGTCAATCCTTAGTTTTGGTTGTTGGACACATCCAAGCCTGACTAAACGATTGAATGAGCTCCAACCATATTGAAACTATTTCTTGATTAATGGGTCAGCCTTAAGCTTGGAGCATCGATTTGTTGTGCCACAGCCAAGGTCGATGTAAAGAGAGGTGCAGTTGGGTGCTATGTATATTGTTGCATACTTGTTAATAAGTTAACAACCCAATGATTTATGCAAACATTCAATTAGTTGATAGCATAATGTGATAGTTACATATGTATAATATGTAATCGGTATAATTACCTACCTTCATAGCTAAGAATAACTTGATGGACTCTAGCCATGGTTGTTCTTATCTATGGTTGGATATCAACCTATTTGGAGATGTTCCTACGATCTCCCGAATTGATAAAAAGGGTTATTCAATTCGAAAAATAAATAGGATTTAATTAATGTATATTGATGCATTCTTTATCATTCTCATCACATAACCTCAATTTGTATTTCTAGGATAATCACCTGATCATGTCTTCTCTAAATTTGCGTTTCATTTTGGACACCAATAAGCTGACTGGGCCAAACTTCATGGACTGACTTCGAAACCTGAGGATAGTTCTCAAGGCAGAAAAGCTTGCTTATGTCCTTGAAGAACAACTTCCCAACCATCCTCCTGAAGATGCAACTCCAGACCAGTTAGTGGCCTATTAGAAACATGTGGCCGATTCTGAACTTGCGAGTTGCATCATGCTGGCCGCTATGGTACCTGAGCTACAAAAGCAGCATGAGCATATGGATGCTCATACCATCGTCTTCCATCTTCATGAGCTGTTTGACGAGCAGACGAGATCCGAAAGGTTTGAGGTCTCCAGACTCCTCTTCACCTCTAAGATGCAGGAAGGCACTTCTGTTTCACAGTTTGTGTTGAAGATGTTGGGGTACATTGAGCGACTAGGCACACTCGGATTTGCAATGGATCACGAACTAAGTATTGACTTAATTCTGCATTGTTTGCCCAAGAGTTACTCACAGTTTGTGATGAACTATCGGATGAACAAACTGGAGACTACCATTCCTGAGTTGCTTAACCTGCTGAAGACTGTAGAGCCTTCTGTAAAGCAGGATCAGAAGACGGTACTGTTAGTTGGTTCCTAAAAGAAAAGCTCTAAGAGGAAGCCCAAAGAACAAAATAAGGGAAGGAAGAAAAAGACCAAAAAGATTGAAAAGACACCAAAAGGCACTTGCCATCACTGCGGCAAGGAGGGCCACTGGTGAAAGAACTGCAAGGTTTATCTTGAGTCCCTGAAGAAGAAGGCATCCGATGCCCCATCCTCTTCAGGTATCTTCGTTATTGAATGTCACTCTATTTCCTCGGACACCTGGGTACTTGATACTGGATGTAGCTCACATATATGTAATGACATACAGGGGCTAAGGAATAGAAGAAGACTCGTCAAGGGAGAAGCGAATTTGCGAGTTGGAAATGGAGCAAAGATTGCTGTTGTTGCCATCGGAACATATTTGCTAAAGCTCCCTACTGGACTTGTCTTAGAATTGGATAATTGTTATTTTGTTCCTTCGTTAATAAAGAACATTGTATCTATTTCATGCTTGAATGAAAAGGATTATCATTTAACTTTTAGTAACAATTGCTGTTACATAACTTTAAATGGTGTTCTTTATGGGACCGAAACTTTATGCAATGGTATCTACACGTTAGATTTATCCGGTGACGTTTTCAATATCGAAGTTAGCAACAAACGTGCTCGAATAGATAATCAAATAGACTCCTATACGTGGCATTGTCGTCTTGGCCATGTAAACAAGAAACGCATGACCAAATTACACCGATGTGGAATTCTGGAATCATTTGAACCTGGTTCATTTGATACATGTCAATCATGCTTAAAAGGCAAGATGACCAAATTACCCTTTTCCGAAAAAGGTAAACCAGTGGGAGAATTGCTTGGTCTATTACATACTGATGTATGTGGACCAATGTCAACTCTTACACAAGGAGGCTATAGCTACTTCATTACCTTTATCGATGATCACTCACGATTCAGGTATGTGTTCTTAATGAAACACAAATCTGAAGCTTTTGAGAAATTCAAAGAGTTCAGAAGTGAAGTAGAGAAACAGCTTGGCAAAAGTATTAAGATACTTCGATCCGATCGGGGTGGTGAATACTTAAGTCAAGAGTTTCAAGATTATCTTAGGGACAATGGGATATTGTCTCAATGGACTCCGCCATATACACCACAGCATAATGGTGTATCTGAGAGGCGTAACCGAACCTTGATGGACATGGTTAGATCTATGATGAATCATGCAACTCTTCCAAAATCCTTTTAGGGCTATGCGCTTAAGACAACTGTTTACTTACTAAATAGAGTCCCGACCAAGGTAGTCTCTACTACTCCATATGAGACGTGGAATAGTAAGAAACCTCATTTATCTCAGCTAAAGATATGGGGTTGTCCTGCTTATGTAAAGCGGACTGTATCAGACAAATTGGATGCTAAATCTGATAAGTGTCTAATTATTGGATACCCTAAGGAAACAAAAGGTTACCAATTCTATCATCCCTTGGAACAAAATGTGTTTGTTTCAAGGCATGCTATATTTCTAGAAAAAGAATTTCTTTTACAAGAAAACAGTGGGAGTAGCATTGAACTTGAAGAAGTTCAAGAAACTCTAATAGACATTACAAAGACACCTAGTCTAGACCCACAACCAATAACTCATAATGATGAGCTATCAATTGAACCTAAAACAACACTACTTCTTCGTAGGTCTGATAGGACACGCAATATTCCAGAGAGATACGGATTTCTCAAAAGTGAATCGAATGACGTGTTACTCATTAACGATGACGAACCTATCAGTTATGAAGATGTTCTGAAAAATTCAGAAAGGGATAAATGACTTGAAGTCTTGAAGTCGGAAATGGATTCCATGTACAAAAATCAAGTATGGGACTTGGTTAACCCACCTGAAGGGATTAAGCCCATAGGGTGCAAGTGGGTTTTCAAGAAGAAAACCGACATGGAAGGTAATGTTGTTACCTTTAAGGCTAGATTAGTGGCAAAAGGATATCGTCAGAAACAAGGAATTGATTATGACGAAACCTATTCGCCAGTAGCTATGCTTAAATCCATTCGGATGCTCCTGGCCATAGCAGCTCATTATGATTATGAGATATAGCAAATGGATGTGAAAATAGCTTTCCTTAATGGAAACCTGCTTGAGGATGTATACGTGATACAACCTGAAGGTTTCACATCGGTTAATAAAACCAAAGTATGCAAGCTTCGATGATCCATATATGGACTAAAGCAAGCATCCAGGAGCTGGAACATCCATTTTGATGAGACAATCAAAGATTTTGATTTCTCATAAAATCCTAACGAACCTTGTTTGTACAAGAAGGTTAGTGGGAGTGCAGTCGTATTCCTAGTGTTGTATGTCGATGACATATTACTTATAGGAAACGATATATCAGTCTTACAGTCAGTTAAAATTTGGTTGTCCAAAACTTTCTCCATGAAAGACCTGGGAGAAGCAACCTATATCCTTGGGATTAGAATCTATAGAGATAGATCAAAACGGTTGCTTGGTCTTTCGCAGTCTACATATATAGACCGAGTGCTAGAAAGGTTTAGCATGTCGGAATCCAAGAAAGGTTACCTTCCCATCAGGCATGGGATCAACCTTTCGAAGTCTATGTGTCCGCGCACAGAAGACGAGAGGATTTTCATGAATAAGATTCCTTATGCATCCGCGATAGGATCTATCATGTATGTTATGTTATGTACTAGGACCGATGTATCGTATGCTCTGAGCGTCACAAGCAGATATCAGTCTAATCCAGGAATGGATCATTGGGCGACTTGATAAATACCATTTTATTGATCATTTTAGTTGCAAAAATCCATGTTTGACCCATGTCTTTCTTGCTTAATTGTGAAATTACCCTAGGTTTTAGAACTTACTTTTATTTTGGACTTAATTGCAAATCTTTACATATTTGAAATGATTTGACACTAAATTGTTAATCTATTTTTACAGGCTTGAAAAGATCATGGACCTAGGGCATACTGGGTCAAACTTGAGTCGGAAGTGGAACCGGATCGAATGATCAAGCTTCAGATTAATCTGGGCCGTCCGATTCAAAAATGGCTAGATCTGAATCAATCTGGGACCATCTGAGGCAATCCGAGCTAGGGTTAGGGCTGATCAAGCACTGAGATCAAGATCTGAGACTTTCATCCCAATCAGAATCATCCAACCGTTGGATCAAGCTCAGAGGGCTCTAGACTGTCCATTCAAAGATTAGGTTGATCTGGGCCATCCGTTGCAAATCTGGAAGATCTGAGCTACCCCGAGGTAGATCCTAACCCTTGATCAACATCTGGAAAGTTTGGGTCAGATCGGATGAAGATCAACTGTTGGATTCATCCAAATCAATCTGGGACGTCCAATGCTAAGTACTTAATCAAAATTCCCTCAGTTTTCTTCCTCGTCGCGTCTTCGCCGCAACAGTGTTGTGTTCTTCGTTCTACTTCATTTTTTTGCAAATTTCCTTAGTTTGAAGGCGTGACCACCTCAACCTAGACCTTGGATCAAGATTTGGACCATTGGGGGATAGTTTTGTTGGAGATTTCAGCTCAAATTGCGCCGAAACAGGGCTGTTTGAGGGTTTCGGCAGTTCTGCAATTCAATCACTCATTCCTCATCCGCAAGCCATTTTCGATCATCGGAGCCGTCTGTAGGGGTCCTCAAGTGAGCTCAGATGATCCTCGAATCATCATCGCAATCCCAGCCATCGAGATCGAGGAGATTGGATTGAATTTCCCCAGCTGAGTGTAGAGTGAGCAGAAATTGATCGATTAAAGTTGTTTGCAGTGATTTACGGAGCTGAAGGGGTTCTTGGCTTGCCCTTGTGTGACGAACAAGGAGGTTTTGAGCTCAGGGAGGGTTGAGGCTTAGTTTCTTTAGTTAATTTTCATTGTATTAGCTGTAACTTCATTTCTGAGCACATCTCTGTTTCTGAATTTTGTATCAGCCACTTTCATTTCATTGTCTGAATCGTTTTTGCTTAAATTAGGTTTAAGTTCTGCAAGAAAATTAGCTAAGTGTCTTGTTCAGTGATCAATTGAATTCCATTCCAGTTTATTTTCTATTCAATGCTTGCGTATCAACTAAATTGTTGCGTGCCAGTTTGTGTAGCTGCGTGCCAAGTTTAATTTCTGCATATCAGTAGTTTCAGCCCTATTTCTGATAGTTTCATTAGTTTTTGTCAAGCAATCATTAGCCTTTTTAATGTCTTCTGAATTTAGATTAGAAACTCGCATTTAGATTGTCTTAATTGTTTGTTCAGTATTCAAGTAGTTTCTGAAATCAAACTGATTCTGCAAAGCTTCATTTAAGTTCTGCATTAGGGTGTTTTTAAAGTGATTCATCTTCGGTTATAAACATCTGAATTCATCCCTGCTTATAACTCCACTGGTAGTTTGGCCTTCCAAGTTAAATTATCTAGTTTAATTTCTGAATTCATTCCATTTCTGCAGTTAGCTTCATTAAGCTGTGCATCAGTTCGGTTTTAACAGCTGCAAGGTTTGAGTTAATAAATTCTGAAGTCGTATCAAATTAACAGTAGCTTTTCTGCATTTACCTGAACTCTAGACTAGAGAACTTGATCTTAGATGTTTGGTTTCAATCTGAATTCAATTTGCTGATTCTCAGCAGGAGGTTTTTTTGAAACTCTGCATTTAATTTCTACTTGTCAATTCTGCATTAAGATCAATTTCGGCACACCAGTTTGGCTCTGGAAGTTTGTTCACCCGAGTTGTGTTTTTGCATTTATCTGCTGCTGAAGTCTGCACCTGATTGTTGGCTTAATAGCCCACTGTTTAACAGCAGTTGCTTGTTTGAATTTACATCAAGTCATTGTTGCTGAATTTCTGCTGCCAGATTCTATTTTTCATTCATTCCATCTTGGCAATAGGTCTGTTTTGATTGATCAGATCCTTTCCTGCACTTAGTGTCATTTTGGCACATAGGGTTCTTTTATTCCTGGCGTATCAAGTTTTCCCTTACTCAGTTGCTTAGCATTTGTTTGCCTTCGAAACCAGACTTGTTTCTCAAAATTGGTCAATTGCATTTGTCTAGCTGCTTTCTACCCCTTTCATTGAGTTTTCATTCTAATTGCAACCCAAAATCCCAAATATTTATTTGAAACCCAAAAATCAAACGACACATAAACTCGAGCTCGAATCAAGCAATCTCAACTAGCCCTAGGAAAAATACGACCTATGGCCCCTTTACTACGTTTTCATCTTTGATTGCAAAAAGGGTTTCCAGCTTACACACATCTAAATTTTGAGACCCACATTTGTGACACCTATTCTGAGGGCATCAAAATTTTTGGCGCTGTTGCCGAGTAAGCAACTAGTTGATTTGTTTGATTTTTGCTTGTACGCTTATTTCATATCTTTCTTGATTCATTTTTGTGCTTACTGCTATATCTGGTGATCTGATTTTATTTGTTTCATCTTTTTATCTACTTTTACTGCGATTTGTTTTTGGTTTTATGACCAGGTCTACAGGTGGTGACCTTGAAGAATTTGACCCTGAAATTGAGAGAACTTTCAGAGCAAGGAGGAGCCAAGGCATACTTTCAGAGACTACTGATATCCCTCCTCTTCAGACTATTCCCACTCATTCAGGCAGTATCATGACAGACCACCAGAAGACTATGAAGGAACTCGCAGCACCAGATGCAACATTTCAGTATTCCAGCATTGCTTATCCAGAGCTGGCTGGAGATTTTGAGCTTAGATCTGGACTCATCAATTTGCTGCCCAAGTTTCAAGGATTATCTGGAGAAGATTCAAATAGACACTTGCATGAGTTTCACGTTGTATGCTCCACCATGAAGCCTCAGGGCATTTCAGAAGAAGATATCAAGCTGAGAGCTTTTCCCTTCACACTGACAGGAGCAGCAAAAGATTGGTTTTACTACTTACCCACTGGGCACGTGTCTAGTTGGATTTCTATGAAGAAAGCATTTTTGGAAAAATATTTCCCAGCCTCCAGAACAGCAATAATTCGAAAAAGCATTTGTGGCATTCAGCAAGTGGTGGGTGAAACACTTTATGACTACTGGGAGAGATTCAACAAACTGTGTTCTAGTTGCCCCCAGCATCAGATCAGCGAGCAGCTTCTGATTCAGTACTTTTATGAGGGATTGTTGCAGATGGACAGGATTATGATAGATGCTACAGCTGGAGGAGCCCTAGTGAACAAAACGCCAAATCAAGTTAGGGAACTCATTTCAAACATGGCTGAGAATTCACAATAGTTTGGGAGCAGAGCATTGACCACTAGATGAGTTAATGAAGTCCAGATGGTTTCGAATGAACAGAAAGAAATGAAGAATGCAATGGTGGAGCTCACATCAGTGATGAAGCAATTGCCTGTTAATAATGCAATTCAAAGTTCAAATTTTTCAGCAACTCCACAAGCTAATCAAGTGATAGGGGTATGCAGTATTTGCTCTACTCAAGAGCACAACTCAGATTCATGTCCCACCCTCCAACAAGACGATACAGTAGCAGCATTGGT
The DNA here is from genome assembly GCA_024364735.1 of Boesenbergia rotunda. Lineage (NCBI taxonomy): Eukaryota > Viridiplantae > Streptophyta > Magnoliopsida > Zingiberales > Zingiberaceae > Boesenbergia > Boesenbergia rotunda. Next base: position 93,096 of record JAGFNQ010008403.1, on the reverse strand, counting down.
TAGGGGACAATTTCAAGCAAGAAACAACCCTTACTCCTCTACTTATAACCCCGGTTGGAGGGATCATCCAAATCTGAGGTACGGGAATTCTTTCTACCAACAGAACTCTCAGCAACAACAATTCCAGCAAACATCACAGCAGCCCCAGCAAACACAGCAAAATCAGCAAATTTTTCAGCCTTCGAACCAGAACTTTCAGCCTACATTTCAACCAACTTTTCAGCAAACTCAGCCTCAATTTCAGCAATTCCAGCCAACATTCCAGCCAACACAGCAGCCGCAGCAAGGATTTCAAGCATTCCAAACATTCCAACCTCAAAACCAACAAAATTTCCAGCCCCCACAGCCTTACCATCAGAATTTCCAGCCTTACAATCAAGGGTTTCAGCCAAATCAATTCCAATCCTCACCGCAGCAAGTTCCATATCAAAACCAGAATTTTCAAGGATACAATTCTCAGCAAGTTTTATCAACATATCAGCCCTCTTATCAGCCCCAATTCCAATCACAGCAGGGTAATAATTTTCAGCCTACTACTTCACCATTTCAAGGTCATTTAAAACCCTATGCTAACCAAGGAGGCTATGGGAGTTCTAGTGGAGGAAATATGCCCCAACAGAGGGTAGAAGAAATGTTTCAACAAATTTTACAATAACAACAAGCTTGGCAACAACAACAGCAACAAAGGACTGAACCGACCATACAAAATCTTGAGAGGAAAATGGGGCAATTGGCTAGTGGGATAAATCAAAGTCAAGCTCAAGGATCAAGCCAACTACCTTCTCAAGTTGTGCCCAATCCAAAGGGGAACGTTAGCGCTATTTATTTGAGGAGTGGGAAGGTTACTTCATCTCCAAAAAGTCCAAGAGCGGATTTTTCTGAAAACAGGACAGCACCTTCATTTTCAGCACCAATCAGCCCTGAAACGACTTCAAAATCAGTTGGTTCCACCCCTAGTCCGTGCCCAACTACCTCATCAAGCAATCCTGTAATTTTGGTGGAAAACGAAGCGCAAATCAGTGGCGAGACAGATTTTACAGCAGATCCAACGAATGGGGCAGCAACTTACATTTCAGCCCCTCCACTTTCGGCCAAAGAAGGTGAATTGAGGGTTTCCTTACCCTTTCCACAGCGGAAAACACAAGCCAAAAGACAAGTGGAGGAGGAGAAAACCAAAGAGTACAACGAGCTGGTAAAATTGTTTAGCAAAGTAGAGGTTAATGTACCTCTGTTGACCATGATTAAACAGGTTCCTAAGTATGCTAAATTTTTGAAAGATCTCTGTGTTCATAAGAAGAAGCTTAAGGAAAATGAGTTGGTCAGTTTGGGGAAGAATGTTTCATCGCTCATCCATACCATACCCCAGACCGATCAGGGTGTGGCCTGATCGAACTGGTGACCGATCAGGCCACCCTCCGACCGATCAGGCTCCAACCTGATCAGTTATAGTGAGAAATCTGCGACGTTTGATCGTTCACCAGAATGATCCGAACAGTATCTCTAATCGGTCACCAGACCGATCAGGAGCCGAGCAGTAAGGTTCTCAAACTCACTGTATGCTCCCTGATCGGTCACCAGACCGATCAGACATAGCTGGATCGGTCACCAGACCGATCCAAGAGGGAACTCCGTGCCAACTTCCCTGATCGGTCACCAGACCAATCCAGGCAAGGCCAAATCCACTCTAAGTCAAGAGAACAAGTCTCTAGCCCTTCTCTGACTCGTGCTTGGTCCCTCGGACCAAAACTCCATGCCCAGTCTTACTCACCGGGACTTCAACCTAGCCCTCCAAGCTAGGACCTGGCCCTCCAAGCCGGGATTTCATCCAACCTAGCCCTCCAAGCTAGGACCTGACCCTCCAAGCTAGGGTTTCATCACCTAACCCTCCAAGTTAGGAATTTTCACACCTAACCCTCCAAGCTAAGACTTTTCCACACCTAACCCTCCAGGTTAGGGATTTTCACACCTAGCCCTCCAAGTTAGGACTTTTCCATACCTAACCCTCCAAGTTAGGATTTTTCACACCTAGCCCTCCAAGCTAGGACTTTTCCACACCTAACCCTCCAAGTTAGGATTTCATCCACCTAGCTTCTCAAGCTAGGACCTGACCCTCCAAGCCAGACTTTCATCAAACCTAATCCCACTAGGTATGCCTAGTCCATGACCAGGACTTAATCCCAATCATCTCATCAACCTAAACTAGAATCGGTGTCAACACCAAAACAATAATCAGGCTCAGACTGCATCAACACTTATAACTCGCGAGAGCGAAAGTCTGGGGCGTTCAATCGGGTCATGCCCAGGGAGCATGGGCCGCCACGCGTCCGGCTGGGAGCCGAGCCGAGGGGTGCGTGGGAGCATGCCCACTTATAACTCGCGAGAGCGAGAGTCTAGACACTCGGTCAGGTCATACCCGGGGAGTGTGGGCCGCCACGCGTCCGGCTGGGAGCCGAGCCGAGGGGTGCGTGCATAGGAGCATGCCCACTTATAACTCGTGAGGGCGAGAGTCTGGGACGCTTGTTGATTATCCGAGAAGGCAGGTCTTCCACTATTCTTGTGGGGTTACAGAGTACAACTATTTTAATAACCTGCTGGGTGGGAGCCTCCTTGGGCTAGCTCACCTGAAATCATGTGCACTCCTCGGATGGCGTTTTGTCGATTGGCCTGTTGCTCGTCCATTTCGTCTGACTCGATTTGCTCCCCGACCGGGAACAAGCTACGAGCGATTAGGGAATCCCGTCCGGGTTCTTCGGCGGCTGGGGTGAGGGTTCGACTTCCTCGACCTGGGGCACGCCCGTGGGAGACTTGCCTGTCTTGTCTTTGTGTAGCGGCAGAACCTCGACTCCTGTCGATCTATCGGCATTCGTCCGTGTCGTGGGTGTGGCTATGATGAAACGCGCAGTAGGGTCTCCAGTGGATCGGCAGACACCTCTGAGCCACTTGTTGCACTTGTTGGCGTTCCGTCTCCACTCGGTCGGTGGGCCCCCGTGGGCTGCGAATGGGCTCGCCCAGCGGTCGGCTAGAAGCAGCGAGACTCGGGAGTGGCGTGTTGGCCGGCTCCTTCTTTCGAGCGGCCTGTGCCTCTTCCACATTGAGGTATTTGACAGCCTTTCCCAACAGGCTGTCGAAGTCCTTTGGTGGTTTCCTGATAAGCAAGCGGAAAAAATCTCCCTCCTGCAATCCTTGGGAGAATGCGTTGATCAATACCTCGGGGTGGCAGTTGGCACGTCCAATGTCACCCCGTTAAATCTCTTGATGTAGGCCTGGAGTGACTCCTTCGGGCCCTGCTTTAGGGCGAACAGGTTGATACTTGTCATGTGGTGCCTCCGACTGCTGGTGAAGTGCTGGAGGAATGTCCTCCTGAGTCCTCCGAAGCTGGCTATCGACCCGTTGGGGAGTTGTCCGAACCGTCGTTGAGCAGGTCCGAGAGCGTGGTCAGGAATGCTCTGCATTTCACGCCCTTAGGATACTGGTGGAGCAGGGAGGCACTTCACTTCATAAGGTGCTGCTCGGGGTTGGTAGCACTGCCATACTCGGGGATGGTGAAGAACCGGAGATGCTTGGGAACCAGATCCTCTAGGATACATGAAGAGAAGGGGCTGAGCATCAGGGTCGGCGGCGACACGAAAGCCGGGGCCTTTCCCTTTTCAGGTCGAGGTCCATGCGTTCGACTGGATGCGGATACCTCCGCTGGCACGGGCTCGGCCTTGTCCTCCCGACCCTAACCGGGAGCGGCGGGGAAGGGGACCGAGCCTCCTTCGGGTGGGGCAACTCGTCCCCGCCCTCCTGAGGGGTCATAGGCCGACGACCTAGGAACTCGAGCTGCCGGGCTACCGGCTTGCAATAACTGCTGGGAGGCTCTCTGGGCCCGAGCGGCCCGTAAGAGCTCGTACTCCTCGGGTGTAATAGTCATCATGACCCGATTGGGTGCTTCCATCGTACACTTCCGATCAGGCTAAGTGTTCCTTCTTCTAGTGCCAAATTTAATCCTGTCGCGAAGCGAGGTGGAAGTCCCAAGGGCCAGATGGTTGCCCGAGTGTCGCGAGCTGCTGACCTAGCGTCGACCTGCGAGACAGCGACCGTTAGCCAACCCGCCGGGGAATTTCCCGGTCAAGTCCTCCGACGGTCAAGTCAGTATCCGCGGAAATATAGGGAAGCAGCAGGAATAGTAGGAGAAGAGAACGTGATTGCGCATACCTGCAGAATGAGGAAGGGAGGGGCTTATATAGCCGGGGGAGCAGGCAACCCCTGTCTGTGTCAATGAGACGGGGGTATGGTGCTTGTCAGTGGGAGAGCACCCAAAGGTATCGCGGCATAGCGCGGGGTGCTCGGATAGTACAACTGTACTGAGTCAGCGGGATCCGCAATGTATGTTATGATTGAGTAAGACTGGCACTATCCCTGACGTCATGGTCGTCCCCAGGGTGTCCTGATGTAGGGGCGGCGTAAGGAAAGACTGGTCCGAAGACCGATGGACGACCGGCGGGCCCGAGTGGTACAGCCCGGGTCGGGTGTAGTATAGCCGAGTGACACAGGGTACGCCATGAGTCGGGAGTTGGCCGAACTATATCTGTTTTGCCATCTCTCGGGTCTACTGGTTGTCAGATCTACGAGGTGCTGAGGACTGACCTTCCCGACCTAGCCCTCAGTCGGGAAATTGGATTCAGTGACCGAGTCAGGAGGTGTCTGGGATCGACATGCCCGATCTCGATCAGGGTCGGTCTGTCAGTAGTTCGGGAGGGTCCCTAGCTCGGGAATTCTCCGAGTGAGGTTTTTGTAGGGCCCTCTACTGGACCTTCGTGATGCCAGACTGACTGACCGAGCTACCCGTAAACTGGGTCGAGGATCAGATTGGAACGTGAATGGGATGGGAGATGCCACTCAACTAATATATATATTTTCTTTTCTTTTATCATTTTATGTATTGAAAAGAAATAGATATCTAGATGATGGTTTCTTAAGCCATCTCGATGATGTTACGTTACTATCAGATCTGACACTGAAGGAGTTGAGTCAAAAATTTATACTTGTTACTGATTGAAATTTATAATCGACCAAATTTCGAATTCAAAAATCATCATTTAGGATCATCTCGGAGATTTTAAATATTTTATTATTATTTTTAATAATTTTTGAATTAATATATTATTAGGATAGTGGGTCTATAAATATTTATTTAATTGGAATTAAAGATTATCTTTGCTATTAAATAAAAAAAAATTTATAGAACCAAGAGATGTTCTCATTTGTTTTTTTACGTAATTCATCGTTATTCTATCCAATGTCATATCACAAGTATTCTCGTACAATATATATACATCATTGCTAAGTTTAATTTGAAGGCTTAAATTAAACATTAATAAATTAGATCAGGTGTTTTTAGAGTGTCAAATGACCTCGATAAATATTGGATAAATCGATATCCACACTTTATAAAGAAGTTTTTCTCTTAACCATGGTATGAACGGTCAATCTCATCAAAATATATCATCGATCAAAATTTATCTACACTATTATCCGATTTAAATAATAATAATTTAAAGCGGCTCAATTGTCAGACAATGAAATCATTCTTCGTGATTACAAAAATCAGTATGGTGCCCATTTAACTTTAGGGAGCGTTTGGTTCAAATTTGTTAATTGAAATGGTAATGGGATTCATTGAGGGGTCAATGGAAATGAGAATCATGATTCCATTAGTAGTGTTTGGTTCAAATCCTGGAATGAAAATTATTATCATTGATGATGTTTGGTTCAGTTTAACTTTAGTAATGGGAATCCATAAAAATTTCAAAGTTACCTAAAATAATAGAATTATTACAAAATAGAGAAAGTGAAATAAAATGAGTTGAGAGATAAATTAGAAAAATATAGAGAGAAATTATGAGAAGTAAGGTAAAAAAAGAAATTAGAAGAAAAAAAGGAGAAAATACAATAATAGAGAAAATAAAGATAAAAAGTAGAGAGAAAAAATAAGATAAGATAGATGTGATAAAAAATAGAGAGAGAAATCATTAAAAAAATATAGAGAGAAAAAATGATATAGAAAATATAGAGAGAGAAAGTGATAGAAGATATAGAGAAAAGTAAAAAATAAATATAAATAAATTATGATAAGAGAGGTAGAGAGAGAGTAATATTAAATATATAGAGAGAGAAAATGAGATGAGAGAGGTAGAGAGAGAGTGATATAGAAAATGTAGAGAGAAAGTAATATAGAAAATTTAGAAAAAAAGTAAAAAATAAAGATAGATAAATTATAATAAGAGGGGTAGAGAGAGAAAGTGATATTGAAAATATATAGAGAGAAAGTAAGATGACAGGGTAGAGAGAGAAAGTGATATTGAAAATATATAGAGAGAAAGTAAGATGACAGGGTAGAGAGAGAAAGTGATATATAAAATATAGAGAGAGAAAGTGATATATGAAATATACAGAAAAAAAGAAAAATAATGATAAATAAATTATGATAAGAGAGGTAGAGAGAGAAAGTGATTATCAAAATATACAGAGAAAGAATGAGATGAGCAAGGTAGAGAGAGAAAGTGATATAGAAAATATAGAGAGAGAAAGTGATATAAAAAATATAGAGAAAAAGTGATATAGAAAATATAAAAAAAAGTGAAAAATTAAGATAGATAAATTATAATAAGAGAGGTAGAGAGAGAAAGTAATATTGAAAATATATAAAGAGAAAATGAGAGGGTAGAGAGAGAAAGTGATATATGAAATATACAGAAAAAATGAAAAATAATGATAAATAAATTATGATAAGAGAGGTAGAGAGAGAAAGTGATTATCAAAATATACAGAGAGAGAATGAGATGAGATAGGTAGAGAGAGAAAGTGATATAGAAAATATAGAGAGAGAAAGTGATATAGAAAATATAGAGAGAGAAAGTGATATAAAAAAAGTGAAAAATTAAGATAGATAAATTATAATAAGAGAGATAGAGAGAGAAAGTAATATTGAAAATTTATAAAGAGAAAATGAGATCAGAAAGGTAGAGAGAGAAAATAATAAAAAATATAGAGAGAGAAATTTTAAAATATAGAGAGAGAAAGTAAAATGAGATAATATAAAAAGAACTAGTAAAATGAAAAATAAAAAATAAAAAAATGAGTGTTTTGGATATATGAAAAGGAAGGAATGATTGAGGAATTTGATTGATGAGGGGGGAGTAGGGAATGAAAATGAGGGAATGATTCTCTTATTTTCATTCCCATTGACACTTACCAAACAGTGTCAATGGGAATGATTACCATCCATTCCCATTCCCTAGTCCCTATTTTCATTCCCTATCCGCGGGAAATATAGGGAAGCAGCAGGAATAGTAAGAGAAGAGAACATGATTGCGCATACCTACAGAATGAGGAAGGGAGGGGCTTATATAGCCGGGGGAGCAGGCAACCCTTGTCTGTGTCAATTAGACGGGGGTATGGTGCTTGTCAGCTCGTGGGAGAGCACCCAAAGGTATCGCGGCATAGCGCGGGGTGCTCGGATAGTACAACTGTACTGAGTCGGCGGGATCCGCAATGTATGTTATGATTGAGTAAGACTGGCATTATCCCTGACGTCATGGTCGTCCCCAGGGTGTCCTGATGTAGGGGCGGCGTAAGGAAACACTGGTCCGAAGACCGATGGACGACCGGCGGGCCCGAGTGGTACAGCCCGAGTCGGGTGTAGTATAGCCGAGTGACACAGGGTACGCCATGAGTCAGGAGTTGGCCGAACTATATCTGTTTTGCCATCTCTCGGGTCTACTGGTTGTCAGATCTACGAGGTGCTGAGGACTGACCTTCCCGACCTAGCCCTCAGTCGGGAAATTGGATTCAGTGACCGAGTCAGGAGGTGTCTGGGATCCACATGCCCGATCTCGATTAGGGTCGGTCTGTCAGTGGTTCGGGAGGGTCCCTAGCTCGGGAATTCTCCGAGTGAGGTTTTTGTAGGGCCCTCTACTGGACCTTCGTGATGCCAGACTGACTGACCGAGCTACCCGTAAACTGGGTCGAGGATCAGATAGGAACGTGAATGGGATGGGAGATGCCACTCAACTAATATATATATTTTCTTTTCTTTTATCATTTTATGTATTGAAAAGAAATAGATATCTAAATGATGGTTTCTTAAGCCATCTCGATGATGTTACGTTACTATCAGATCTGACACTGAAGGAGTTGAGTCAAAAATTTATACTTGTTACTGATTGAAATTTATAATCGACCAAATTTCGAATTCAAAAATCATCATTTAGGATCATCTCGGAGATTTTAAATATTTTATTATTATTTTTAATAATTTTTGAATTAATATATTATTAGGATAGTGGGTCTATAAATATTTATTTAATTGGAATTAAAGATTATCTTTGCTATTAAATAAAAAAAATTTATAGAACCAAGAGATGTTCTCATTTGTTTTTTTACGTAATTCATCGTTATTCTATCCAATGTCATATCACAAGTATTCTCGTACAATATATATACATCATTGCTAAGTTTAATTTGAAGGCTTAAATTAAACACTAATAAATTAGATCAGGTGTTTTTAGAGTGTCAAATGACCTCGATAAATATTGGATAAATCGATATCCACACTTTATAAAGAAGTTTTTCTCTTAACCATGGTATGAACGGTCAATCTCATCAAAATATATCATCGATCAAAATTTATCTACACTATTATCCGATTTAAATAATAATAATTTAAAGCGGCTTAATTGTCAGACAATGAAATCATTCTTCGTGATTACAAAAATCAGTATGGTGCCCATTTAACTTTAATATTTGATCGATTTTGTATTGGTTTTAAATAATTCAAATCATGTAGACTTGATTCCATAAGGTTTTGGCGATGAGACACGAGGATTCTGGAGTCAGTAGATGTCCCCCCAAATTATGATGCTCGATGGTGCTGGATAAAATGGAAGAGAATCAAAGCACATGCATCATGAGTTGCAAGGACAACTCGAAGAGGTTTTCAGATGCTCACACTGTTCTGCACTGAATGACACCCTCAATCCAAAGATAGACTCATTGGAAAAGACACTCCATGATAATGAACTCCATGCATATACAGAGAATTTAAGTAAAAAAATTTAATTCTAGGATTATGGTGCAGTGATATAAGACGACTAATCACTATTCTAGATATTCATGATTCGATCCTTAATTACGATGTATTTTATAAGAATTTTTCCTCCAAATGAGACACGAACCCTTGGATGTTGGGCTTCTAGACCGCCTACCATAAGCGCTTCCCGATTTATCCTGGTGACCGGTAAAAAATTTCTATAGGACTGGATCGATCATCTCAGATTCATCTGCTACCAGGTCGAATAAATTTTTTTAAGTAAAAAAACTAATTTGATTAGTTGCTAAAAATGTCAAGGTTAATATCCCTGCATTCTTATAAATATTACAAAGAGAGAATATTGTGTAATCTTACATCATTCATGACATTGGAGAAGTAGGAATTGGCAAACATTTATATAGTGTCTTAAGACAATGAATGAATTAATTAATTAATTACTAATTAATCATTTTATCCATTTACACTGTTTGTTTCTGACATAAAATAGGGCATAAGACAATTATATATTGATGCTGTGGATATGGGATCCATGAGTGATGTGGCCCTGTGAAGGGTCTTAGTCACGTAGAAGTGAAGATCAAAGGGTTATCTAACTTAGTCAGGGTTCCTTTAACTCTGTTCGTGCGACTTCTCCAATTCGGTTTATCCAATCTTTTCAACTTAGGTCACTAGACTCCTTCAACTCAGATAATTAATTCCTTTAACTCAGTCATTCAACCTCTCTGGCTTGATTCATCTAAGACTTTTGCTGACTCGGTTCATCCAACCTCTCCGAATCAGTTCACAAGACCTCTTCAGCTCAAACAACAGATTCTTTTAGCTCAGTCATCTGACCTCTATGACTTGGTTCATCTTAGACCTCTCTGACTCGGTTTGGGTTCACTAAACTCCTTCAAATCAGTCACCTTAGGTGGAGATCTATACCCTACATAGTTTATTGTATCATTTTTTCCAAAGAACAAGGGTGACATGGTCGTTACTCTTATAAGACATGGATAACATAGTCATCTTTTCTGAAGATGTAGGCACACAAATGCAATCCTATATATGAAGTCGCTCGCTCCCATGAATCTCAGACAAGAACCTATCTAATGCAATTATTTAATATATCACGAATTAATCCATTCAAATGAACGACATTCGGGAGACTAGGATTGGCAATGGGGCAAGACAGATTTGCCATCTTCATCCTCGCTGATCCTGTCCTATATTTGGCACCATACGGGCAGAGTGTGTGGCACACGACCTGGCCAGCTTCAAGGTCCACGTCATTGTACGGACAGCCAGCTCGACAAACGTCCTGGCGGACCAGGGGCCGGGCGACCGGCGGCGGTTAGAATAAATATAGCGGTTCATCGGCGGTCAAACCGGACCACATAAGGCTTACACGCTCCTTCGCGAGTGCATCCGCCCGTCCTTTGTGCTTGATATCCGTCCGGGCGTGCTGTCCTGATGTCCACTCGGACACTCTCGCGGAATCACCCTGGGATAAAGACAAAATACACTTGCACCAGCTGCAGATAACAGGTCGTCACCACTCGTACGAACTGACACTCTCTGACAGGCGCCGACTTACAGAAACCTGTCTTTGTCCTCACACAAGACAAATAGTATACGACAAAGAAGGATGATTATAATCGACATGACCATACCATATCCTATGACCCTGTCAGAGGATCCTAACACAGGCCATACTCAAATCGACAGACCATACCATATCTTCTGACCCTGTCAGAGAATCCTGACACAGGCCATGCTTGGTCCTTTTCCCCGGCTATATAAGCCACTCCCATCCTCATTATCAGAGACGCATATACGCGCGAAGCCTCTCATTTTTCCAGTGCTCCATTATTTCTACTGTTCCTCGGAGTACTGACTTGACCGTCGGAGTGCCTTGCCGGGACGTCTCCCGGCTGGGTTGCTAACGGTCATCTTCCTCAGCAGGTTCACCTCCAGTCGATTGGCCCTGCACCAGGCGGCATCCACTTCCACTCGGTCGGAGGACACCCCCCACGACGCTGTCATTCTGCGCGAGGACGTCCCGTCGGCATCCACGTCACTCATCGCTACACCGTCATCCGGTTGCGGCTCTACTACGCTCGGCGACAGGATCACTCGCCTTTGAATTATATCCTCATCCTTATCCCCAATTTTGTCTAATAGAGGAATTCTCATCCTCAACCCTGTGGATAATCCCCATCTATATCCCCGTTTTAAATATCCATTATCCATTAACTTGGCCAAAAAAAACAAGTTTTCAATTTTCAATATATTTTTTAAATTATTAATAGAAAATCCAACAGCGTATAAATATTAATATTAATTAAACAATAATATATAATAACATTCATAATTGATGATTTAATAAATAGAGAAGATTGATTATTATTATTATTATTATTATTATTATTATTGGGATGGTTCGGATATTGTAATAGTATCCCCATACTCGCTCGCCCCATCCTCCCTATTCAACTACGGTAATTTGAAAATTTTATGAATCTCAATCCATACTTGAAAAGACTTCCCTAACCTCTCCATTTCAGATTTTCTCCACGAAAACGAACCCATAGGAAGAATTACCACCCCTACTTGCGACTTTCAATTTTATGCCTCTCCTTGATTAAGAATAACCCAAATAGCTAACCACCCTAAAGACAATGGAGTTGTTTTTTTTTACCTGTGCAATTTGTGATCGATGTTGGATCATTTTTCATAGCTGAATCTGAGCAAACAGTTGCGTGGGCCAAACTCGCGTGCCTGTGGCAGTGGCATGGGCAGGCAACTTCGTGGCCGCGTCAAAGGCAGTCGTTTGAGAAAGTGTACTTGTTTGCTTTTAGAAAGTGAAGGGCAGCTTGTGCAGCAAATGCTACATCACGACAACAATCGCGGTTGGTTCGGGATGCCATGTGATTCCGGGCAGAAATATATAGCCTGCAGCGCCCGTGAGCTAGCATTGTCCAGTACAAATTTGGCCACCCCTTTTATGGGAAACTCTAGCTAGCTAGCTCTTTAGCAGCCGTGAGGCTGCCTCTGCCTCTGCCTCTGCCTCTGGGCTCTGAGGTCGACCACGAGCACATCCGTGCCTGTAAGCATGGCAGCGCCTGAGATTCCAGAGATTCAAGCAAACAATTAACGAGGCAGATGGACAATGTTCACAAGCAAACTGAACGAGCCAGATTGACAATGCTCACGAGCAAACTGAAAAGGTTCAGGAGAAATGGTCTTCTCAGTTTTCTGGATAGAGTCTAGATTGGATAGATTAATAAATGATTTTTTTAATATATAATTGATTTAAAAATGTCGGATTGAACGTAGATATAGGGTTATGATAGGCATAGTGACGTCAATCGATGGCACGTCAATTGCATCATTCATTGTCGATCCCTACAGATTCATCATCCTTCAAGATATAATTTGATTCGGGACGATGATCGAAAGTCGACGATGATATTCAATTGACGATCGAATATCGAACATGTCTCTAATTGATGATTAAATTTTTTGACATTCAATGAAACAAATGTGATCTAATTTATCTTATTCATCAGTCAACAAATTTTCATTATCAAATGCGTCACTGGGATGTCAATTAAAAATATACAAAACAAACAAAAAGAGAAAAGTTTCTATATTGGAAAAACAAATGCTCAAAAATTGATAGGACGATGGATTTTTTTAATGCTAGCCTGCAGGCTAGCTGCCACCTTCACCCAGCCCTCGCGCCGTCTGGCTGGCCGAGCCTAGGCGACGCTGCATGCCGCTGTGCTGCCGACAAACAATCGCTCTACAACCCAGCCGCCTCATACGCTCGCCATTCTGTTCGCGAGGAAGTTAACGGCCCTCACACGGAGCGGATCCAAAATTTTAAATGTGAAAAGATAAATACTAAATGATAAATTTTAAATTAAAAAAATATATATTAAATAACGAAAATAATTATTATAATTTTATCAGAAATTTAAAAAAATAAATAAATAAATTTAGTGTTTCAAAAAAATTTATACTACCATTAAATCAATTATAAATATTTATTTTTATAGAGATCAAATAATATAAATATTAAGAAAATAAAAAAAATTATATAAAAAAATAAAATTTTTATATAAAAAAAATATTATTAAAAATTAGGAGGGACCGTGACAACCGTGACCCCTCGGAATCCTCGTGTAAATCCGTCCTGACCCATTAATAGTGTTGCATCACTGTTTTTTTAAGGCCTTTTAAATAATTAAAATTCTATATCAGTTTTTTTTAATCTTCAATACATCATCTCAATATCATATAAAAATATAAGAAAATTATTTTTTTAATTATAAATCTCACCCAATTTGATTAAGTTTATTGGACCCCACTGCTAAAAGGTAGGCCCCGCAGATGGACGAAGACGAAGTGCAATAAAGTAGAGTCGTCCCGTTGCCCCGAGCACGATTGTAATTTAGTCTTTATGTATACATAACTTACAAATTGCATGCTCTTGTTTTCCTTTTCTAGTGTTTATTATAATATTTTAAATTATAAGCACCGTTACTTGATAATATCTAAATTAATACTACAAAAACAAACGCATCAACTTTCACCGACCACATGAGCCCAATAGAACTGAATGGGCCCCAGCGCTATGGTAAAGGGTGTGATTATTAATCATCATCTTAAATATCCATAATTCAATCTCTAATTATAATATATTTTACTATAATTTTTTCTCTAAATAAAACACGAATCCTGAAATACTAGACTTCTAGACCATTCATTACGAACGCTTCCCGATTTACTTTGTGATCAATAGAAAAATTTTCACGGGACCACATCAATCGTCCTAAGTTCACATGTTACATAATTCATCATTTATTCAAATAAAACTGAATGGATCAAATTGAATTATTTGAAATCAAATTAATTAATTTGTTATAAATCAAATCGATAAAATTTTATAATTAAAATAAAACCATTTGAATCGATATAAAATCAATTAACTCCATTGATAATCAAATTAATTAATTTTTTTAAAATAAAAAATTAATAAAAACTTATTCAGTTTAAAAAATAAAAAATATTAATGTTTTTTTATTTTTAGTGAAAAAATAGTTTAATAGATTTCATCCATTTTAAATTTTAAAATAGAAAATAAAATTGATTTAATCGAAAAGTTTGATATATTTTTTTTATATCAAACTTCCAAATAAATCAAACTATCAATATATTTGATAATTAATATTGATGATAATTTCCATCCATACAACATAATCTCAATTGGCTGAGCATATTTGTCATTAAGAAATGTTTGCTAGTGTTGAGGACTGTCATTATACAGTGAAAAGTGAAATTCATTAGGTATTTGGCTTGAAATGAAATAAATTAAATGAAATTGATAAAAAAAAGTTTATGATGTTTTAAGGAATGATTATCTAATAGATTTATCAACTCAAAACGATCTTCTTAATTGAGTTGAAAATTCAAATGCAACATCCAAAGCCTCTAATTCACTCACAATCATAAAGCTTTTTTAATAATTTAATCTTAAAAATAATATTTAATAAAACTTCAGATGAACTTTGTTAGGATCATCCATAAAATATTAGTTTATTAGGGCATCCATAATCATTTAACACTTTTAACGTTATAACATCTACCACCTCATCAAAAATTATGAGACCCACATATCACATACACATTAACATTAACATCTTCGTACTCTCACATTTGTTTAATATTCAACTCCCATTATTTATGAGGTTCACATACCATATACACATTATCTCACATATACATATTCTGTCACATATACATTCTCTCATATATTCATTTTTTTACATACATATTTTTTATTTTTAATTTTATTTGTCAATTTAAATAATTATTATTTAAAATAAATAATAATAATAATTTTAAATATATTTATCACTATTTAAAATTTATATTTTTAGGGGTGTCCGCAATCGATCGGGGGCACTCTTAATCGATTGCCCAATCGATTACGGGTGCCCCCACTCACCCAATCGATTAGGGATGTCATGTCACAACGCGATGAACGCGTTCAAACATCTGAACATATTCATCGCGTTTGTGCTGTAATGCGGACGGTGCGTTATAACACTCGATTAACGTATCGTTGCAGATGCCATTATTCATTAAGTAAAAAAAATGCATGATGAACATAAATTTAAAGTTAGCAAATTGATTAAAACATTTCGTTTCTTTTGATTGTTAATTTTAATGTTTTATTAGTTGACATCACGTATTACGTCAATTAATCTTAAGTTGACCGATTGATCTTATAAAATTTTTCCACTAACTATCAGGATAAATTGAAAAATACTCACAGCGGACGATTGATTAATTTAACATTTTTAGATCAACGGTTCACTAAGAAAAAATTATCTATTAATCGAAGTTAACCTAGTAAATAAGAAAAATAAATGGGACTTGCCATAGAATCCGAAAACTTATAGTAAAAATAATTACACTCACTCAATATCTTTCACAGTCGAACCGCTTATTATAACAAAAAGATTTCCATTCTAATGGCCTCGCACGGACTATCCCACGATCATCTACGAAAAGATAAATAAAAAAACTTCAGTTAATCACTACGGAGAAAGAATTTTTTTTTTTCGATTTTTTTAAGTTTCAAACTCTTATATATTATAACATTACCTATCTCGTAGTAGTAAACTCAATCGCTCATGAACTATATAAAATATGCAGTAAATGATGACTAAAAATACGCAGCAGCTAGCACACTGCATACGACTCTGGTAATGTATTTGTTTTTTTTTTAATTTTTAAATGGTCACCAGGGATCTGCGGCACACTACGTGTCCAGCTTTTGGCTTTATCGATCAATCAATTTCTGTCCTTATTTCCCTTGTCAATTTGCAGCACATCTTTAATTTCTTAATCGGAAACAGATCTAGAAATCTAAACACCTGGTGGATAATTGAAGACGTGATTATTCCTTAATCGACTTTGATTAGAAATCGACAGGACATGCGTGTCCAAGAAAGGCCATAAACATCAGGCTATGTTATTTTCAATGAATATCTCATATATATTTTAATTGCCCAAAAACTGTCCCGTAACCGAATAAAACACCCAAAGATTCTCAACTCTCCTTCGTTTCGAAGTATTATTTTTACCTTTTTGCATTAAAAAAAATAACATGTGTGTGATGCGTCCTGCGCGTCATGATTAGGTGGTTTTCTTATTGCACGCGGAGGCAACGCTTCTCCGCTAACAATCTCCCTCAAACATTTGTTCGCATTTCCACGCATTTCCTTTCATAGTCTAGCGCCACCTTTTTATATTTTAAATTGTCGAATCGAATTCAAATAGTAAGTATATTTTTCAAACTTAATCTAAATATTAATATTTTTATATTATTCTTTTCCTCCGTTTGCACTTCTAAGTCAGAATGCTCCCATGTTCTACTTTGGCCTGAGCATCTTTATTGGATAGAGATGGATGTTGCCGATCGAAAACTTACTTTGCTCCTCGCTCTCGCCGTCGACATGGTGGCCGGTGAGGTTGAACCATCGAGCATCTTTATGCTCTGCCGGCTCATTTGCATCGGACAGTAACATCTACACCATGAAAACGATCGAGCTCATAAAATTGCTGATAGTCGACACCTAATCATCCTCCCTTCACTTACCTCTATTGGTCATTATATAGCCCGGAGGAAAAGAATCTCCATGTGGGATGTCACATCCCCACCAACTGTTCACCTAAGAAGTAGTTAGTGTTGGATATTTTGGATATCTAGTGTGAATGGAAAGAGAGGTGGTGAGATTTTAGTCCCACATTGAAACTTTCTAGTGAGTAGAAAGTGAAGAGGAGAATAAAGAGACTCCCTTGTGAGTGGGGCTTTAGTCCCACATTGGGAGTTTTAAGGCAAAATGTTTGGTTTATATTGTATCACAAGCATGATAGTTGTGAACAAATGCTAGGGGAGAGACTCTCTCTCATGCATGGGTGCGCAGGGGGTGCAAATCTAGGGTCTGGAGTTGTACTGAACCAAGTGAACTCGTGTGCGTGCACGACCCGCGCACGCCGAATGTCCGAATGTAACTGATGCTGGATCTGGTCGGGTAAATGGCAGTGAATGACGATTAATTCGTCATTGAATGTTGCGGGGGTCTGAGCCTATATAAGGAGGTCGTGACCGAGAGCAAAAGAGACAGACGATACAGAAATTCTCCTCAACTCCACCTCATTCCCGACCTCCACTGATAGCAGTCGGGTACCTCCTCAGTTCGCCACGAGTAACGAGTGCTCCGTTGTGCTCGTGGTTCGGCTGTTGTATCCTGAGAGACAGAAGTCCATCTGAGCCTCGAAGCACCGCGGAGGAGGACGAATCTGTTTCAAGGAAACTGCGCTACGCAGACCTCAGCAAAATTCTGGTCGGTCGGGAGACGTCCGACCACCACTCGGGAGATCCTAGTCGGGATACTCCACTCGGGAGCTCGGGAGACGCTGCTCGGGTCGGGATCTCACTCGGCCACTCGGGAAATCTGCTCGGCAGCTCACTCGGCAACTCGGAAGCTCAAAAACTTTACTCGGAAGACTGTAGCTTGGGGCAAAAGCAGTTGGGGTCATTCAACAAAGATAAGTTGAAATTTTTTTTTCCAATAATTTCAATTTACTGTAAAATCTCGATTCTCCTCCTACAGTTAGGGCATCAAAAGTGACAGCATGTTGAACAGTATGCTTACATAGTCGAGCGGAATGTCCACGTAAGACGCCACATGCCTACTAGCCATTCGCCTGAGAGGCAGTTAGAGCACCAGAGGCAACAACCTTTGGACCATACATATGACGCTGTCGGGATATTGGTTAGGTGTCGCCTTCTGTGAGAGTTATCAGATGGTGTAGGGCAGTTGCATGGTCAGGAGTACTACACGCGCGAGTTGTTAGAGGTTGAGTAGTGGACTATCACCGATAGTGGTTTGGGCTTCTCGAGTCTGAATGGAATGTCACTCGATAAAGGTTGAGTGCTCGAGAAGTTGGATGATGCATGACGAAGGTTGAGTGCTCAGGAGTAGAAATCGATTAGTCCAGGAGTGAAGCCAAGTGCTTGGGAAGTAACTCGAGTTTGAGTGGGATGTCATGAGACAAAGGTCGAGTTCTTGGGAGCATAGACTGACAAGCTCGGGAGTGGAGCAAAATGTTACTGATCCCGGCCTAGCTCACGTGTAACTCAGCCGGCCAGCCTGGCGCCACGTTAGGGTGGGTCGACGCCAGGGTCCCAGCGAGTCGAGTCGCCCGAATAGGTGTCCGGACGGATACAGCCTAACTCGACCCACTCGGGAACATCGAATGTCCGACCTAGACCGACCTGAATACAACGTTAAGGGATACCGACTGCCGAGTCGGGGAATTCCCGAGTCAAAGAATTCCCGAGACTCTAATTACCCGACCCTAGGCTGAGTCGGGTTAGTCAAAGCCGAGTCGGGTTAGTCAAATCCGAGCACTCTCTGACTCAGAAATCACAATCCATGCAGTCCATGACTCGGGGAGCACACTGACTCAATCTCGGAAATAGTGGTCACATGGCCAAGGTTCACTCGGCGATGTCGGTCGGCGCTCCATTCGAGATTTGTCACAACCCCCACAGACACCTACTCTCTGACCAACATTAACAGGGAGGGTACGGGAGTCGGCGCAGGCCTAACACTATTCATGCCCGAATCACGAGTATCTCGCTGACATGGTGATCCTCCTGTCATACCTCGTACTCCGTACTACGACAACCTACGCTTGTGTCAGATCGAGTGGTGCTGGACGTACGGTGCCCACCAGCGGGCTGACAGCGTCCCTTGCCTTATTCTAGTATGCGACATCTTACCCTGTCACTACACGCTACAACTTGCCCTGCTCCTGTATACGACAAAAGGTGGCTGGTCGGGCAGAAGTTGTCAGCTCCCTCGGCTATAAAAGCCCCTCCGCTTTCCACTTCGCAGGTACGCGTGCAATAGTGTTCTTCCACTGTTCCATTGCTTTTGCTCTTTTCTCTCGTGAGGACTGACTTGACTATCAGAGGGTCTTGCCGGGGACTTTTCCCGACAGGTTACTAATGGTCCTTTTCTTGCAGGTCGGCGCCAGCATCGGCAGTACTCGGTCCACCTCACTCTTGGGAGTCCACCTCACTCTGCGACAGGATCAGTTCCTAGGTGACCTAAGTTCAAGTGGGATATAAGGAAGTGACCTGAGTCCAAGTGGATTGATGTGAGATGAAGACTAAGTGCTCAAGCAAGGAGATGGGTGTTGGACAATCCTCCACAATGAAGATTGTTTGACGAAGATTACAGGAAGTCATTGAATTGAAATATACTAAAAAATCAACTTCATATACATTGAGATGACCTGAGTTGATAATCTCAGACTGTCAAGTAGGAAGGAAGAGCTGCCTGAAAAGTTGGGTTGCCTCCAAGTAAATGGTCAGGCGCCTTACCTCCAAGTAATAATCATGCATCGTCTCCAATAGCTTATCATCAATAGTAACTATTTCAAATTGACGGTTATGAAATATCCATTAATATAATTAATGTATCTATTAATTTGAGCAATAAATAAAAAAATTAAGGTGGTAAAATATTAGCTTATCTAAATTTTGCTACCTTATCTTAAAATTTTAAATGTGGGATTAAAATTCGCATATACAAAGAAGTTCTATCCATCCACCTATTTATTTCCATTCATATTTCTAACAACGCGGTGTGAGAAAGTATAGCAATGGAGATAGAAATTTCACATGGGGGCATTGCCCCCATTCACCCTTATTTACCTCTCATTTTTATACCGCTACATTCTAAATATTAAAAGTAAAATATTAAATGACGTAATCACACGTTAAAATAAAAAATAAAATGCACAAATCACACGCATGATCCGTATTTTAATATTTGACTATATATATATATATATATATATACACGCGCTAAGGACTTTATCGAGTAGACGGTATGCAAATCTCAAATAATTTTTCAATTCGATTTTTTTTTAAACTTCTATATATTATAGCAATTGATCAAAATTTAAAATGGTGAATTTCTTAAAAAAATTTATTTTACCAGTAACTAATCCCTGTAGTGTGTTGCATTCAAAAAAAAATAAAAAAATAATTTGATCAGCGAAAAATTTTAAAGAAAAACTTAGTAAATAACATGATACTTTACATATAATAAATTTCGACAGATTTACTGTACCCTTCAGGGTATAGTTTGATTCGAAGAAGATGGTATCGGAGTAATAATCGGATGTATACATCTAAAATGTCATATCATTCACTGAGTGTTTCATTGAATTTTTTCACTTAATATACCATAACTCAAAAAAATAATAATAATGATACTGTGATGTTAAATTTTAAATAACAATATTATTATGATGATGATTTTTTAAAAATAAATATTATTTTGATATTGTATAAACTTTAAGTATTACCGTCATATTACTCTTTGAAATTTAATATCATAATAATACTATTATCTATATGTAGTTAGTGGTGGGGGGATTCATTCACCCATCGTCCTCCGTCAATCAATCGCAAGATCAATATGTAGGAAATAAATTAAAAAGATTATTTCAAAAGGAATCAACGACGATATCCAGTCACTGAGGTTCTACCCACGTGGAAGTCGCTATGGCGGGGAGGAACTCAGTACCCTGCGAGATCAACACGAGCGTTAGGGGAATACACCGGAGATTGTCCGGCAGAGTCCACTCCGACGCTCAAGTCAGTATATTGAGGGAGAGTAAAGCCAGCAAGAAAGAAAATGTGTGTAGAGTTAAGAGAGCATAACCCCCTTACCGGAGGGGTTGGGCTACTTTTTATACTGATGGCGGCAGACTTGGCGCATTCTCTTAATCTGTGCCACATCTCCATGACTCATGCCACGTCCTCCCCCTTTTTCGGCAGTTACCGGATAACCTTTAAAACGGCCTGCGTCGTTATCACGCTTCGACCCGTTGCGACATTTAAGGGTCGTGATGACTCCTTATGACGGGGATGTATCCGTAGATCCGAAAAAAGAGGGGGGGGGAGATTGCTATTTGAGATCGCTCGTGACTTGGCCTCCGCCTCCTGAGGTGATCTCTGGGTCTTCCGGTTCGAGTGGGCGCTATAACTCTCGAGGGTCTCTCGGGCCTCAACCCCCAGGGTGATCCCGGGGTCTTTTGGCCAACCCTCCGTGGCGTGCCCCATGGGGGGGGGGGGGTCCTGAGGCCCGGGAAGGAGGGTCACCTCGACCCATCGTGTCATGCCACGCAGCTTCTTCATCCCACGTGCCCGCCACGGGCTATTCAACCCCATCACAAGTCCCTCCCTTCAAGTCTGATGGAAGGAAGTGTGGCTGACCGATCGTACTAGTGCGGAGATGAAGAAGCTGTTGGTGTCTAAGCATGCAAACGAATTGCAAAAAACTGATTTTATACTTACAGCGATTTCAACTTCTTGATTCTTCTTCTCTGTTCTTCTTCTTCTGCTCGCTGTCTTAAGAGCGTCACCGGACTGATCTTAAAACTGTTTCACAAGCCAAATCCCTCTTTCGATTGAAGCTCCTCTTCTTCTTCGTCGCCTTTGGATTGCAATCCGGACGCTTTTTATAGTGGAAGAATCAGACGTTACCTCTACCTCCATTAATGGAGGTGTTCAATGCCATTGATTGTGAACGTTTCAACGTTCACAATCAAGGCTTGTAACGCCTCGGCTCGTAACGCTAACATCTCCCACTCGTCCAATTCTATCCATATAGGTCATCTAGTCACTAAGACTATGTAAGGAAGTTACAAAGACCATATGAGAGCATTCAATTCATACTTCAGGGAAAATGGTTCGTGCGACAGCAAGCACACTGAGCAATTCATGCTAAGAAAGTTGTTACACTTAACTTAGCTGCTCTATAGAACGAATCAGAGACATCAATAACTTGCCTTTACCCCAGATTAAATATTTACATCAATACGAACATCTCTAATCCCTCATAAGACATCTATGTCAAGAGCATGTTCGACATCTCAAATCAATACATTTATTCACAATTACATTTTTAAGTACTTAACAAAAAATGTAACTGGTCGACCAGTGAATAAGTATTACAGATGTAAACCAATTTTAATCTTCCTTTTCAGCTAGAATCTATTCATTCTAATCAGTTGCTTTCCTAGTTATGCTCCATAGACCGAATCATCCATAGTCAATAGGACACACACTAAAGTAGCAAACACTGATTAAAACTTCAAGTAGACAGCTAAATAGTCACTTAGGGTAAGATTGAGATTAACTGATAATCTCAAGGGTCTCACATAGTAGAGAAGCAGGGATCCTTTCTCCTACTACCCTTATTGTCGCTACAGCACATGTGGTATGAATCACATGCTACGATGTTTTTCTCTCTACCAAAAAGAGTGCATGTTTTTCTCAAATATCTAACATCGTACAGATTTCGATCTAGACATACCTAACGTCTAATCCGAATTCAACTAATGAATTCCAATCTGGCTTTAAACAGGTTTAGTAAATGGTGGGTGCATTTACTTCGATCATTACATAAATGATCTCATCTTGATACAACCTCAAGGCGACCTCAACTTATGAGTATGTCTCTCTTCACAACTACATAAGTTGTCTCATAAGTAATGATCTTACCTCTATTTATACTCAACAAATAGAGACGGACTGTCCATGTGAGTGGACCAATCTCAGCCTGCCAACATGCTCATCGAGACTTTTTCAAATGTAACAAATACATTCACACTGAATAGATCATGACATTTCATTTATAAAAATGTAACAAATACATTTACAATGTGTTACATCTTGCGTAGTCCCAAAGACTTCACATGTTCATTAAATGACTCTTTAGTCAATGGCTTAGTAAAAGGATCTGCAAGCATTGCTCGGGTAGGGATGTACTCAAGAATTATCTTTTTCTTGTCAACAATATCCCTTACAAAATTGTATTTAATTTCTATATGCTTGCCTTTGCTGTGATATTTAGGATCCTTGGAAAAAGCTATAGCAGCTTGATTGTCACAACACAATGTAACAGGGCTCCCACTGTCCTCAACAATCTTCAGATGCTTTAGGAACCTTCTCAACCAGACAGCTTCTTGTACAGCCGCTGCACAAGCCACATACTCAGCCTCCATTGTCGACAGTGCTACACAAGCCTGTTTCTTGCTGTTCCAAGAAATGGCACCTCCATTCAGCAAAAAAATATAGCCTGATGTGGATTTTCTGTCGTCAAGGTCCCCTGCCCAATCTGCATCTGCGTAGCCCTTCAAGCTCAATTTTGATCCTTGGAAGCAGAGACAATAATCTGCCGTTCCTTTGAGATATCTGAATATCCTTTTTACCGCTTTCCAGTGTCTCGATCCTGGGTTTGACTGGAAACGACTAACTAAGCCAACATCATAGCTTATATCCGGACGAGTACACAACATAGTGTACATCAAACTACCAATGGCACTAGCATATGGTCTTTTCTTCATCTCGGCTATCTCTTCAGGAGTCTTGGGAGACATACTTTTGTTCAAAACAACACCTTTCGCTGTAGGTGTTTGTTCAACGTTGCAATTAAACATATTGAAGTGTTGTAGTATCTTAGTAATATAAGCTTCTTGGGACAAACCCAAAAGTCTTTTTGATCGATCACGAATGATCCGTACTCCTAAGATATACTCAGCTTCTCCCATGTCAATTATGTCAAATTGTGATGAAAGCCAAGACTTGACCTCAATCACAACTTTTAAGTCATTTCCAGCTATCAGCATATCATCAACATATAATGATAAAATGACCAACTTTCCTTTATCCTTTCTCAGGTAAACACAATGATCCTCATTGATCATTTCGAAACCATAAGATAAAATGACTTCATTGAATCTTATGTTTCATTGTCTCGACGCTTGCTTTAGCCCATATATAGACTTTTTAAGTCTACATATTTTTTCCTCTTGGCCATCAGCAATATAACCTTCTGGTTGTACCATATAGATTTCCTCGTCAAGATTACCATTAAGGAAAGCCGTTTTTACATCCATCTGATGTAATTCCAAGTCATAATGTGCTACTATAGCTAAAATGACACGTATTGACACAAACTTCACAACAGGGGAAAATGTCTCTTCAAAATCAATACCCTCCATTTGGGTATATCCTTTTGCAACCAGACGAGCTTTGTATTTATTAATCGATCCATCTGCCTTCCTCTTGATTTTGAGAATCCATTTATTCCCAATAGCCCTTCGGCCTGGAGGAAGATCGACTAAATCCCAAACCTGATTCTTTCTCATAGACTCCATTTCTTCATCCATTGCAATTCTCCATTTTTCTCTAACTGAGCATCTCAATGCTTCCTCAACCGTTCGAGGTTCTTCATCGTCAACTGGGAGAATCATTAATGCCTCATTTTCAATGTCAAACCTTCTCCAAGGAATAATCTTACGATTACTTCTTCGCAGGTTTAACTGTTGAGAAACTAATTCACTTATAGGCAATTCACTCCCACTAGGTTGACTAGATTCAGACATTCCTTGAGATTCCTGATCTGTTAATGGAGGAACAGTATCCTCCTCCTCTATTGCAAATAGAGGAGTTGATTTATCAACTTCACCTCTTGTTGGGAACTCAGTTTCGAGAAAAGTAGCATCTCTTGACTCAATTTCAGAGATGGTTCCATCTTGCTGCTCACCAATAAAAACATAACCCTTAGAAGTATCAGAATATCTTACAAAGATACACTTCTTACCTCTGGGTCCTAATTTTCCATATTTGTGAGTCTTATCATGAATATAAGCAGCTGACCCCCATGGTCTCAGATTACTCAAATCTGGTTTTCTGCCTGTCCAAAGTTCATATGGAGTAGATGGAATAGATTTAGAAGGCACCCGGTTAAGTATGTAGGTTGCAGCTAATAATGCATCTCCCCAATAGGAAATAGGCAAATTAGCTTGAGCCATCATCGACCTAACCATTTCAAGAAGAGTTTGATTTCTTCTTTCAGCAACTCCATTTTGCTGTGGAGTTCTAGGGATAGTTAACTGTCTAATAATCCCTTTCTCATTATATATTGTCTTGAACTGATCAGACAAGTTTCACCTCCACGGTCAGTGCGTAAGGTTTTAACCTTACGTTCCAATTGATTCTCAACTTCGTTCAAATAACGATTAAAGCAATCTAATGCTTCAGATTTATGAGAAATCAAATACACATGACCAAAACGCGTGAAATCATCAATAAATGTAATGAAATATGAACTACCATTTCTAGCCTTCACGTTCATCGGACCACAAATATCCGAATGAATCAATTGCAATGTTGAATCAGCCCTAATAGCCTTACCAAACGGTTTCCTAGTTGCTTTTCCAGCAAGACAGTGCTCACATATAGACAAGTCAACTTTAGCACGAGTGCCGAGCAGACCCTCTCTTGCTAATCTATTCATTCTTTCTTGTCCTATATGTCCCAATCTAGCGTGCCAAATTTCATCATTAACATCAGCATCACTAGTAAGAGCAATGTTTGAAAAACAACCATTATTTCCACAATTAACATCAGGTTCTACATCAAGAACCATGAAACCGTTTGATATAAAACCATATCAATTAACACAGAGTCAATTCTAAGTTCTACTCGACGACTGTAAAAATTCATACAATAACCCAATTCAAGAAGACAATTAACAGAAACCAAATTCCGTCGAATCTCAGGAGCATACAGGACATCATGCAGAAACAATGTACGCCCACCACGAAGGTTGAGTTTGCAAGTGCCAATTCCTTTGACTTCAATTCTTGCATTGTTTCCCACATATATCCACTTATTGCCAGCTGGTACGCGACGGTACTCCACGTACGTAGCTCGATCACGAGCTACGTGGTTCGTTGCTCCTGAATCTATAATCCACAAAGGATAAGAGTCAGCTAACAACACTGAACTAGCAACATAAAGCTCATGAAAAGAAGACAAACATGGATTTATCTTTTTCGGCTCGGTACACTCCCGAGCAAAATGACCCTTCTTGCCACAGTTGTAGCAAGTAAGCTTGCCTTTAGGTTTCTTTCCATTCTTCTTTCCTTTCTTCTTGATTGGGTCCTGCACAGGAGTAGCACCAGCTTCTTTTCCCTTTCCCTTTCCTTTCTTAAAACATTTTTTCTTATTCTTGGACCCAGAACCTTCAGCTACAAAAGCTTGCTCAGAAATCCTTGCGGATTCTACTCTCTCCGCCTCCAGTTCAATATGGCGTGAGACATCAATGAAAGTCCTGATACTCTCACTGTGAGTAAGGTTCTGCTTCATTGTTTCCCAAGAATCAGGAAGGGAACGAATAACTGCTTGAACCTGTTGTTCGTCGGTCAACTCATGACCAGCAGTCTTAAGCTCCCGAATCATATTACCCATTTCTCTCAGATGTTGGGTCATCGTTACATTCGGGCGCTTTTTACAACTGTCAAACTTGATTGTCAGTTGACGAAGCTTGCTCACACTAACTCCACTGTATCTCTCTTTCAGGGCAACCCAGACAGCATGAGCTGATGGTAGTGGCTCATACTCAAATACCAGGTCATCTACCATTGAACTAATCAATATCCCCTTTGCAGTGGAGTCCTTTTTCTTCCATGCCCTATAGGCATCAAGATCCAATCTGTACTGTGCAGTCGAACCAACAGCAGGTTCAACCATGAAATGATTTACAGCCTCCAGAACTTCTTGTTCCTCAAGAACATATTGTATCTTGAGATGCCATATCTTATAGTTGTCCCCATACAATTTTTCCCCTTTGTTCAGTTCAGCTATGATGTTCTTGGTTGCCATGATCTATCACAAATAAACATATTATTCATTAATTCAGTGTATATCACATGTACATAATTTTTGATTGACTCAATGTAAACTTGACTTGGATAACGAAATCAAGTGATAACTACGTTTTCACTCATCATTCGCATCATCCAATCTAATTAACATTGATCAATTATATTACATACATCCCATTAGATGAACTAATCATTTATCTTGAATATGAACTAATCACATAAATGAACTAATCATTTATCTTGAATATGAACTAATCACATAAATGAACTAATTATTGACAAGTTAGTTAACACATAACATAACTTTATTTAATAGGCATAATAAGCAGGTACAAACAAAGAGAATTCAACGAACTAGATAAGTTGACATCATTCCCATAATAAAAAATATTATGGCAGTGGCTATCACTCTCTCGTTCATCTCTAATTGGCCAATCTGATCAGGCTCGGGATCTTCCACAGATTCTATCGGATCTTCCTCAAATATTTCAGGATCTTCCTCGATCATTTCAATATCAAGGTCTTCCTCAAATATTTCAGGGTTTTCCCCAGCATTTCGGGATGTTCGGGATCGTCCTCGAACATTTCAGGATCGTCCTCGAACATTTCAGGATCTTCCTCTGGGTCCTCCTCAGAATCCACTATTGGATCCCACTCGATTTCCTCAGGATCCCCTTGGAATTCTTCAATCAGATCCATCTCTGGATCCTCTTCAAATTCTTCAGGATCCTCTTCCAGATCGTCCTCCGAATCTTCCAGATCCTCTTCCAGATCGTCTTCAGAATCTTCTAGATCCTCTTCCAGATCGTCTTCAGAATCTTCCAGATCCTCTTCTGAAAAATTCTGGCGAAGTAGTTCTCTACGCAACTCGGTATAAGAGATACGTCCTTCGTAGCATCCCCAAATACCTCTTGCAGCTACTTCAGCACGCCTTGGCAATGAATTAATCAATGCCCCGATCCGGTAGTTATCTAGAACTGGAAACTTTTCCTGTTCGAGTTTCCAAAATAGACGTTCAAGCCTTCCTATATGCCCTTGGATGCCTAGGTGTGGGAGGAAGTCAATCTCCTCTATCTGTTCCCTCAAATGATTCCGTCGCACATCTCGACGAGTCATTGTGGTAATAAATCTCGACATCTGGAATTGAAATACACAATGTCAGTACAAAACCGACAAACCAGTAACAAAACTGGTTCAATTCAATTCACAACACAAATAGATAAAGGCATATAATTTTCCTTTTGTTTGTAGCTACAATTAAGCCTATTTAAATTTGAGATTCAACATAACGATCAAACCAGTCTGTTTAGTTCAGATTATTTGATCAAAATGGTTTGGTTAAATCAACTAATGGTTTAATCAAAATCGATTTGACCAACTTAATCATTTTTAAACTAAACTAGAATCTAATTTAATTAAGTTGAACCAAATCTAAACGAATAACCGAATAGAGCTACTGGTTGGGTCTGTTTGCCTTCGAAGAGGAGGTCGTCGGTTCGATCCTCCCTGGGCAGCAGCGTGGCATTTGTGTTTTGCAGAGTGTTGAATAGGTTTCAGAATAAAAAAAAAATTTAATTAAAAAACTTTTCTCATTAAAACCGAAACCTAATCTTCTTCTCCCCCCATGCCCGCAGCCGCCGCCGCCGCCTCCAGCAACAGCCAAAGCAGCCTTTCTTCTTCCCCACCCAGCAGCGTTTTTTTTTCTCGCCATCACCAACGCCATGGAGTGATCTCCCGCGCGTGAAGCGATCGTCTGCCAGGGGAGCGAAAACGCCGAGAAGAAGGTGACGATTCCAAGCGATCAAAGCGATTTATTCATCGCAAAGGTAAAAAAAACGATTTTTTTCATGCTTTTACAACTGCTCTGATACCATTGTTGGTGTCTAAGCATGCAAACGAATTGCAAAAAACTGATTTTATACTTACAGCGATTTCAACTTCTTGATTCTTCTTCTCTGTTCTTCTTCTTCTGCTCGCTGTCTTAAGAGCGTCACCGGACTGATCTTAAAACTGTTTCACAAGCCAAATCCCTCTTTCGATTGAAGCTCCTCTTCTTCTTCGTCGCCTTTGGATTGCAATCCGGACGCTTTTTATAGTGGAAGAATCGGACGTTACCTCTACCTCCATCAATGGAGGTGTTCAATGCCATTGATTGTGAACGTTTCAACGTTCACAATCAAGGCTTGTAACGCCTCGGCTCGTAACGCTAACAGAAGTTGAGTTCCTACGGGACTTTGTATCCGTTGCTGCTCCTTCAGTAAGTGGTCCTCGGATTACAATCTTCGCCCCAAGTTCCGAGAAATCCCCTTTTTGGTTTCATTCTTCCCAAAAAGGCTTCTACGACTTTTGAGGTATTATAATGATACCTGTCTCTCCGTTATAAAAAAGCATGACACTTTTTTCTGATGGCAGCAAGGTACCTCCGCAAATGCCTTGTCGCCACGTGCTTCAGCGGCCCTCTCCACGAACTCTTACTGACGTGCGCCGCTGTAGCTGGCTCACATCAGGTGACTATCCCTAGCGCGGTGGTTTCTCGCTTTCCACGTGTCTCTTCCCTATGGCGTTCAGGCAGGCGGCGTCCTGGGTATAAAGGGGGGAAGACGAGGACGTTAGGTCAACCTATGACTTCGCGGCTGGGTGCACTTCGTCTTCCTTTCTTCCCATAAGGCCTCTTTTGCCCGTAAGTAGTTTGTCTCTTTCTTGTCTCTTCCTTTAGGAATCATGGAAGGTTATCGAGCAGAGTGGTATGAGTCTGCCTCCTCGAGAATGAGACCCGAGGCTCTGCAGACGGCTATCGAGGCTTACGGCATCCCGGCTAAGATGGCGGTGGTTATCCCCAAGGTAGACCAGATGCCAGTGGAGCCTCCTGCAAGCATGTCGACCTTCTTCTTAGGACAGGTGGAGTTAGGACACCGTTTCCCTATTCCCCATTCTTCACGAATATAGCCTCCTACTTTAATAAACCTCTCCACCAGATGACCCCTAATGTCTTGGCTCAGATGGGGGGCGTATATTGTCTTCAAGCTTTTTGACCTCCACCTGACGCCTCATCTTTTTCATTCCTTCTTTGTCCCGATCGGTTCTAGGGGAGTCTACAACTTCTCGGCCCGACCGAGCCATAAGTTTTTAGGAGGGGTTCCCTCTTCGCACAAAGGGTGAAAGGAGAGATTTTTCTTCATACAACTGCCTGCATTACCCTTCAGTCTCCTTCGTTGGATAGAGGCGCTCCCTAATCCTCCCTTTTTAGGGGAATTTCCTCAGAGTTCTGCCTATCGGCGTGCTAGGAATGTACTTGCTGGCATGGAGTTTAGCGGTCCGGGGCTGGTGCAGAGTGAGGAGCTTATGTTCCGGGCAGGTCATAGCCCTAAAGTGACCCGAATCAGCTCCAGTCTCAGTATGTTTGTCTTTTTTTATTAATGTCTGTTAATTCTGACTGATGTTTCCTTGTTTGTCAATTGCAGAGGAAGTCATGTTCGCTAAGGTGATGGGCCGGCTTATCAGGTGGGAGGAGACCAACAAGGCGGCGCTGAATCCTCCCCCAACCGTCCCTGAGGCACCACCTGCGCCCACCGAGTCCTTGGAGGCGACTGCTGACTCGTACCGTGGGACGGCTTCGCCCGAGAGGGTGGAAACCACTGTTACATCGCCGCCGGTTGCAAGCCAAGGGCCTTCAGATCAACAGGTTGACCCTGTGGCGGATCTTCCCTCTGAAGGTGCCTCCCCCCCCCCCCCCCCCCCCAATTGTTGTCCATCCTGAGGGGGTTAGCAAGGGGTCTTCCCCTCCAATCGCCCTTTCAGCAGTCCAACCCACTGGTCGGCAGAAGAGGCGACTCCCAAAGAGCTTGGGTCATAGATGGAAAAAGTTGCGCTCCGCGGGCCCCGACCCCCTTCCCTCTGTGCCTGAGGAGGCGGTTGCTCCTTCTAAGGGGGGAGTGTCTGTTCTTGCATCTTCTCCTGTTCCTTAGACCGCCACTCCGGAGACAATCGATACAGCTCCTAGTTTTCCCTCGACCGACGGCGCCATTTCTTCCGGAAGGAATCGACGATGATGTCCAATCATCGGGGTTCTGCTCATGTGGAAGTCGCTATTGTTGGGACCGGGTGCATGTTGACATGGATGCGGGTTCGTAATTTTAAAATTAATTACATGCAGCGGAAGGTTTAGCATAAATAATTTCTCAAATTATTTAACCACACATCTAAGCATGCAACCTTATGTTGTGTAGACATGATCATATATTTAAAATTTTGCAGAAACGTAAACTAATTTACTTGTTACCTCGCGTAACTCGAAGAAAGGGACGAGATCCAACCGTAAGCGTCCCTCGGAAGCTCCGCCTCTATTCGCGTCCACGCCGAGTATCTTCGAGATGACTTCGCAAAGCCACGAGTTTCTTGTTCTCGAGAACTACTAGATTCTCCGAGAACGCGACAAAAACCAAGAGAGAAGTAATCACACCGGAAAAACTCACCACCAAAGTTGGCCGGAATCACAATTCCGACGAGAAGGAGGAAGATGACTTACGCCCAATCCCAAGGTGATGATGGCTGGAGAGGAAGATTGTCCCAATGGAAGTACTTCGTCGCCTCGGTGCTTCTCCTTGTGCTTACGGCAAGAAGAAAGGGGGAGAGGCTTGTGGCCGACCAAGAGGAAGAAGGGAGGAGAGGGAGAGAGCCCAAGTAAGAATACTTGGATTATTTCAAATTAATTCCCAGCCTTGCCTTGGGTCCTTTATATAGTTGCCTCTCAACCGCCAAGTCTCCTTTTTCTTATGGAATAAATTTTCATAAGAAATTTATCATATAAATTTTCTATGACTTATTCCATCATGCCAAGTCTTGATTTTTATATCATAGTTAAAATCATATTTTAATTCATGATAAAATCAACCAAGTCTCTTTTTTCTTATGGAATAAATTTTCATAAGAAATTTATCATATAAATTTCTTTATATAAATTTCTTTATCATGGTAAATCAATCCATGATTGATTTTATAAAATAAAATAAACCAATCCATGGTTCATTTTAATTTCCATGAAAAATAAATTTCTTTATATAAATTTCTTTATCATGGTAAATCAATCCATATTGAGTTTATAAAATAAAATAAACCAATCCATGGTTCATTTTAATTTCCATGAAAAATAAATTTTATATAAATTTCTTTATATAAATTTCTTTATCATGGTAAATCAATCCATGATTGATTTTATAAAATAAAATAAACCAATCCATGGTTCATTTTAATTTCCATGAAAAATAAACCAAACCTTGGTTTATATAAAAAATTTATATCATCCATAATTTTATAAAACAAACCACACTTGATTTATTTTATAAATTGAACCAAACAATTTGGTTCCCTCCCCTTGTTGTGGCCGGCCAAGCAAAGAGGGTGGGGACCCTCTTTGGCCGGCCTATCCAGGCCACGCCCCAATGAATTAAACTCATTTAATTCATCTATTAAGTCTTCAAAAGACTTAGCCATTTTACGCTTCCGATGCGTCTCTGAAAAATTCAGATTCGACTTATCGTTTGGCTCAACCAAACCTAATCTCTCTTGATTGGAAAATCTAATTTTCAACTCGTTTTAAATCCCTCGGATTACTCGTAGTGCGTGTGACTAAATAGGCTTTCGATTTATGTTGGTCGTCTATAATTAACCAATTATAGAACGATCATGAGTGGCACCTAGTAGTACATCATGATCCCCAATTAATCGAAAGATCAACGGTTGACCTCAGAAACAATTCTGAAACCCTTCAGCAGCTATAATGAATCGTGCCCCATTCCCTTCACCATCTTATACCCACTTGGTTTAGGACATGGTCTATGTGTGTCAGTCCCCACTAGGCTGACTACGTCACACCTAGCCCAAGTAACGTTTTCTCGTCCTACGGATTCTAATTACTCTCATGTATCTAAGAGATTCATACTCTGAACATGTCATGCTCTGGCCAGAGGCTTCGAGTAACAATCCGACGATAGGCCCTGGGTATACATCTCCTCGCAAGGAGTGGTGAATCCTTTGTAGGCTGTTCAAACATCTTCGGGCACTTCGGCTTATACCCAATCATCCTGGGTCCACACCTCCTTGGAGATGCTTGCTTAAGATGTCAAAGTATAAGTCTCCATGACCAAGATGACTTGAACACCGCAAGTCAAAGGAACATCACACTTAAGCTGCAGTAAGAACTTCACTGACATGTCTATATGTAGACTACCATATGAAGTTTTACAGCCAATCACTCCAATGAACTAGTTCCCTTAACTAGCATTCATGTTTATCTCCGGACATCCCAATGTCACCAGCCAGTGAGAATCATCTGATTAGAGAATAACCCATGCTAGTCTCAACAGAATTGATAGTGTCCATTTTTATCAATTTATCGACTAGGGACAATTTCAATACTTCACAATTGCACATGTAGAGATAATCACTAGTTGTGAATTCATCACAAATTCTCTCATGCTGTGAATTGTATTGCGGACATTCAGTAAATGAGTTTAAGATCTCAATCAAATACATAAACATGTATACTCAAATAGTGAATATTCATTTATTAAAATAAATGATTACAATCATAAGACGATTGCCTTAGGACACTTTTCTCATATCACTAACAAACTCCCACTTGGCCTAATGTCAATCGCTACGGTATCCAATACCACAGGCTCTAACATGACCCTCAAACTTGCTTTGAGGCAAGGCCTTAGTTAAAGGATCCGCTAAATTCCTTTCAGTGGGAATTTTCTCAATTTGTATATCATTCCTACTTATAATCTCTCTAATTAGATGATAGCGGCGAAGCACATGTTTGGATCGCTGATGAGACCTTGGTTCCTTTGCTTGTGCAATAGCTCCATTGTTGTCACAATAAACCGGTATTGCTTCATCAATGGTTGGAACCACACCAAGTTCTGAGACGAACTTCTTGATCCAGACTGCTTTCTTTGCTGCTTCCGAAGCTGCAATATATTCCCCTTCCGTGGTAGAATCCGCTACGGTGTCTTGCTTGGAACTCTTCCAACTTATTGCGCCTCCATTCAAAATAAATACGTATCCAGACTGAGATTTGGGGTCACCCTTATCTATCTGGAAACTGGCATCTGTATACCCACGTATTACCATATCACCTTCTCCATATATTAGGAACACATCCTTAGTTCTTCTTAAGTACTTGAGGATTGTCTTGACAGCCGCCCAATGATCCATTCCTGGATCAGACTGGCATCTGCTTGTGACGCTCAGAGCATACGATACATCGGGCCTAGTACATAACATAGCATACATGATAGATCCTATCGCGGATGCATAAGGAATCTTATTCATGCAAATCCTCTCGTCTTCTGTGCGTGGACACATAGACTTCGAAAGGTTGATCCCATGCTTGATGGGAAGGTAACCTTTCTTGGATTCCGACATGCTAAACCCTTTTAGCACTCGGTCTATATATGTAGACTGCAAAAGACCAAGCAATCGTTTTGATCTATCTCTATAGATTCTAATCCCAAGGATATAGGTTGCTTCTCCCAGGTCTTTCATGGAGAAAGTTTTGGACAACCAAATTTTAACTGACTGTAAGACTGATATATCGTTTCCTATAAGTAATATGTCATCGACATATAACATTAGGAATACGACTGCACTCCCACTAACCTTCTTGTACACACAAGGTTCGTCAGGATTTTGTGAGAAATCAAACTCTTTGATTGTATCATCAAAACGGATGTTCCAGCTCCTGGATGCTTGCTTTAGTCCATATATGGATCGTCGAAGCTTGGATACTTTGGTTTTATCAACCGTTGTGAAACCTTCAGGTTGTATCATGTATACATCCTCAAGCAGGTTTCCATTAAGGAAAGCTGTTTTCACATCCATTTGTCATATCTCATAATCATAATGAGCTGCTATGGCCAGGAGCATCCGAATGGATTTAAGCATAGCTACTGGCGAATAGGTTTCGTCATAATCAATTCCTTGTTTCTGACGATATCCTTTTGCCACTAATCTAGCCTTAAAGGTAACAACATTACCTTCCATGTCAGTTTTCTTCTTGAAAACCCACTTGCACCCTATGGGCTTAATCCCTTCAGGTGGGTTAACCAAGTCCCATACTTGATTTTTGTACATGGAATCCATTTTCGACTTCTTGGCTTCAAGCCATTTATCCCTTTCTGAATTATTGAGAACATCTTCATAATTGATAGGTTCGTCATTGTTAATGAGTAACACGTCGTTCGATTCACTTATGAGAAATCTGTATCTCTCTGGAATATTGCGTGTCCTATCAGACCTACGAAGAAGTGGTGTTGTTTTAGGTTCAACTGATAGCTCATCATTATGAGTTATCAGTTGTGGGTCTAGACTACGTGTCTCTGTAATGTCTATTGGAGTTTCTTGAACTTCTTCAAGTTCAATGCTACTCCCACTGTTTTCTTATAAAAGAAATTCTTTTTCTAGAAATACAGCATGCCTTGAAACAAACACCTTTTGTTCCAAGGGATGATAGAATTGGTAACCCTTCGTTTCCTTAGGGTATCTAATAAATAGACATTTATCAAACTTAGCATCCAATTTGTCTGATATAGTCCGCTTTACATAAGCAGGACAACCCCATATCTTTAGGTGAGATAAATGAGATTTCTTACTATTCCACGTCTCATATGGAGTAGTAGAGACTACCTTGGTCGGGACTCTGTTTAGCAAGTAAACAGCTGTCTTAAGCGCATAGCCCCAAAAGGATTTTGGAAGAGTTGCATGATTCATCATAGATCTAACCATGTCCATCAAGGTTCGGTTACGCCTCTCAGATACACCATTATGCTGTGGTGTATATGGCGGAGTTCATTGAGACAATATCCCATTGTCCCTAAGATAATCTTGAAACTCTTGACTTAAGTATTCACCACCCCGATCGGATAGAAGTATCTTAATACTTTTGCCAAGCTGTTTCTCTACTTCACTTCTGAACTCTTTGAATTTCTCAAAAGCTTCAGATTTGTGTTTCATTAAGAACACATACCCGAATCGTGAGTGATCATCGATAAAGGTAATGAAGTAGCTATAGCCTCCTTGTGCAAGAGTTGACATTGGTTCACATACATCAGTATATATTAGACCAAGCAATTCTCCCACTGGTTTACCTTTTTCGGAAAAGGGTAATTTGGTCATCTTGCCTTTTAAGCATGATTCGCATGTGTCAAATAAACCGGGTTCAAATGATTCCAGAATTCCACATCGGTGTAATTTGGTCATGCGTTTCTTACTTATATGGCCAAGACGACAATCCCACGTATAGGAGTCTATTTGATTATCTATTCGAGCACGTTTGTTGCTAACTTCGATATTGAAAATGTCACCGGATAAATCTAACGTGTAGATACCATTGCATAATGTTCCGGTCCCATAAAGAACACCATTTAAAGTTATGTAACAACAATTGTTACTAAAAGTTAAATGGTAACCCTTTTCATTCAAGCATGAAATAGATACAATGTTCTTTATTAACGAAGGAACAAAATAACAATTATCCAATTCTAAGACAAGTCCAGTAGGGAGCTTTAGTAAATATGTTCCGATGGCAACAACAGCAATCTTTGCTCCATTTCCAACTCACAAATTCGCTTCTCCCTTGACGAGTCTTCTTCTATTCCTTAGCCCCTTTATGTCATTACATATATGTGAGCCACACCCAGTATCAAGTACCCAGGTGTACGAGGAAATAGAGTGACATTCAATAACGAAGATGCCTGAAGAGGATAGGGCATCAGATGCCTTCTTCTTCAAGGACTCAAGATAAACCTTGCAGTTTCTTCGCCAGTGGCCCTCCTTGCCACAGTGATGGCAAGTGCCTTTTGGTGCCTTTTCAATCCTTTTGTCCTTAGTTAACTTATTGGTGTCCAAAATGGAACGCAAATTCAGAGAAGACATGATCAGGTGATTATCCTAGAAATACAAATTGAGGTTATGTGATGAGAATGATAAAGAATGCATCAATATACATTAATTAAATCCTATTTATTTTTCGAATTGAATAACCCTTTTTATCAATTCGGGAGATCGTAGGAACATCTCCAAATAGGTTGATATCCAACCATAGATAAGAACAACCATGGCTGTGGCCATCAAGTTATTCTTAGCTATGAAGGTAGGTAATTATACCGATTACATATTACATATATGTAACTATCACATTATGCTATCAACTAATTGAATGTTTGCATAAATCATTGGGTTGTTAACTCATTAACAAGTATGCAACAATATACATAGCACCCAACTGCACCTCTCTTTACATCGACCTTGGCTGTGGCACAACAAATCGATGCTCCAAGCTTAAGGCTGACCCATTAATCAAGAAACAGTTTTAATATGGTTGGAGCTCATTCAACGTTTAGTCAGGCTTGGATGTGTCCAACAACCAAAACTAAGGATTGACCTCTGACTCCAACTATATTAATCATAAACTAATTCCATGGTTTGAACATGTGAGGTTCAAGCCGGGCATGGATGTGTCCATCAACCCAAACGAGAAACAAAACTCCGGTTCTAACCATATTAATGGAAGGTGTTGCCTTAATATTTTGTAAGGGGTTTTGGGTCTCATCCTTTTCTTTTAGCACATTCATGACATATAATTATGTCATGTTCTAACGATTTCCTTAATAAAGTATGTATGTGACTTAATTTATCAAGTCTCATTAATTGAATTAGGAACCGGATTTCCTAATTCTAATTTCATACTTTATTCAAGGAATTATTTTGGGAAACAATTTCCTAAATTGCATAATTAATTTCGGAAATAATATGTTTAAGACTTTGATTTCTCTAAATCAAATCTTATTAAATTAAGAGACAGATTCCTTAATTCAACCACATATTATTTTCATGAAAATCTTATTTAAGGAAATATACTCTATAGGAAACAATTTTCCTAATTAATTTTGGAGACAATAATATGTAAGAGCATCACCTCATAAATCAAATAAGGAAATTATCGTTTGAGAATCACCTCAAAAATTTCCAAGATTTGATCACATATTTTATTTATGGAAAATTAATATCAATAACTTAATTTGGATGGCTCCCCGAGGCTCAATCCAAAATTATAATATTTTGGACCAATATTAAACATTACAATTTAGGAAATTTAATTATAACAACTAACTTTAAATTGGACGGCTCCCCGAGGCTCAATCCAAAATAAAGAATTTTGTAAATAATTTAATTTCCAATTATGAATTTAAATGCCAATTAATATTCCTATAATTTGTCTAGACTTCTTGAAAGAAAGTGCCCAAAATTGTGAGCTTTCCATAAATGGAAAGTTTCCAAAAATAAAAATTTTCAGAATAATTGTAAGTTTCTGGTACAAAGAAAACTTTACGTTTTTTCCAAAATTGGAAAATTTCCAAAATAGGAAATTTCCAAAAATGAAAAGTTTTCACAATTATCATAAAATTTCAGAAACAGAGATATTTCAAAAGTTTGCGAAATTTCATGAGGATTTCCAAACTTTGAAATTCCTAAATCTAAAATTTACCATAATTGGAAAGTTTCCATAATTGAAAAATTTTTCAAAAATTGAGATCATGACAAAGTTTTCCGCAAAACAATTATATGATTATGTCGAACACTAACCGGCTCTGATACCACTGTTGGGACCGGGTGCATGTTGACATGGATGCGGGTTCGTAATTTTAAAATTAATTACGTGCAGCGGAAGGTTTAGCATAAATAATTTCTCAAATTATTTAACCACACATCTAAGCATGCAACCTTATGTTGTGTAGACATGATCATATATTTAAAATTTTGCAGAAACGTAAACTAATTTACTTATTACCTCGCGTAACTCGAAGAAAGGGACGAGATCCAACCGTAAGCGTCCCTCGGAAGCTCCGCCTCTATTCGCGTCCACGCCGAGTATCTTCGGGATGACTTCGCAAAGCCACGAGTTTCGTGTTCTCGAGAACTACTAGATTCTCCAGAACGCGACAGAAAAACAAGAGAGAAGTCGGAAAACTCACCACAAAGGATGGCCGGAATCAAAATTCCGGCGAGAAAAGAAGAGGCTGGTTGGCGCACGCAAGAAGGGGAGAAGAGAAGGAGAGAAAGAGAGGGAGAGAGCCTATGCCTTCATCTCTACAATTCACACCCAAGCCTTGTCTTGGGTCCTTTATATAGTGGCCTCTCAACCATCAAGCCTCTCAAATATGGAATAACTTATTCCATCATGCCAAGTTTGATTTTATATTTATGGTTAAAATCATATTTTAATTCATGATAAAAATCTTCTCTCCTATGGAATAAATTTTCTTATCATGGTAAATCAATCCATGATTGATTTATAAAATAAACGAATCCATGGTTCATTTTAATTTCCATGAAAAATAAACCAAACCTTGGTTTATTATATAAAAATTTATATCATCCATAATTTTATAAAACAAACCACACTTGGT